>JACMZG010000008.1:18624834-18766648 GCA_018340805.1 Microvelia longipes | reverse complement strand
TAACTTTTAAAGGTAGCGCCCCTAAATAAATTAAAACATAATTATTTTTTTTTTCAAAAAAACAGAATTAGCTCACTTTGACCTAAAAAGGATTATAAACATTTTTGATTTCTCCCTTCACATCCCCCCACCCCTATCCTTAAATTTGACCTTAAAAATTTTGGGGGTGTCACCCGTAACAAATTTAAATCAATTCGCCCTGAACAACTCTTGTTTACCCAAAACGGATTTTAAGCTCAAAAACAATTATTAAAATAGAACAAAAAATGACTAGAGACAATCTAGGGACGATTTAAGGTACCTCTCTACCTACCTTGGATCTTCCTAGGTTGTTCCTAGCTTTTTCCTAGCCTTTTCCTAGAATTTAAGGTGCAAAGTTAGGAAAAGGCTAGGAGAAACCTAGGAGAGATCTCTTCCTAGCCCTAGGGACGGTTAAAAATGTTCTAAAATGGACACTAAAGCTAGGAAGAAGCTAGGAAAAAGCTAGGAAGAAGCTAGGAAAAAGCTAGGAACAACCTAGGAACAACCTAGGAAGAACCTAGGAGAGATTTTTTTGAAACTTTTGATCATTCTGAATACGGGCCTTAATTTCTCCAGGGTTCAAAAGGGCATGTTGTGTCTGCTCATGGTGACCCCTAATCTACTGACATTTAAGTTTCTGTTATTAGCATGTGTTGATACTAGCTCGAACCCAAACCTTTTAAATAAAACCCTTGACTTGACATGTTGACTAATCTTTTTCTGATATTGAATGATTTAGGAGCTGATTTAACTGTTAATAATCGAGTAATTTGCTCTTTGCATAGTTTCTTGCAATTTATATTATTATACGTCGCATTGGTATTACTTTCAAACATGATAAATAGTAATTTCATTAAAATATTAGATGACACACACACCACACACACACACACACACACACACACACACACACACACACACATATATATATTATATATATATATATTATATATATATATATATATATATATATATATATAAAATGTAACATATTTTAACTGCCTGAAAGTAAAGCAAGAACTCCCTTCTTAAAACCCTACATGTAAAATAACTCATTTTGCATCTGAAATACGTATAACAAGGGATGCTTCATATTGAAATCAACAATATGCTATTAGGTTTAAATTATTTAAAATTCTGAACTAACTTGATAAAGATTAAAGAAAAATATATCACTTATATAATACAGTCATTATATTATTGTTAGACATATATATTTTAATGTTACAAATAATGAATCATGATGAATGATGTAGTCGTTATAAACCACTAATTTTTCATATCAGAGGCAATATTCAGGAGATCAAATAAAAATATTGGAAATTTCACAATTTTTCCTTGCTTTACCAAACAAACCCTACTCTCATTTCAAATTTCAAGATTCTACGATTATTAGAAGTGCCTTAGAATTATGATGAGTGAGTGAGTGAGTCAGGGTAGAAATTTGTCATTTTCAAAGCGAAATTTTTCGTTTTCTATAATAGATAAAGAATTGTAATTTCAAAAGTAATATTGTTCCGATATGATCTTTTTGTAAGCCATATTGTAAGATTCTATAGGATAACCAGGTCAAAAGATATAAGGGGGTAGAAATTGCTCCGAATTGCTTCGAGAAAAGGGTGTTCGTCAGTGCCAGCCTTGGATATGAAACTTGTACCTTATAAAGCAAGACTTGGCTGGGGCACCGCCGTGCCCCCAGATACAAAAGGTTACAAAATAAAAACTAAAATTCACTGACAAAAATAAATTGTAGAAATAAAAATAAACGATAAAATAAACAAGTCGAAAAAACAAAAAAAAAAAATTACTTTATATATTATGGCTTTTATAAAGCCATTACATATAAAATTGCTGAAAATAATGGATATAATACCCGCATGGTTGATAAGCTTATAGAGAAGAAACGTAAGCGAAAGCTATTAGGTCATATTTATTCTCAGGATTTTCAGCAGAGAGCTGAAAGTGCCAGGATAAAATGGTGTTTGATACCGTACGTTGGACCTATTTCTGACAAAGATTCGAACTGTATTAAGAAAGCTGGTGTTCGTACTGCTTTTCGCACTGACTATACTTTGAGGCAAGAGTTATCGACTTAAGGATTTGGTAGACCTGATCGACAAAAGCGGCGTATACGTCATCAAATGCGGTTACAAAGGCTGTAATAAGCGCTATTTAGGCCAAACAGGTCGCGATTTTGCGATTCGTTTTCGTGAGCACTTGCGAGACCCTTCTAATTTCTATACTCATACAGCTAAAGAAAATCACGGAAAAGAGGGACACAAGGTCGGTTTCCTTCATTTTGAGAATAAAGGTGCCAAACTTAATTCTTTAGAGAATTTAGAAATTAGAAGAGCCCTCAAAGATGATTGTCCCCGTCTTCAAGATGTGATGATAAGACTGACGGTGGGGGATCAGTGATTATCCAAGCCCTGATCCCTTCTACCCGCCCTCAACCAGTCCGCTACCCGGAGGTCTGGGGTTCACAGCTCGGGCTATGCTCTCAGTTTTTATGAATAGAATTTGATGTAAAAAGATTTCGCCAACTTTAGCTTTACTTTGAGCATAGTAAATGTGACCCACCCGAGGTGTTTCTCGCAGGGCGAATACCTCTGAAGGGCCGAAAGAGCCAAAAACGGGCATTATTATTATTTTATAATGTTTAGTGGAGAGACGTGGTTGTTGATGTTATTTATTATTTTTAAGCTTTTTAAAAGGAAATGCTTGTTGATATAGATAACTTACTTTGTCTATAAATAAATGTATCACTATTTGTATACATGCAACTCCAATCAACTTGACATAAAAGATAAGTAAAATAAAATCTTTCTTTTTCTGTTAATGGTCGATAATAAGATGTATCTCTTGTGGATTTTTTATTTGCCACTCTAAAAAGGATCAGATGACATTTGTATGAATGACAGAATTGTGTTTTGTAACAATATTATCAATACACCGGATCAGTGTAGGTTCTTTAATATGTTCTTTCATATCAAAACTCATAAACAATATATTCAAATTAGAGACATCTTTGTTCTGATAATTTAACCAATGTTAAAGTCAGCAGCGAGAATAATCATTTCAAGATTACTTTTAACTTTGGTTACTTCTTCTAAAGCCAATTCTAATGGTTGCTTAAAAATCTGAAAATCACTATCTGGTGTGCGGTACGCAACAATAATAACCATGTTATTCTCTAATAAATATGAAGCTAATAACTCACAATGGCTTTCTAATGAATGCTCAGTGACGTTGCTAAGATTTTATTTTTAACTTTAACTTATTATTAAGAAGGATAGGCGTTCCACCATGTTTTAAAATGCATCTGTAGATAGCAGAAGCAGTTATAAAGTCATGAGGTACATAAACCCCTTCTTCACTTTTATCAAGCCACTGTTCTCTTATTTATAAGCAGGTCTAAAGATTTTTCTTTAGACTTTAGCGTGTGGAGGCCAAAAGGAGGGTTTCATTACTTCATCTTTAAATTTTAAATTATAGGGAACTTTAAAAGTAAAGAGTACTCAATATTTTTACAGATCACTAAACATTCAAATTTTGCTAATGGCAGTTTTTTTCTTGATGTAATCAAGAAGCAGTAAATGATGTAATCATTTCTTCAGCGGGAGGCCATGGATTTTGATCCATTTCTTTATGGATCAAAATTTAAAATCGATGCAATTTTGAGACAAGTTGGATTTGCCCCCACCTATTTAGTTTATCCTCCTATGAAACTTTATTTTTTTAAAGTTTCATTTAATACTGTTGAACAGAGCTCTTCTATTTTCACTAGATAAGTCCTTACATAGAAAGTTTTTCAATCTTTCAGGACCATTATATGCTAGAATATCGCCACAAAAAAATGTGGATTCTACATTTTTGTGATTATAATGGTTTACAACATAGGAAATAAATAACAAAGTATATAAATGTTCATTTATTTTATGAAAATGTTATTCATAATACTGTATATTAGCCGTGTAGTAAAATTTATTAATTAATACTTCCACAAAGAAAACAATGGTGGATATGAGATATCCAAACATAACCAGTATGAAGGGACCTAACATAACGTCTATGTCTAGTCCGCGAATATTGACACCTTGGTTGTAATATCTTGTGAACGCGTCTCGGACTATAAATCTGAAACAATAATTGATTTGGATTTATAATTGTTAGACAGTAGGGGGAAAAGGGGCATCCGAGAACCGCCACCTCCGCCACCACCTCCTCCACCACATCCTCCACCACCACCTCCTCCACCATAGATCCCTTATCAACGTATGACCCGCATAACCTCGCTTATCTATTAGATCAGACCACCCCTAACCGGCGCAATCCCTTTATGATATATTACTTATTTCTAACAGGTTGTGACGTGTAATTAATAGCTTAATAAAAATAAGGGTCCTGATAAGGACCATCCTCAATATGAGAACATGCGACTGTGTCTCTCTTAGTTTAAAGCCTTCCCACCACGTCAAGGTGGAGGCATATCGGGAAGGTGTACAGTGCCCCATCCTCGCACTGTACTATGGCGATCATCCTCTTTAAAAATATCGCCTCCATATTTTTAATTTTTTTGTATTTATTTATTTATTTTTTTTGTATTTTTATTTTTTATTTATTTTTTTTGTATTTTTTATATTTTGAATTTTTTTTGTATTTTTATATATTATTTAACGTATTTACACAAACACTTACATCTCTTTAGCGCCATATAGGTTTACGGGACGCTATGCCACGCCAGTGACCTTAAAAGATGGAATATTGCAGTTTTCGGGGCGCTATGCCACGCCAGGGACCGCTCTGAGGGTTTACAGGTCGTTATGCCACGCCAGGGACCCTCTTTGGGTTTACGGGACGCCATGCCACGCCAGGGACCCAATTACGGCACGCTTTTCCATACTAGAGTTCCATCTCGCATTTTTTATATTTTTAATTTTTTGTTGTATTTTTATATATTTTTTTAACGTATACAATTACACAAACACTTACATCTCTTTAGCGCCATATAGGTTTACGGGACGCTATGCCACGCCAGTGACCTTAAAAGATGGAATATTGCGGTTTACGGGTCGCTATGCCACGCCAGGGACCCAATTATGGCACGCTTTGCCATACTAGAGTTCCATCTCGTATTTGCGGCAGCTGTTGAGACGTGAGTGTAAGTGTAACATATGATTAAACTCTAAGAGTAAACTCGAAATAAATCCCCACAAATGAAACTCACGTGGCTACACATGAAACCGGTAGTAAATTTATGATCAAACCAAGTACAGGTCCGTTCACAAGCTATTTATACAAACTCCATACGGCTATAGTATAGGCTCCACATGGCGCATATTGGCTCCTACTCGGCTCTAAATGGCTCATGTTGGCTCCAACATGGCTCACATAGGCTCCAAAGTGGCTCTAATTGGCTCATATAGGCTCCACACCGGCTCTAGATGGCTCTAAATGGCTCATATTGGCTCCAACATGGCTCAACCCTGGCTCATATAGGCTCCAAATGGCTCATATAGGCTCCTACTCGACTCTAAATGGCTCATATTGGCTCCAAATGCCTATGCCTAGGCTCCATTTGGAGCCTATATGAGCCAGGGTTGAGCCATGTTGGAGCCAATATGAGCCATTTAGAGCCATCTAGAGCCGGTGTGGAGCCAATTAGAGCCGCTTTGCAGCCTATGTGAGCCATTTGGAGCTATATCGGAGCCATTTAGAGCCGTGTTGGAGCCAATATGAGCCATTTAGAACTGAGTAGGAGCCTATATGAGCCGAGTAGGAGCCTATATGAGCCATTTGGAGCCTATACTATAGCCGTATGGAGTTTGTATAAATAGCTTGTGAACGGACCTGTACTTGGTTTGATCATAAATTTACTACCGGTTTCATGTGTAGCCACGTGAGTTTCATTTGTGGGGATTTATTTTCGAGTTTACTCTTAGAGTTTAATCATATGTTACACTTACACTCACGTCTCAACAGCTGCCGCAAATACGAGATGGAACTCTAGTATGGCAAAGCGTGCCATAATTGGGTCCCTGGCGTGGCATAGCGACCCGTAAACCGCAATATTCCATCTTTTAAGGTCACTGGCGTGGCATAGCGTCCCGTAAACCTATATGGCGCTAAAGAGATGTAAGTGTTTGTGTAATTGTAAATACATAAAAATAATCGGATGCCCCTTTTGCCCCTACTAAAAAGAAATTGTATAAATTAGATTTACTAATATCTAGATAAAAACAAAGAAATTTGCTAAAAAGGGTAAAACCATATAAGAAGACTTTTAATTACAGGTTCAATAAAATCAAATAAGTACATATACACAACACGATTAAATCAAATATTAACCAAACCTAAAAAAACAAAATTATTTAAAATTTACTAAATTGATTCCTTAGAAATTTTCTATTAAAAAATGTTTAAATTTGAAAAAAAGAAAAGAAAAAGCATCAAATTAAAAAAAAAAAAATAAGCTATTAATTACACGTTACAACCTGTTAGAAATAAGTAATATATCATAAAGGGATTGCGCCGGTTAGGGGTGGTCAGATCTAATAGATGAGCGAGGTTATGCGGTTCATACGTTGATAAGGGATCTGATTAGGAAAGTAATAAAAGGGGGGGGGTATTCAGAGCTAATAGATAAGGGAGGTTATAAGTGGATAAGGTAGGTTATAAGTGGTTACAGGTGGAAGGATATAGGTTGATAAGAGAGGTGATAAGGGAGGTTATAGGTGGTTACAGGTGGAAGGTTATGAGTGAGGAGGAGGAGAAGGTGGTGGTGGAGGAGGAAGTGGTGGAGGAGGAGGTGGTGGCGGAGGTGGTGGCGGAGGTGGTGGTGGTGGAGGAGGAGGTGGCGGTTCTTGGATGCCCCTTTTCCCCCTACTTTAGACAATTGTTGCTAAGGGTCTAAAGTTAAAAATTGGACTGTACAAGTGTGTCCCGTAATAAATAAGTATAATAAGTATACGGCAAGTACTTAATGGTTTTCGTAAATCATAAATCGAGCGAGATAGTGCCTGGATGGGTAAACCTTGAAAATAAAACTAATGCGCTTAACAATCCATGTCTGGCTTAAGGTTCCGATTTATGCTATATAACTAAAGCAGTAACTCAATTATCAAGCACTATTCGTAACTTAGTGTTTACGAGCTCGTAAACATAAACGTAAACACTAAATCTCATTTAGTGTTTATCTTTATAAGGTTTTAGCACATTTCCTTAAAAAAATACAAAAAACTGAGTTGCGAGTGGTGCTCAATAATTGAATAACCCACTCAAATAATAAAGCATAAACCGAAACCTTAAGCAAAAAACGGTTTTTAAGCACATAAACACGCATTGTAAAAGAAATTCGCCCGATATGCGGAAAACCGTGCCATAAATATTTTGTAGTTATAAACTTATGTAATGTAAATGAAACGATAAAAAATTATCGTCCTTTCCAGGATTCGGACCTAGGTACCCTGGCTTTGAGTACTTTAGGTGCTCGTATCGAGTCCGGACCATTTTCATTCACCTCACGGCCCATAAAACATCGAAAAAGACTCCACCTTTAAGTACTAAAGGTAAAGGGGGTTTACAAGCAGGTTTACCAGCCGTATTAAAGGTTTTCCGAAAAAACACCGTTTTTTCGACTTTTTAATCACTTTCAGTGGCCACATCGATTCCGGACCGGTTTTAGTCGATTCAGGGCCCCAAAAATCATAATACTATTCATTGAGCGAGTGCATTGAGATCCGGGGTACATAGCCCGGGCTATGCTCACAGTTTTTTATGAATAGAATTTGTTATAAAAAGATTTCGCCAACTTTAGCTTTACTTTGAGCATAGTAGATTTGACCCATCCGAGGAAGTTCCCGCTAGGCGAATACCCTGAAGGGTCGAATGACCCTAAAACGGGCATTATTATTATTATTATTATTATTATTATTATAATAGGCACAAAATAGGCACAAGAATAAGAACCTTGTGCCTATTTTGGAGAATCGCTACAAAAAGTAAGAACTCAAAAGATCAATAAGGAACAATTTAAAATATTAAATTAATTATTTTTTTTTGGTACTATTATAATTGCAAGATGGGAGGGAGCCGGAAGGCTCAAGATAAGACCTAGCCTGAAGTAATGTAAATAACGGTTACAGGCTAGGTTTAAGGGGTTTCGCGGAGTGAGTTTTAGTTGGTATGAGGCACACCCTGAGTCCAACACTGTTGACAGACCGCTGTCTTCGTGCGTAAATGCATTTCTCTCTCTTTTTTGTTAACATTTTTCCCGCAAGAAAAATTTTGCCAGAAAAAAAACTATTATAATTGCATGGTGAATAAATTCTAAGCATACTCAAGTGACCAAATAAGTATACTCAAGAAAAACAGATCTTCTTGATAAAAGGAGAAGGAGAATATACCTTTTCATTTTAGGAGAGAGTAGAACTTGTGAAAATATTTTCTGAACTATTCCCGAGTCAGAGAGCCTACTAAATAATTTTCTTATGGACGGAGTGAACGACGACCATTTAGACATCATAATCCTACAACATAGAAATTTCACATTTTTTGAGTAACGGTTATAGTTCAATTTTTGTCTGTTGGCAACCACGTAATGCTGGGTCAAGAAAGTGTTAAGTCTTTATTAGGTGTAAGTTAGTTTAAGTCTTCAAGTTATAGCTATAGCTATAACTATAACAAGAACTGAACTTTCTAATGTGTTATCTACAATTAAGAATGGGAGCCAGTTTCTTTTAATGGGAAAGAACCAACCCTATTTTTAGTAATTATTAAAAAAAGCAAATAAAGGAACGGAACGGGGGACATCTGACAAAATTTAAATTTTGACAAGGAATAAGCTTACATAAAGTAAAATAAGCAGATGTAGAGTAAGAATGAACATAGAATGTTAATTTGAAGCTAGAAATAGCATATATATTGTGCTTTGATACGGCGTGAGGTATGATTTCCTTGGTAGCTCAAGATTCGTGGTGATCCTGAAAAGGACCGTTTGAAGTATGGTGGTCCCGACTTAGAGGGGTAGATAGCCTTCGGGCTCCATACCAGATCTTGACGGAGAGTATGGGAAGAGCGCCTGACTTGTGTTATCGTCCACCAAAGGTTCTTGCTCGGTGTAATCCCACACAACGGCGGTGTTGCAGGTATTAAAATTCTTGAGCCTCGGAGATTACTGCTCAAGAAGTTCTCCAGAGAGGTAGGTGACGGGCGGTGGAGGGTCTAGGAGCGACGGTAGCTGGTAGTTGTCTACTTTTGCCAGTCGTGCCCATCGTTCCTGGCGTCGTCGTTAACGGTGTTTCCTGCCACCTAGTAAACGGTGCTGGGTGGTCCTGACAAGGACCGTTGGTACCAAGTCCTGTCGCAAATTCGTGCTAACGACAGCGAGGACTTGGCTGCGACCTTCACGTCTAAGAAGACAGCGGAAGCCAACCAACAAGCCCAACCCAAGAATTCCCAAGAGGGACAGCGTTAGGGCTAACAAGCACCGTTATGTCGAGCCAGACGCAAGAATTCTCCATGGGGACAGCGTCTGACTTTGAAGGGATGAGCCACCGCAAGAATTCCCGTGAGGGACAGCATTTAGGCCTTGATGAGTTGAGAAGAGTGAGCAGAGAATACACATTCAGTCAGTTCAACTCCACCGTTGGAACTCCATGTCAATCATCAGCAGCAGATGTCTACAGGTTGAGAAGTTAGCGGGAAGGCTCGGGAACCATGCCAGGGAGTAAGAGTCCAGACTTGCTCTGGTGCCAAGGCTTCGATCTCGATTACCACACATCGTTGGATCTTGTTCGTTGCTCTCGTCCGATTGATTGATCGACTTTCCGATCGATTTCCGATCCAGATGCTCGATTTCGATGATACCGCCGCTTCTTCTTGAGTATAAATATGGACCAATGATATCGCACATAATGACCAATGATACCGGTGGAGGATAATACACTGGGAAATGGATACATTTTCCTTTCATTAGCAATCTTTCGGGACTGATGGGAACCAGGGGGTTTATGGGTGGGGATATACACTGAAAATGGATATTAACCTTCAAAAAATCATTTTCCAGTCTAAGTGACCCCACAATGTTTCAATAGCTTAAAAGGTGCCACTTAATCTGGAAAAGAGGCTATAGGGATCCTTTTCCAGTTTAGGTGTCCCCTCAATGTTATAATAGATTGAAAGGTGTCATCTAATCTGGAAAGAGGCTATAGGGATCCTTTTCCAGTTTAGGTGTCTATTGTTATAATAGATTGAAAGGTGTCATCTAATCTGGAAAAAGGCTATAGGGATCCTTTTCCAGTTTAGGTGTCCCCTCAATGTTATAATAGATTGAAAGGTGTCATCTTATCTGGAAAAGAGGCTATAGGGATCCTTTTCCAGTTTAGGTGTCCCTCAATGTTATAATAGAGGTATCCCGTTCTCGATCATTTTATTTCTTTCTCTTTCATGTACTCTAATTTTAAGCGTTACGATGACTTTATGAAAGTTCTTTATTTATATTAATACATAAATATGTCAATACAGCTTTTTGACATTTCTATTTTACATGTCATTTCACTTTTCATTAATATTTTTCCAAAGTTTTTCTTTTTTTCTTATTTATTGAAATAGATTTATTAAATGAATAAGTTGAAAGGAACCGCACTTTTTGAATACTCTCATAAATCAGACGGGAACTTCAATCTATGATTACAAGGTAAGTGTTTCCTTCCCTTTTATTAATTATATACTAAATATAATTAGTTTATTTTTTTTTATTTTAGTTTATTTATTTTCCTGCTAGCTTTAAACGCAGAAAAAACAAAATTCATTCTATTTTCTATTATAATAATTCGGACAACCTAATCAACTGACTATCAGACTACATGACTGCAGATGTACTATAGACAACATGAACTTAAACTGTAAATGCCCATTACTAACTCAGACCGACAACATTAAGTACCTTGGACTTACAATTGACTCACACTTGAGATGGGACATACACATTCAAAATATATGCAACAAACCAAGAATTCATCTACTATTTAGAGTGTTAAGAGAGTACTGCTCAGTAGATTTAATGAAAACAGTATACTATGCCCTAGTTCAATCAATATTGGAATATGGTTTAGTTGCATGGGGCTCAGCCTGTCCAACCTTAATTAATGCCGTCGAAATAGCTCAAAAAGCAGTCATAAAAACAATTTTAAGAAAACCAAAAGACTTTTCTACTGTGAAACTATTTAAAGAATTCAAGGTATTTACCATAGAAAAACTTTACAAAAAAGTTATTCTGACAAAATTTTTCTATGAAGCCAAGTTGTATGTATCGCACTCTTGCTCGACAAGAAATAAAACTAGCAAAAAAACTCAGCATCCCTACTTACAATACAAGTTTCTTATCCAAACAATTTTATATTACAGCTCCAACTCTCTACAACTTACTACCACAACATATCAACAATGTAACAGTGTTTAAAACATTTAAAAAAATCATAATAGCATGGATCAACAATTAATTATATGCACCTCTCTCGCTATCGCTCTCTATTCTCTCCCACTCTCTCTTTCTCTCTCTCTCTCCATTTCACTCGCTTTCTCTCTCTCTCTTTCACTCGTTCTCTCTCTCTCTCCATATTTTACTCAATCTCCACCTATAAATTAGAATGTAATTAGTTTTAGTTGTTTCTATTATTTAAATTTTAGATTTAAAAAAAAAATAATATTTAATACGTACTACTAGCCCCGGCTCAAGGCTTTGCCTTTTAGGGTCTCAAAATACATTGTTGTAACACATGTTAAAAAAAAAAATAATTTGTAATTATTATTGGAGAAATAAAATATTTATTTATTTATTATTATTTCAGTAGTTTCCTAATATATTAAATCTGGAAATATTTTGGATTATAATTTAGTTTGCCTATTTATAAATATTTGTATCACTGTGTTTTTGACATTTGTTAAAAATTGATTAGTACTAAGATAAATGCTTTTTATGGACCTTTTTTCCTGCATCTTGAATATATCATAATAAACTAAATATATTCAAATAATTAAAAGTTTTTTAGGTGGAAATGGTCTAAATATAAATAAAACTCAATTTACCAAGCTTTCAACTATATATTAAGTCTTTTTCAAGGTACATAATTATAAGATAATAACAATAAATAACTACATAATTTAAAACATAACACTATCACCTACAAACAAGCTCGGAGACAAGAAACCGTTACAAAAAAGTCGTTATCAAGGACATTTCAAAATAAAATTATACTGAGAAAAATAAATAAATAAAGATCTAACTATTAGAGGGGCTGACCCTAGAAATATTTGAGGTATAATTACATTTATTAATTATTTAACATTTCTGAGTTATTATGCTAAATTATAAATATATATATTAATATTAGAGAAAATGGTAATGCAGAGACTAGTTTATACAAAGTGAAAAAAAAAAAAACTTTTAATTCTTAATACTGTGGTCTCTAACCTTTTAATATTATATTCAAATAATTAGAATGTATTATAATAATTATAATACATTTTCATCTTAAAAGATATTACAATTTATGATATTATTTTATTATAAATTTTTGTTTTTGACTTTTCAGGTTAATGAACAGAGATTTCATCAAACCAGTAGCTAGGAGATGCTACCTGCTGATCCACGTCATTCAAAACTTTGGCGTCAATTTCCAAAAGGATCTCCTATTATATCCGGAATGAAGAGCTGGAAGCTGGTGAAATGGACTGAACTTGTTTGTATTAATTAATTAAAATTTATATTCCCTTGTTTTTATACATAAATATATTTAACCTCTAAATGGTGACTTATGGAACAGTTATATTCATCCATTTTGTAGAGTATTTTCCCCTCCTATTAACCCCCTAGTTCCCATTGGTCGCATTTTTATTTTTTGGCCTTTAAAATAGGGGACACCTAATCTGGAAAAGTACCTTTATTTTATAAGTATTCCCTATAGTGTCTTTAAAATACATTATTATGGATAAAGGGAACAAAAATAATGTGATTCACTGAACTTATTTGGCAAAACCTAGTTAGTATATCTAAGTATCAGGCTGTCTGACTTGGTTAAAGAAAACAGGTAATTAAATACATACATAAAATAAAATAATAATTAAAACTCTCTAACTAAATTAATTTGTAACAGCGAGCGACGAAGAGATCTTAGAAGATATATGTAGAGCTGATGAGTTTGCCACTCATTTCTTCATCGCTCGAATAAGATTAAGTAACTTTAGAACAAATTATGATGTTGTTAATAGACTGGTTCTAAAGTATTCACAACCTTATGTAGGTAGAGCTAAACCGATTGGTGCTGGATGTAGGTTTAAAGATAAGGTGCCTGGTATTAAAGAAATACCATTTGCCATACTCATTTAAAAATGATCTTACTCCGCGATTATCAAACTCTAAACCACCATCCGTCACAATTTCTTTGATATTTATTTTGTTCTTCATGGCTCTTCGGACATACGTTTTTATAGCATTTAATACGTCAGATTTGTTTTTTAAGAAAAATACTTCCCTGTATTTTGAAAAATCATCTTTTAGCACCAGAAAATATTTGCTTCCACCAGTTGATCGTTCTTCAGGTTCACACAAATCAGCATGTATTATTTCACCTACTTCAGTAGCTCGTACAGACCTAGGATTAAAACTTCTACGACATTGTTTACAGTAAGTGCAGGCTTCACAAAAGAAGTTTTCATTAATATATTTTATGCCTTTCTGGTTCAAGTATTGCTCAACTTATGTCTTCCCTTGATGACCCAACCTACCATGCCATAATTTTAAGCTTTTAGGTTCATTGTCAACTTTATTCTGAACAAAATTATTATCATTGTTTGGTTTAAGAGGTTTGATTTGAAGTTCAATTTGACCATTTTTAACAAAACCTTTCATTAACACTTCTCTATCATCTTCGCTAAAGAACGACACAGTCATATTCTTTGCATTACATTTATGACTAATACCCTTCTCCATACTTTTGATTGAAGAAAAACAATTTCTTATTAAGCCAGGTACATAGAGAACATCTGAAAAGGTTATCATGTGTACCTTACCTCCAATGTAGATTTAACCAATAGATTTAACGTCTATTATTCCTCTTCCTACGCTTTAAGATTTGTAACTTCCGTCTCCTATGACTATTGGAATAGGTTCTTTGAACTTTCAAAGATTTAAAATATTCATTGGAATTAGTACAATGATCACTAGACCCATAGTCTTTTATCCAAATATCACTCTGAGATTCATTTTTAAAAGACGTAAGACGTAAAACATAACTTTATTCTCATTTTTAAATTTTACTACACTTTTCTGATCTAGACAATCTTTTCCACGATGACCAGTGAATTTTTGACACTTGTTACACCTTCCTTTGAAATAAAACTTTTTCTTAATTTCCTGAGAACTAGAATTTGACGTTTTATTTATTAGAGCTGCTGGAACATAGTTGTCTTTAAAAGTTTTAAAATCATCAGACGTTCTAGCTTCCTCAATTCAAGCCTGTTTTACGAGCTCTTCGATGGTTTGCTTTCTTTTAGGCGTGCCATCCCATGTCGTCAAGAACTCTGTATATTCTGCTGGTAATTCAGATAAAATCTTGTTAATTAACAGCACCTCAGGCAACTCTATATTGTATTCATGGTTAAATTGCTTCACGAGTTCAAACCAAAGAGTTCTCACTCTAGCAACAAAGACCATTATACTTTCATTAGGAAGTTTTCGGGTTTTGTAAAACTCTTGACTTAGTTTACTTAACCGGACATCACTTTTCTTTTTAAAATGGTTGGATAATTCATCCCAATAGTTTTAGCGTCATCAAAACACATTCTTATTAGAGCTCGCACTATTGCCAAATTTGCCCCACTATCAGCCCTTTGAAATCTTTCTAACGATCTTTCATACCTTGATACGGTTTCAGCATCAGCATCATCAGGTATAGGCTCAGGTCTAGTCAGAGTTTCATCAATCACTCCAGCTACACCATTATACCGCAGCAAAGTCAGTATATCCGCCTTCCAATATGTCCAATTAGATTGCCCTTTCAATTTGATATCAAGAAGCTTACCGAAATCCATTTCACTGCTTTAACTCACGCTATAAGTCTCATAATCTGTTGTAAACTAAGTTGTAAAGCAGTACAAAGATAAGAATATATTAAAAAGATAATTTAAAATACAACTGACAATCTGTCACTCAACTTCATATTTAACATTAACAAGTCTACATTGGCCATCTCTTCTAAGCAACGCATTTATAATTCCTTAAGGCCAATTTAACCTCATCGCATTTTCGAGGCCAATCCAAACTACTTCTCCAAGTTTTAGCTCGTAATTCTGCTTTCGTTTCTTTGAAAAAATACTTAACTGACCAAGATATTCTTGTCTGAAACGCTTTCTAAAAATTTCTCTCAATGACTGAATCTTCTTAGCTCTTCTTCCAAGTTTACAATTTTCAATTTCATCTAGATCTGAAACTTCATCACTAGACCAATTTCTCATGAAATAAGCTGGTGTTGAAGCCCGTAACTCTTCTGCACCTTCAATATATATATATATGTTAAAGGTCAATATATATTCATTACTGCTTCATAGTCGCAAACAACAGTATAAAGTTCTTTATACTCCAGTGAAGACGTGCCTAGAACCTTTCTAAGTAATGTTTTCGTGAGGCCGATCTATCTCTCTCACCATCCTCCCCACCAAGGGGCGGCAGGAGGGGTGAAGCGCCATTCTATTCTTTGAAATGAGCTTTTCTCTTCTATCGTCTTCCAATGTAGATTGGTATGGATGTAGATTGGCATGCTCCGCTCCAACAAAGTTCTTGCCATTATTAGGTCTGCCTCTTTTCGCAACAAATCTTGCAAAAACGTCTCCGCTCTTAAAGATGTTAGTAACTTCATGTGGATCCCTATAAACAGCACAGGTAAAAAGGCATACCCAACATTTTCTTCCGTCTTTCAGAATCAAAGGCTCTTGTAAATCTACACTTAATCTGATGAGCCCATTTTCTTCCTCAAAGGGACACAATGTAGCTAATCTTTTATCTTTAAATTTTATCGTTAAACCACAAAATGATTCCAATTGAACATTTCGTAAAACTACCAATTCAACATTCCTTATATCTTCAACAGTTAACCATCCTTTTCTTTTATCAGCACTTCCGCAATTAAACACGAATCGTCTAACCCACGCTATCGCACGCAACATTTTATGGTAGTCATCAATATGTCGATAGCTCCATTCTATCGCACTACGCTTGTTTATTGCTGACACCCTTCCTTCTCTCATAGCTTATTTCTTCTTCGTCGCAGAAAACATCTTGACTGGGCCAGTCCGATCTAGGATTGTTTAGTCATGATGGTCCTTCCCACCATGTTGACTGAACTAACTGTTGGGGAGAGCAACCTATGAGTCCGCTGGATTCATAGGTCCAGGAAAATGATTCCATTTTTCAGCTGTCGACTTCTCTCGAATTTCTTTCACGCGATTATATAAAATGGTCCCTATTGTTTTTCTTCAGAGATCAATTCACTGCCCACTGCTTGTTGTCATAAATCCTTATCAGGCCTATGTTTAATATCATCTATAACTTTTGGAAGGTCTTCAACAAAACTCTAAGCACTCATTGCAAAACATTCAGAGTCACTAAGGTTATAACTAAACCTATTTATTTCAGGAATAGAGACTTGTCTCTTAAACTCGGTGTAGACATCTTATCACGACATGGCTCTTCCTCTTAACATTCTGATGTTTTATAATTTCCTGGATTATGGCTACTTGACTATGATAGTAGGGTAGGGTAGTCAAGCCTGGGTAGATGGTATGATGGGTAGCCTCCCCTGGCACCCATTAGCACTAAACAACATAGATCTTGCTCTTTCTAAAAGCGATTTGTTCATGCGTTCAGCAATACCATTTTGCTGTTTGGCGTATGAAACGGTATATTCCACTTGAAAGCCATTTCTATAACAAAACTCCTTAAATTCAGTGTTGGTATATTCCGTCCCCTGGTCACACCGAAACCGATATAACCTTGTACCAAACTGAGCTACAGCCTCAGCATAATAGGCTTTAAAATGTTCGAGCACTTAATTTTTATTTAAATATATTTTAGTAAATCGAGAATAATCGTTAATAAATGTGACAAAATATTGTTTGCCATAATAAGTAATTGTTCTCGTTGGACCCCAGACATCAGAATGACTAAGTTCGAACACTCGCCGACCGAGGTTCGTGATACTTATGATATAGTAATTGATTCTGTTTACCTTGAATACAAGGTTCACAAATTATCAGGTTTACTATTAAGTTTTGGCATACCTTCCACCAATGTCATTTCAGCCAATTTAAGCAAATAGTCTAAATTTAAATGACCATACCTTTTATGCTATAAATTAAATTGATTTCGATTTACACTTGCGACTGAGGCTTTGTTGATAATCTGACGTAGACAAAAATCCGTAGAATATAAATTATTTTTCTTTCTTCCAACAGCTACAATTTTTTTATTATTGTAAACTTTTACCAGTCCTTTGTGAAATATAACTTTCCTTCCTTTTTCTTCAAGTCTTTTTACTGAAAGAAGGTTACACTTTAAGGGAGGTACAAACAATACACTTTTTATATTAATAGGAATAATATCACTTTCCAAGATGTGTGAACCCTTATGTTTCCAATATGGGTTGCCAATATTGTATCTTTCTCCTTAGCTGTTCCAATGTGATATGGTTTTTCTAATTTATTACATGATTCGAAAAGGTTAATGTCATTGACCATTGTATCAGTGGCACCATTGTTAATATAAAACACTCCGTCTGAGTCAGCATCAGACTTTACAGTCAAACAATCTGTAATAATTACACTAAACGAAACTTAGGTCTGAATCTTCCTCCTGATCAACATTCGCTTTCTTATTGTAGTCGATCACCTTCCCTTTTGATTGCCCCTCTTGAACCAGCACTTAGTTTCATCATGAATGGTTTTCTTGCAGTATTTGCATTTCGAAAACATTCTTCTAAATTTTGAATTTAATCCATTTGAAGTTTGGAAAATATTTGTTTGATATTCTGACTTTGATTTGTTTGAGGTAAGTATCGAGTAATCTAGATTTAACATGTTCTATTGTTGTTCAAGCCACTGGTGGGCGTAGCCTGAACCAGCGAACTCTAAAAAAAGCTGGTGGTTAAAAGTGAATGAAGAGGACTGTATTTAGAGATGAAATGGGTAGGTCAGCTAGGATCTTACAAAATAATCAAGCCATAAAAAACTCAAGACATAGTTCTTGATGAGAGTGTATTATTAAAAGATTAGAAAATAAAAAAATAATACTGAATATTAATTGACCATAGAATGGTTAAATAAAACAAATTGAAATTGGGTATGCCCTTCTTTATGTACATAAAAGTTAAGATCTTACAAAAAACCACTTAAGTGGTAAAATACACCCGCCAAGTCTTTGGTCCAAAAAAAGTAGGGAAATCAACTTTTCTGTTCCGCTAAGTCATGTCCGTATTGGGTGGAGACTGTCATAGGCGTTTCAAAGTGAAGTTGTTAGGTTGGCAATAGTTAAGGGCCCTATTTACATTGAGAGGCAATCATCAGCTGAAACGCCTATGACAGTCTCCGTCCAATACGAACATGACTTGGCGGGACAGAAAAGTTGATTTCCCTACTTTTTTGGACCAAAGACTTGGCGGGGAGTATTTTACCACATAAGTGGTTTTTGTAAGATTTCATGACTTTTTGTACGGCTCCTGTTTTATGTAAAAAAAGAAATAAACATGATGCGTGAAGTTTATACAGCTGTAAAGAGTGTCAAGGTATTTTATATAGCTTGAGAGGTATTGTGTATACACTCTGAAGCTTTGTTTTTTTGCGGCGCGTACAACATAGGATTTATAAATGTGGGATTTATTGATACAGGAATGTTAAAAAGGCATCAGAAATATCCATAAGTCCTCAAAAACCAAAATCCATTCATTAGTAAAGAGTGCAGATGGGTCAATTTATTTTATATAAATTGACCCATCTGCACTCGTTACTAATGAATGGATTTTGGTTTTTGAGGACTTATGGATATTTCAGATATACAAACGCTGCTTTTATAGTAGCGTTCGCTAGCTTAGTTTCTAGCTCCGTGTTTAGCAAAGGAATGTCTAAGACGAATCTACAAAGTCCTCACACATAAAAATCCGTTCAGTAGTTGAGGCAGTAGGTGCGTCAATGTATAAAACTACTACTCGCTGGCTTAGTTTTTCACTTCGCGTTCAGTGTAGAAATGTCGAATTTGAGATTTTATGAGATAGGAATGCACACGAGCATAAAACGAATCTAGAAAGTCCTCGTACATCAAAATCCGTTCAGTAGTTGCGTCAACAAAAAGTGTAGGAAGCATGAGAAGTCGTCAAAAATGTCATTCTCAAACCTCTTTTTTCCACTTCTGCTAGGCCCATTTGGATGATTTTTTCATTTTTAATTTACAAGGCACGCTCTTTAAAGATATTATAATATTATTTATGTACCAATAGCCGTTTTTCGTTACAGACCCTCAAAAACCTTACTTTGTTGCGTACAGTGTAATATACACTGGCAGCTTAAGTAGATTTTTGACTTTTTTACTGACTAAGCGGGTTACTTTTCTTTTCTTCTTGACTTGGCGGGGCGGAACACTGCTGCATTCAAAAATAGGGGTGCCTAAAGTCTGACAATAAGCCCAGGTCTCATATGGAGACATTATGATTGTAGACACATTAAATAAGATCTGGATATGCTCTAGTACGTAATATAAATTAACTACTATCCCTAGCTAACTGATGAGCTGAAGAGAAGAGTGATACCTGTAGGTTAAACGGCGAGTAGGCTAGAATAGTTGGTGCTCAAGTTAAATGAGTCACCAGCACACAAGTACAAGTCATCATTGCGACGACGCAGTAGTTTAGAAGACAAAAAAGAATGTCCAATGCCCTCATTTGATGGAGTCTTGGATAAATACGGCAGCACTTACAAGGTGAGATCACCATACAATGTGGTGCGTCAATTATAGTGACCCTGTCCAAAGCAGCCCATTCTGGATACCGAAATCCTCGTCCGAATAGGTCAGTAAGACTTAAATACTTGTAAATTATCGTCCGAGACTCACTAACTTAACAAAATAAAAAAACTTGATAAAAACTACATTTTTTAGAAAATTCAGCCGCACGCGGCCAGCGCTTGATGGTTACCATAAAATTATAACCTGTAAAAAACATCAAGTGAAACTTGTAAAGGATGGCAAGATCTAAACATAGATCTACACAATCCAGCGTATTCTGAATGAGAAAGAGTTAAAGCGGTTGCCTGCCTTACTTAAACTAACCTTTACAACTGAACGTTAAGCGGTTTCAAACAAGGATTAAAACAGCACGCACTAGAGCTCTAAATTGTACAAATTACAAACTATTAAAAAGTACAGTTATGACAGGACTGTAAAATTGTCAAGAAGTCTGGATCCAGACTTTCTAATGTAGTAACTGCAGATTCATAAGAGTCTAACATTGTTAATAAGAGATGACATATGACATCTTGTTCTTCAATATTTGCTCCTGCAAGCTTTAATTTTCGTATCCGTGTATCAAATCGCAAAAAAATATTCCTGTAAATCTTCAGTTTCTTTATATGTAAAAAAGTAGCTGCTTTCTTAAGTACAACTGACCGGCTATAATTTTCTTTTGAAAAACGTTTCTTAGACAATCAATAATATCTTTTGGAGTGTCTTTATCCATGACACACTCAACAAAGCAATCTGAAATTCTTTCAGTTATTAGTGACTTACATTTCTTTTAGCTTCATTTAATTTCTAAAATATTTTTGTTACGTGATTCTTCAGCTTCATTTGTAGCTAATGGTCTTAAAAGGCCTCTTGCTTTAATAATCTCATGAGAAGTATTCTTTAAGAATTGATTTAGTTCCTTTTCTTCCTAACATATATTCAGTCTAAATAACCAAGCTGTATAATTTTTGCTATCCAGCAATGGCAGACTCTTATGTGGTTAATTTATTTCACTGTGATCTGGGCCCATAACCTGTTATGATATATGAGAACAAAGTGACGATAAACTAAATTATAAAGTCAGAATGAAATATAAAATTAAACTTAAATTATATAAAACAGTCGACAGTTAACAAGACAGCTGCCAACAATTTTAATGTAAATACACAGAAAATTTTAAAGGCTGAAAAAAGTCTTCATTAATCCACCTAGAAATCCACAACTCATTTTTCCTTAGAAAATTATAATACGACACACGTCTAATATCAGTTGACAGCGTAGGAAAATAGTGTTAAGGAACCAATAAGGTTGGCCTGATTTGAAATTGAGGGCGTTAACATCCAAGACTAACCTCATTGGCTCCTCGCATTATTTTTTCACGGTGTCCACTGATTTTAGCCGTTGTCTTACTATAACACTTCATCCATTGTGCAATGGTTTTGAGGTGGTCGCTCCAGCTCCAAGTTTACTCTATAACATGTTAAAGAAGCTAAAAACGACATCCTGAGGTGACGCTCTGTTAAGACATCTTTGCGTAACCTATTGGCCAATAGATTTTAGACAAGTTTGACCCTATTGAAACGTGCAAAATTGAAATTAAAGCAATGATTTTGGCTTAAGCTAAGGCGCATTAAGGACTTTTTACGAGTACCTGACATCGAACAAGCTCGAAAGAGAGTGGAAATAAACGTAAGCAGTATTTCTATCCTTCTCTTAAAAATATTGAAAGGTCATTCGGTAAACTCAAGATTTTAAAGACCACTATGAAATGACACCAGGGATGACCTCCTAACCTAAAAAGATACATAAGTGTATCATCAGTGCACGTCATCATTATCCAAACCTAAATTTTAAAAGTAACAGTAAGAGTAAACTTACGTTATAGAATACGAGATGACACTGTGTGAAGATGCCTGGTAAGCTTTAAGAGCACTGTCAGGAGGTTTGCTATCCTCGGGTAGGTAATATATGTTTCCGATAGACTGACCGTAGATGGCATATTTACGCGTAGCCATCTGAGCAATTCTATCATCCATGTTCTTATGAAACTTGTGCCTCTTGATCCATTTACTTAACCAGCTGGTCTAAAAATAATAAAAATATATCAGATGAGGAAAGAAAGATTTTTAATTATCCTTCCTACCTCTAAGGGAAATATTGACATTTTAATATGTGCAGTCACATTTTGTGACAGGCAGTTATTTTAGTTAATGTGTCTTAATTATTGGATTAAGATTTGATTTATTTGCTGTCCATGCGCTTTAATCGTGTTTTTAAAAATATGTTATAAACCAAAATGTTGAAACTAAATTATGTAATTTATTATCCCCATAATTTTTTTTTCACATTTGTGCAAAAAAAAGATTTGATTTGAAAAAGGAAAATATATTAAGTAGAAGTCATGTAAAAAGTTAAAAACAAGGGTTCTATAGAATAGTCATTCTATAGAACTATATTATAATTGACTATATTATTTACAAAATGATGCATCTGTCGCCTAATGGATATAAGCTTGAGTTGGCGATAAAGTGTGGTAGTCAGGACTACCACACTAAATTGTACTTTTCAGGAAAAGTACAATTTAGACCAATAGGCGTATAAGATGTCTTCAATTTGTAACAGCTCAAAGTAAGCCCAGCTCAAGTCGACTAGGGAGTGGGGTTATGAGTAAGAATATAGCCTAATTTTTGAATAAGGAACTTCTAAAAAAATAAAAATTGAAAATTGTACCTCCAAATGTGTGCTCAAATAGTATGCTGGTTTGTTTAATATTTCAAGGGAAAAGAACCAAACTTTACCAGTACTTACATCAAAGTAGACAGGGTGACAAAATCAAGTCATACTCAGAATTGAGAAAACAATAATACCATTTCTTTTTATTTTTATGAAATATTTACAATTTAAAAGAAGTTTCCTAGGCTTAAAATTGAAATAAAATTAACGGGAGTTTTAAGAGGTAGGTAATACCTAGTAACTTAGACTAAGGCCCCAGCATACTTAAGACCAAAAATTATGTAGTATACTACATAATTTTTGCTTAAGACCTGACAGAACCTAGTTAAGTTTACTTGGAACCAAAATGGTGCAGTTTTGAGTTTTTGGAGAAAAGTAACACTACCGTTCCTAAATTAACGACGGAAGACAACTATTAACAAGTTATATCGGTTACATCTCATAAAGGTTATCTCCACTTCTCTCATAGTCTAACTTATTCGTATCTTTCCTTATCTAGGGTTAAGCCCATACTAAAACAATAGACAACCAACATAGAAACTTGCTATGCGTGGTAAAATCAAAGTACGTTAGCAAAAAACAAAATCTATCTAAACGAGGGTATCAAAAAATGGCACTTCTTCAGATAGTTACTCTCTTTTAGGGGGGTACTAAACTGATTATTTTTATTTATGTGACCTTCTTTAAATTGTTACTACCCTTTGACAGATCAGACTGGTTACTCCCTTTTTTTGGTTACTCCCCTTAGTTTCTTTTGATTTTACAACTAATCTTTATATATTTTACCTTATTATATGTGTTTACATGGGGATGTAAACACACATGTGGCTTTTTTGGGGTTAGAATAGGGGGAAAGACAAAGATATGGCACCTTAACAAAGAGGAATAACCATTTAAAGAAGGTTTCTAAGTAACCTTCTTCAGAAGGTCACTCCCCAAAAACTCAATGAGGGGAGTAACCTTTTCAGATAGTTACTCCCATTCAACACTACAGTCTATCGTTTAGTTTAAAAATCTTGACAGGTCAGTTTAGACACCACTAATTCTTAAGAAAAAAAATCCCTACAAGAAGGAAGCGGGAAAAAACTATGTAAACAAATCAGGTTATTTTACCCGTATTTACTTGGCGATGTTTTTTTTACATTTCTTTTGTGTAGTTTTATTTTAAAATATCAGTTATTTTATCTTCTCTGATTGGCCAATCCCCAAAATACTTATGACCTTGGGGATTTTTAAACTAAACGATGACTGTATCTTTTATTACATAACTTCATACTCCATATTTGCATTTGTACTTAGTTATGCATTTTTCCATATTATTTACAATTATTTAATGACATTTGTCATTTTTGTTTGACATTTTCATTTAATTTGAACAAATTGTTGAAATTAAATTTCTCTACATTTATTAATTATGCTTAATGCAAAGTGGTCTATCAGTAAGATGTGTAATATAATAAGAAAAGTGCTTAAGTAAAGGGTGAACTAGGATATTATGATTAAAAATCGGATACGGGGTACCTCGGAACTTTTCCTCGTTAGATCAGATTCGCTACGCTCATCCTCCCTGCTTCGGAGTCGCTTCGCTCGTCCTCAGAAATACAGCTCACCAAATTTATACTGCAACATGCCTTTGGACTCGCTTCGCTCGTCTTCAGATAGTAAATGCATCCGTATTATTCCCAGCGATCACCCATACAGCAATGACCACACTCGATGCTCTTTAATTTTTATGATTCAACAAAAATCATAGATATACTTGTCGTATTAAAACGAAACTTAGAGTACTTATTTATTAGGTAATAATATATACTTGTACCAAATTTCAACTTAATTTGGCGTGATAATTTTTTTCCGAATAGCACAACTACGGGAGTAGACTGATTTTTGTACAAAATATCAACTCTCTATTATAAATACACTGGGCGCTACGATGATAACAAACACACACACCCACACACATATACACACATTCACACACACGCGCATACACATGCACATAATCACTCAGGAGGCCTTAAAAACGTCTGAAATGGATTATAGGTTTCATCCCGGTTTCGGATTTTTTCGGAAACACAATATTTTTCTTTTATACCTACGGTATGAATGAGGAAAATTAAAAATAAATTTTCAGCAAGAGTTAGGGAGAGTGAGGGGGGCATCGTTAGATAATCTCATATGGTATCAGCAAAAAAATTAGACTACAAGAAGAAAGCTGGTTTAAAGTAAGGGTGATTGCTGTAACAGTTGGGGAGAGGGGTGAGTCTTTATGACATGACATAATATTGGGGTTGACCTACACATTACACCAGAAGTGGTGCTATGATATTTAAATTCAAAAAAGCACCAAAAAATAAATTCCAATATGCAAAAAAACTTAAATCAAAGTGTTTCATAATATTTAAATTCAAATATGCACCTAAATATAATTCCTAACATGCAACAAAACTTAATGTCAAACATTCATCAAAATATAAATCCAATTGAGCATCTAACTTTAAACAAAATTACACAATCTTAGATTATTCCAAACGTAAATAAAAATAATTCGAGTATAAACTCACATTCAAACAACACGTGCCAAAATTTTAATCCAAATACGATACAACACATAAATACAAATATACAACCAAACCATGATTCGAACCGGGAGGGAAATTTTAACCAGAACTGCCAAAATTTTAATTCAAGTGCACTAGTAATTCAAGTAGCACTTCATATTGAGTTAAATTGCTTAGTAAGCAATTTAACTCAATAACAATATCCAAGCACTAGTTTCCAACAAAATAATTATACAAATACGGTACGACAACATATTCTTATCCACCAAATGTTTACACGAAAGAAAATTATAAAGTTATTGATAGCTGTATAAACAAATTATTTATTTGCAGTGGGCAAGATCTGGAAAAATTATTTTTTTGGTACAAATTACAGAAATAATTAACTTGCAATTACTTCCCGAAACAGCAGTAATACATAGAATTATTCCATACACTGCGTTATATTTGGGAACATTATGGACTCAATCGGTGTACCAAATAAAAACGTTTTTTTTCTATTACTCAGAACTTTCACTCAACCAAAGTTCGAGATACAACCCATGTTCAACCAAGTTCGATCATATAGGACTATACTAAGCAAGGCCGTCTCGTCGACAACAAGACAAGTCATTATAGTCCAAGAGTAAAAAATGTGACTCATTTTGTACGACTTCAAACCAAATTATTTCGAAAATATACCTTAAATTATGAAGGAAAAGCATATTCTGCCTACCCAGAGTGGAGCCTTTTATATGATTGCGCATGCTTAAAACTTCGCACTATTCCTTGGAATAAGTGGCTCCCTGTAAGTCGTGTGTAAAACATGGAGAGACCCTTTTAGCTGATAAAATTTGCTATAAAACGTGTGTTTTTTTGTCAAAATTGGATAAATGTAACTAAAGTTATGCCATTGGTTAAATGGCCGAAGAAATGCAGAAAAAGTCAATATATTTTCAAAAAAATTCGCTGAATTTGCATAAATTAAACATTTTTTTAGTGTTTTTGAAAGAGCCATAACTTCAGTTGTAGTTATCTGATTTTAATATTAAACACTTGTTTTATAGGAAATTTTATCAGCTTTAAAAATGGTCTCTTCATGTTTTGCACACGACTTACAGAGAGCCTTTTATTCCAAGAAAACAGTAATTAGTGCGATTTTATAAAATTTTGAGCATACGCAATAATAAGAAAGGCTTCACTTTAGATAGGCAGACTATGCTTTTCCTTCATAATTTAAGGTATATTTTCAGAATAATTTGATTTGAAGTAGTACAAAATGAGTCACATTTTTTCAGGTCGGCTCTTGGACTGAGATATATATTATATATATATATATATATATATATATAATATATATATATATATATATATATATATATATATATATATGTGTGTGTGTGTGTGTGTGTTATATACATTAGGCAGAAATCTCTCTTTTCTAATTAGTCAACTGATAGTTGATGTTCGCTCCGTTACCTAATAAGGAGCAGTTGAGTAACATGTATATCAACACTTCTAAAAATTAAATTTTGCTTATTTTAGGAATTTTTTGACAGTCAAAAGTGTCTTATCTGAAGGACTATTTATTGCTATTGGTACCAAATTGTTCAGTAAAGACAAGAAAATTGTAGTGTTTTGTAGGAGGTGTTCTTGTTTATTAATAATAATAATTATAAATAAAAATAATTATTTTTATATATATTATTATTAAATAAAAGGATTGTTGAAAAAAATTAGCAACTTTTTACCTCCTCAGGGTATATATATTTCAGCGTAGTCATCTCTATATTAAATCTACTCCAGGTCCAACCAGCTTCCAGCATCTGCTGCTCCAGTTCTATCGGTTCTTCTAGTGATGGATTGTTAAGATGTGAGACTAACTTACAGGAATACACTGTAACGGTGAGTAATGAAAAGAAACTCCATGCTGTTACTAACGCTCTGACAACTGTCATTGCTATCGATGGCTTACCACCAGCTGGCATTCCTGTCATTACAAGGGATATAAGCTGTGTTTCCCAGTAAAAGTGACCTCCTCCTGTAACATACAAAATGATAATATAACAATAAACAATATAACAATTGTGTGGTGTGAAGAACTCGAGGTGACCCCATCGAAACCCGAAAATAGAGAGAATTTAACACGAAACACACGTCAAAAACCAACTGCACATGCTTGGTACAAACTGCGCATGCTTACAATTCTTTTAACAGCGCAGGTCTTAAATTTTAGAGGCAAACTTACCTCTCGATGGTTTCCCATTGTTTATTGCTCGAGAAGGTATAACAAAACACGCTTAAATTATCACTCACTGAACTGGCAAAGTATAGTCCAACATTTAAAATTAAATAAGCACAAATGACTTAACATGCACCACAAATGTAATAATCACGAGAAGCACAGAAGAAAGTTTAGAAGCAAACTCGACAACCTTGTGACATAACCTGCGTTTGGCGCTTTTTTTTTCATTATAACCGAGAGGAAGGCAAGTTTGCTCTTATTTCTCTATCTCTTACAACTTCAATAGGGTCAGAAATGTTCCTTAATGCGTCATCCCCTTTATTCAAGATCCTTGGAAGAACTATATTATGAATTGACGATGTTATGGTTGAGCGGACTTGCCACCAGTTAGGATCCGGGATGTCACCTGAGTTATCCGCTTTGGGTATTTTTAAGGCCTTCTAAGTGATTTTCACAAAGTTTTCTGTCTGTATGTGAAATCATGTGTGTGTTACTCCCAGCGTATTTATGCTAGAGAGTTGAAACTTGGTACAAAAATCAGTCTATATGTGTAGTTGTGCTATCCGAATAGTTGTCATTAACCCCCAATAATGACTCAGCAAACATATTTAAAATTCATAAAAGGCGGAATAATGTTGAGATCAGGTCGAGATTTGGCGCCCATACAGTCTTACATAAGTCATATATATGTGCTCATTATCAGCATTACTTCAATTGTTATCAAATTACTTGTCAACAAAGTTTGAACTTTGTTGACTTAAAAGCAAAGTTAATATAAACACTTGTCGACGTTGATGTTTGGTACAATGGTATACGTTTACATAATAAATAAGTAAACAACGTTTCATAGAATAGATGATAAATAAATAGATACGAAAAGTATATTTTTTGTTGGACGAGTTAAAGGGAGCTTTTGATAAAGGCCGTCGAGAGCCAAATGATTTAGCCAATAAACTGGTTCACTGCTATACAGTTGGATGAGGTGAAGTGTGGTTCTGTAAAGGATCGTTGGGACCATATATCCATAAACTTGGTAAACCTACTAAAAGTGGCTCAAACCTCGTAATTGAAGATTTTTTTTTTAAAAAAAGATAGTTATATAATTTTATATCCAGATGATATTGCACAAGAATTTTAACTTTTATGCAAGCATTCCATCTCAAGGCCACAAAAATAACAATAAAATAAAGTTGTCTGATAAATCTTTTAAAACTCATTTAGACATGAAATTGATCTTGGTAATTGTTGTTGAAGGGACAGCGACAATCGGCCCCGTGTGTAGCGCTATATAGCCTCATCGGTCTTTTAAGAACCACCCTTTAACTCATGCAACACTAGAAGACCAAGCTCTCTAGCTGGTCTTCTCACCCCCAATGAGAAGACCAGCAAACCAGTTCACTCGCCGTATCACAGTATGGTATATAAGTACGGTGCATTGCTGGAGTTCGGAACTACAATAAAGTGTGGTTTTAAGACCGCTCTTAAGCTGTTTCTGATTCTGACCTAGATATCAACAATCATGTTGCTGAGGACTTTGAAGCAAGTTTACAATGGCTGTCAAGCTATATAGGGTGTTTGTATCTAGCCTTCTACTACTCTCCAGCTACACATGAGTAGTCACCCTGTCTTTAAAGGAAATACTAAGCTTACGCTTGTCTATCATAGAATAGCAGGTTGCACTTAAGCCATGCGCGATATCACGACTTAGGACCAAATTTCCTTTTTCAGGACCACTAAGCTACATCATCGCCACACTACTGATACCGGTAGTCTGTTTGCTAGAAATTACATTAATTTATAACTTCAGCTCGATGGAAACCCCCAATGAGAAGCCGAATAAACTTTTCACTGATTCCGAATTTGTTTGGGCATTTTCATTCCCATCAGCCCATAATAGGCCATTACTTGGCATGCTTACTCTAATGCTTACGTAATGCTTACTCTTATTAAAAACAAATATTTTTACTTTTCCTCATCTAGTATCTAGTATAGTAGGTAAAAAGAAAAGTAATGTGTACACCCTAAAAATTCAAAACCAAAGTTTCATCATAATTATCTGTTCCAGATATTTTCATGACATTCTGAGAGGTTTTCATCATTCTGTCTGTTTGTCCGAGTGTGTCTGTGCATGTGTCTGAGTCACGAATCTCGCTGTATGTGTATGTGTATGCTAGAAAGTTAAAACGTCAGGCCTAAGATTAAGTTATGCTGCCTGGAAGCACTACCTATTTCGCTGAATCATCAACCATTAAAAATCAAAGATTTGACAGATGGAGTTAACATTTGACATAAATATTCATCTATAGGTGTTAAATCGAGCCACAAAATTTCATTATGATATTGATTACCATTTCGACTATTTTAAAATTTTAATATCTTAACGGCCTAAACCTTTTATTATTTTTTTTATTCTTTTTACTTTTCCTCATTTATACCGTAGGTATATAGGAAAGGTATTACGTTTGCCAAAAATCCGGAACCGGGATGTCGCCGGATTATCAGTTTCAGGTGTTTTTAAGGCCTATTAAGCGGTTCATCCAAAGTTGTTGTCTGTATGTGAGTGCGTGTCTGTTATCATCTTAGCGTCCAGTGCATTTATGCTAGAGAGTTGAAAATATGTAAAAAATCAGTCTATTAACCCACAAAAATATCGAAAAATCATAAAACGCAAAAAATGATGAAATTAGATTGAGATTGCATGTACGTAGCCATGTTTAAGACTAACATATGTCCTATATTTCATCTCATTATCAGCACTAGTTCAATTTTTATCTGGTATTTTTTATATGACTTTTGAACGTTTTTAAAAAAATTAAAAAATGGTAAATAATTCAATTAAGCTTAAATTTGGTACAAGTGTATACCTTTACCTAATATTAAGTACACCATGTTCCGTTTCAATGCGACAAGAATTTCCATGACACGTTCCATTGTCGCTGGATCATAAAAATTAACAGCATCCGAAGGAAATTTATTACCTGAGGACGAGCGAAGCGAGTCCGAAGACGTGTTGCAGTATAAATTTAACGACTTGTATGATCTGAGAAAGAGCGAAGCGAGTCCGAAGCAGGGAGGATGAGCGTACCAAATCTGATGTGATGAGGTCAGACAGGACGCAGTTTTTCAGTGCGCATAGACGAGCACGTGACCCCCTCACGTAATACACGTTTCTACCATGATTTAAGGGGAAGAGGATCACTTATATGCAGATCATTAAGTTGCGTTTCTTTGGTTCCAAAATAAAGGTGCAGTGCTTGATACCCTAAAAGCCTATGAAATACTTAGGGACATTCAGGACGGCACATATCTTAATGTTAGAGATGCTTGTTCTAAGGCTGTTGCACTACGTGTTTTGCTGGAAGGGAGGATTGATAACAGAGGCGTGGAAACGCGCCCTGGTTTTGAGCAAGCATTGTGTTGTTACCTCTGGCATCGGTGCTTCCTGCTACCAAACACTCATCTAGGTAGGTTCTACTCTTGTCAACGTGATTTTAATTATTTTATATTCTTTATTTTGTTTCATTTATTTATCAGTTATTTTTTTTTTATTCATCTTATTTATTTCATTTGTATTTTTTTATTTAGTACTTTTTAATACCCTTTTATCTTGAGCTATTCCTCCTTAGTTTAAGTTTTGATCTTTGTGTATTTTATTTTTTGTTTGTATTTCTTTTTTAGACTGATGATGGCTGGTTGCAGCCGAAAAGGTTTTTAATAAAAAATAATTATTGGTTTGGAGACGTATGGATTAATAGATAATATGATATCATAATCCATGTTGCTTACTGGCAGACGTAAACCTTTAAAGCTAAATCCGCGGTGGCAACCCAGTATAATAACACAGCGACAACGAATATCAGGTATATTTTATAATTGATTTTAAGTTACCTCTTGTATGAAGTAATCTGGTAGATATAATCCTCAATATGAGTACACATGCTGCCATGGATATGATCAAATAGAGCCAAAACAAGCTTGGTAATGTTTCTAGACCAGCATACAGATATCTATAGGTCAAACAAGAGTAATACATTTTATTGGGTTTTCTAACACAGGGCATAGTATATTGTTTTGTATATAGTATATTGTTTTAATTTATTTTATACATAATCGTAGCATCTCTTTCGGGTACTTCTGGCCAAGCTCGGAGTTTTGATACGAGGAAAGGAAGTACCTTGCGTGGAAACCTGTTTACCTCAGTCTTGCTTAATATGCTTAGAACGTTGCGCAATTAAGTAATATCGCTCAACCTTACGAACGCTATAACGCCTTCACAACTCTTATTATTATTATCTTTAATAATAATAATAATAAGGGCTATTTTCTTTTGGTTGGGTATTGTGAGTACATCGATAATACTAATATTTACATTTCAGTCAAGATACATTTTTATTAATTTTATTTTTTATGTTAGAAAGTAAGTTACCCGTATAGAAATTAGAAGACACATCTTTAATGGTTGCTTGTTATACACGAGCCCTTTGCATGTTTTACTAAAATAAAATATTGAGGAAGGTAATTTTTGTGAATTAATTATATTTATTTTAGCCCAAAACGAGGGCCTGTGCCTTCCAATTTCATATTTTGTGATGCTGCTAAAATTTAGAGTAGAACTGCCTCAGATTCTACACACCAAACCTGAGAAATGCTAAACCATGTGTATGTTTTATTAGGTATATTACCCATGTAACAAGTTCAGAACCATTGAATAAGTTTTAAGTTTTAAGATACTGCATACTTGATATTTCACCACGCACCTATATTTTTTATTACATCACAAAATATGCAGTTTAAAAAACTTATTTATTTCTTTCCATTTTTACTACTACTTAAAAACAAAAAACTGGTCATCATCATTAGTAGATCTTAGACCTATTCGCGAATAAATAATCGAGCGTTGTTGTCAACGAAGTTTTGTTATTTTCGGAAAGTGAATTATTAATTTTCGATTATTAATTATTATCATCATAAAAGCATGGATAGTGATTCAGACATTGAAAATACGCCGCCAGAATTGAAAATTTTGGCCAACGAGGTAATTGAATGAAGTATACCGGCAATTTTTTATACATTATACTGCTTTTCTTCTAAATAGTTTTTTACTATTACTACGCTCAAAAGAAAAGCATATGCTACACGACTGGGAATGGCTTTTTTTACCTCCGCTCCTTTTACTATCTCGCTTCCGTAGACAGTGACCCCAACCTTATAAGCTTATATTTCCTTCGAAAATTCACTCATCGAAAAAAGTGCATGGTGAAAATCAACTTTTCATGACCTCTTGCAAAAGTAAGCCTTTAAGTACATTGGATGCTGTTGTACTATACACCCCAGAAAAGTCAGTAAGAGATTCAAATAGACTCTTTAAGAGATGTTTCACTTAAATTATCAAAATAAGTATGTCATTTTACTTGCGAAAGGTTGGCCTGGGTACAAGGTATCTAATTCCATTTTTATCCCAAGGTCTGAGCATATCGACGTTCCTGTACAGATCTGGAGTCACCCAAAGCTCACTAAAACCCACGTCAACTTCGCCTCCTGTTACGAGGTACTTAACACTGTTCCATCTATGCACAGACATTAAAAGATACAGAGTGTTATCAAAGTGTAATAGAGATAAGACATTTTTTATTTATAACATGTATGTCCAAGTGAAATATTTAAGACTTTTAAATTTCAAAACCACTTGCCTAGTTACTTGCATAGGAAAAGTATTAGTAGATAAAGCAGGTGTCTGGAGGCCCCCCACTCCTTCCTCTAGGCCACGCCCCTTATCTTTTCGTTACATGAATACCAAACCTTATAGTCGGGTTACATAAATTCATTAAATTTATCAAACTCCGCCCTATTAAAGGGTAACCCTGGCTTCCCAAACCCTTTCTACCAGATGGCCTAGAAATATTTAGATTTTTAGCAAATTTATACCTCTTTTCATACTTTTGCTAGATTCTTTTTTTTAGATTTTTACCATATTCTAATGCCCCCCTCCTTTCCCTAGGCCATTTCCTCTAAAAATACTTTCTAACTGTAAATAACTTCTTGAGCAGCTTTCTTCTTGGCTTCTTATTACAACTTATAGCCATAGTTTTTTGTTCAATACCATAATATGAAATATACCAAGGATGATAGAGGTTAAATCACAAGTCAGTTTGTTAGCTATAAAAGAAATATAATGTTCTCACGCTGTATGGATTACTACCTTAATTACAAGTGATGTCCACTTAAAGCAAGAGGATAGATCAGTTTGTTTCGAAGTTCAGTTGTACCAACTCGGGACAACCCGCAGTATTAAGTCAAACAAGTTACTTACAGGAGGTAAAGACTGTTAAAAGCTTCTGCAGGATTCTGAACAGATTAAGTCTCTAGATCATTGTCGGCAAAGCTTCAGAGACGAATGAATGAATCTTTAGTGAACTTATTGACTAAAACAGTAGACTCAGCTTAACTCATCAACTCTATTTTCTGCTCTCTGTCTCTCACTTATATATTCGGGATCAACCCCTCCATACCCTTTCCTTACGGGAGACACCCCTCACTAATGGGGAATGACTTTCTTAATTAATTGATCGACCAATCGGAATAAAATGTAAGAGTATAGGATAAATAATAACATTATTTTATATTATTTCTATGAAAAATGATAACATTATCTGTAATTATGTATTTTTAATACTGCCTTATCTTCTTCTACTCAATTCTACTTAAGTGATCGGACGTAATTGGTTAGAATGAAGATTCACCACGTAACGTAATTCTAACCATCGCCTTTATTGAATTGACATAAAAGACATGAAAAATGTATATTTAAATCTATCTCTATAAATATAGAGATAGATTTAAATAGAGATAGGTTTAAAGAATATAGAAATCCAAATTGACGAATTAGTAAGATAAAATACAAATATAAGTGAATTTTTAAAGTTAGTTTTTTCTAGAGAAATAAATGATGATCGCTAAAACATTGAACAGATTAGATTACGCAATCTAATTGAGAAACTCCTATATTGAAAACATGGTTTTTTATTCACATACTACACCTCATACATATAAAATTGATACCATATTTTAGAACGTTGTATTAGGATCTCAGTCCTTAGGTAATGTATTCTAAATCCAAACAAGATTTCGGGAAAAATGAATTTTAGAAATTGCTTACGTGTAGGATTGATTGTGTTCCAGAAGTCCATGGCCAGTGGAAGCCAAGCGAAATTTCACTTTGAGACCCAAATGCTCAGCCATCAACAGAAATAGTTTTAACTCTACTCCGTGTTCCTTTGAACCTGCGGTTATAAAAATGCAGTATGAATTTATAAAAAACTAAATTCCATCTATTAGGTATTTTGTAGACATCCAATATGCATCTATATAGATTTTAAAACACATTGTCTTGCATTACACACGTACCCACTTCTCTACAGTATAATGGATTTTATAATTGCCCCAAAGTTGAACATTTAGCTTCTTCTTAACTCTATATGAAATAATTTATATAAAAAAATAATATTAACAAAATATATAAATAATTTTGATAATATTTAGCCTAACGTGGTATAGCGTTCATTGGTATCATTTGCAATTACAGTTCTGCAAAAATATACTGTAAGTACAGTATTAATATAGTATTAGTTTTCCGTCATAGCTCCGCTATCCAATTTTCTGTAAGGTTGTATAGTTCTTGAAATTGCAAGCCGATCTATCACTAGTGCTTACTCAAAATCCTAGCACTGTACTATAAGAGAAAGTGCGGGCTATAAGTTATAGTGCGGGCTATAGTGTCAGGGATGCCATAATGTCATAGTTAACCATGCTTTTCCATATAACAAGAAAACTAGAATAATTAAGAATTCGCTAACGTCGACACTTGCTCGGCAGCTGATTTTTTAAATGCTTCTTTAATTTGACGTGATTAAAGTTCATTTAAACTACAATATTTAGATTATTTTTAAAATAATTTGTTTATATTTATGATTTTTTTTTTCATTGGTCAATACTCTATTCCCTTTAATAATTCTTCCTTTTATAAATGCAACATACTTCAAAAGTATATCTACCTTGTCCATATTGATCAATATTAAGCTGTGAGTATATGGTACAGTTGAATGTGGATACTAATATCTCCTGGCCATTCATATCACTTACTGTCGGCTAAAACATCAGCAAAGAAAACAACTGTTTACAGACTGTGTTGGTTTTCCGGTTATTAACTAAAGCTTTTTTTATGGGAATGGTTACTCGGAACTCTGAGTGGTCGTAAAGACATCGGTGGCTAAAACAGTTTGCAAGATACGTACGTAATGGATATGTAAGATTTTAACATAACTGTGTTGTTTTTAAGAGCATATTTAGTACATATTAATTTGATTTCAAACCCATTATTTTTGGCTTGCATGAGGGTCTTTTTGCACGTAGCGTGTGTAAAAGAATCAGCTTTATTTTATTATTAAAATCCCGCATTTTGATTATATAAACAAACTTTAAACTGAAAATTCATTAAGTAAAGTTGCAAATATTAATGGACGCGACTTATGAGTTATTACCGGAGTGTAATTGCGCTTAGTCATCGTGGTGAACGTGTCATGGAGTTCATGTTTGACATGAATTAAATCTCCTTCCAGTGGTAGAAATACAGTTCTTCTTCTTTTCCAAACTGGGTTCTGCAACATAGCGAGAAGAGAAGTTTAACTAGACGTTAGAGCGAGCACTTCAGTGGCTAATAAAATGGATGCTGAAAACTTTTTATCTATCCAAATATAAAAAGAAAAAAAAAGAAAAAATATTTTTTAGATGATGTAAAATTATCTAACGTCGTAAACTTATTTCATTAAAATCGGTCAACCAGTTTACAAGTTACAATCACCTAAACTGAGGGGTCCACAATTTTTTTACAGACAGTAGTAGTGTATAGGTATTTAAGAATAGCTAGTGACTGAAGTGGGGAGTGTATATTGGGGGAAATTCTTTGGAATGGTTGCTTTTTGAGCACCAATCAAGTTCTTGCTCAGGTTTTCGGTATATTCTTCATACTTGGGACAGTAGTAATTTTTTTCTTGACAGTTAATTTTTAAAGATTTTTCAAAGGATATTCGTGCGCAAAATAAGCCAGAGTTTCAAAGAAATTCATCCAGCTTGCAGACCACTGCACCATAATAACTTTATAATAATAAACTTATCCTGTGGAAATATGACAAGGTATAAAAAATTATCTCTCGAACCAAGATTTGAACCCGGGCTCCTAAGTTTGAGTACTCGAATCGACTACGGACTAGTTTTATTTTACTCAGAGCCCCAAGCAATACTGATAACGACACCCTACTCGACATCTGTTGTTTATCTACCGTATTTTTAAATTTCCGGTTAGTTACCAGTTTTTTACTTTTTGGTTTTTTTTATTTTGCGCCCCAAAAACATTGAAAACGGCACCTTACTCGAAAATTATTTTATATCATTCGTTATTTTAGTTTCCTGTTATTTATCATGGTTTTTCAACTTTTTAGTCAATTACAGTGAACTGGTTGTTCAATTAAGCACCCAAAAATGATAACCTTATTTTGTTTTATATTTTTCTGACTCAGCAAACGGGTTAATGACGTCAGAACAATCTGGTTTACAATATAAACACTCCCAGATAACAGGGTGCTAAAAGTTTTTGATTAAGATATTAGCTAGGTAAAGGATTGGTTTAACTATAACCTAAAATAGTAGTGAAATTGGAAGGTATGAACTCTAGAATCATAAGGAAGAAATGGATCGTTATTATGGATTGCTGTTTTGATTGTATATATATATATATATTATATAATATATATATATATATATATATATATAATATATATATATATATATATATATATATGTATGTATGTATAAAGAGAAAGAGAGAGAGAGGACACAAACCCTATTTAAAATCATCAGGTTGTCGTAACGTTTCCGGTTCGATGAGTTAACAAAGTCTTCAGAAATTTGAAAATTCAAGGGTTAATATTTGTTGGCACCAAAAAGGTCATTACTTATGTATTTTTATGCGCTGAATCGAGAATCCCGGTCCGAAGTCGATACGACAATACTTTCACAAAAAATGCAACAAACCGCGGTAAACTACCGGGAATCTTAAAATTACTAAAAAGTTTCAAATAGGGAGCGTTTTGTATGTTTTTGGATCGCTGATTCGAATAAAGCCGGTCTGTAGTCAATAGGACCATTCAAAGCACTTAAATTCAAAAAGTGTAAATGTTAAAACACATTAAAAACGTTAAATAACTAGATGTGACGCTACTGCTCAAGTTATGAAATACCAATAACTTAAGCAAGAATTATATTAATAAAGAAGATAGCACGCATTTCAAAGAAAATTCGCCCGTTTTGCAGACATCCATGCCAGAACTATTTTACATTGGGAAGGTCCACATAATCTACTAATGTCCAATTTTTCATGTTGATTAATTGATGATTGAGAAAGTTCAAACTGATTTGGATAAGTCTTCGTTCGTATAGCGTGTTATAAGCTGGACTCTAAAGTACGCACCTCTAACAAACTTTGAAGCCGCTGATGGTCCTGATGATACACTACGAGGGTCAAAAACCTTTTCGGCCTTATCAATGGTTTAACCAAATCTAAAGCGCGATCTGGTTCTTGGCTAAGAACAAGTCTACTATTGCAGGAACTTATTAAGGTTTTATTATCTTGTCTGACTGGTATAGATCCTTGCTGTGACCATGTCTTCATTACATCGACAGTCCATGCATCCCAAATGCTTTCCAGTCTAGTGCATTCTATACCGCTCTTTTGATAAATCTGAAAAAAAATTTAGGGATAACTCGGAATTTTTCCACACCATATTAGATTCGCAACACTCAACCTCAATACTTTGGACTAGCTTCAAAGTATTAGGGTTAAATTACAAGATTACATACAAATATTCATTAACTAAAATTTACAGAGCTTAATTTATAAATTGGTTACAGTGATTTAAGTTTGCATGCATATACTATTAAGCAAATAGCATGTACTATTTTATCTACATACGGCTGAAAAATAAATATAAGAATATTATTCTTTAAAATGTTATGTTGAATTTTTATCGGTTACAGCAAAAAATTAATATTACAATCAATTCTTAAATTATGTCAAGAAACTTTATAACTTTTATGAATGTAGAAATAGGTTTTTAAATACTTGCTACAAGATTTTAGAGGCAGAAAATATTGCTTTGAAGTTGTCGCAACACTCTCAATGTCAGAAAGAGTTTAGTCAAGTAATTCCTTAATTCTAACAATATTTCTATGTTGGTTTTTTATCGCTGTTATTCTGATTCATTTTATTCTATAGCAAAATTAGATTATCTTGTTTACAGTTTTAGTAATTCTTTACAAAGTTTTAGATTTGTAACTTTATTTAAACAGATTAATCCACAAATAATATAATAAGTGACAAAATAAAGAATGGAAAGCTTACGATTCATAAACAGCTGGTAAAAAAATCATGAATATCAGTGTTGCCATTTTTATTGAAAAATTATATTTATTAGTATTTTATAGAAATGTTTAATATTCCAAGTTAATACTTAATAATACATCGTATTTTTAAATAATAATATATAGAAAATAGTAATATAAACAATAATCATGTTAAACAGACGACACCGAAATTAACTATCTAAATTAGTAAGAATGAAGTTAATGAAAGATTTTTTTGACTAGTTCTTCTTGACTTCTTGACTAGTTCTTTAGGTAGTAATTTGACCGAACTGGTCCTGGCTGGACCCAATATTAAACTACAATAAATTAAAATTAAATCAGAATCTATTAAGAATTTATTTTAATCTTTTTTTTAACGAACCACTCTGTGGGAATAAATAAAGGACATAAAATTCAAAAATTACTAATTGAAACAAGTGTTAATAATTAAACAACTAAATAGCTTAAGTTAAATTGTAATATCCAATATCTAATATATAAATCCAATATCTAAATTGTATTATTTTTTAGCAAAGAAGACCTGGAGGAAGAAGAAGAAATGGAACTAAAGAAAAAGCAAACAAAAAAATTAAGAGAACACAAGGCATAAAAATATTAATGCTTGCATAGAGATATTATTACTAGAGGGGCCCTATTGGCTGAATTTTGAAACATCGGGAAATTAACCTGACCACCTTCGCTAAAAACATAATCAAACAAAACAGTACAAAATTACAGTAACCTATATAGAAGAACGTTAAAAATACAAATCAAAACACAAACGGTGTACGGGAAGCCAAAAACAATTGATTTATTACAACCTTGACTCACCCTTCAAAGAGGTTTCAATAAGGTTACACAGAGCCCCTGAGAGCCCCCAAAACGATATTTCAGGCCTCTCAATAGAGTAAGATAGGCTATGCCCCTTCTAGTATATATCTCTATGAACGCATGTTGTTTTAATAAGGCCGACAAGTAAATTGAAATTAACAACAACAACAACTAGTTCTTCAAGTGAGCCTTAGAAATATTTTTTTAACCTAGCCTTGACAACGTTTGATTAAAATTTGTTTTTCTTGGATTTTAAGTTTTAATGTGATTTGTTCAAGCAAAAAAGCAGCTAGTTACTATTTCTTGCAAGTACTATTTTCAACACAATCTTTATAATTATGTAAATTGTTTGTAGAAAAATTGTCGCTAAGGTCCGTGTCAGTTATACAATGTATATAACTGTGTATAACTGAGTCGTTATTTATAAAAAATAACCAAAACAAATTTCGAAATCGTTCCGTTAAATAGTTCTACCTTATTGTTGGAGTAAAAGTTATGAAAACTTTTGCATATGATATAATGTGACAATTCTAATCTAATCTAACGATGTGTTGAACACCTATAATTTTGTTCATTCTACTTTAGTAAAGTAGAATGGTTATAAAAATGGTTGTAAAAATACAAACAAAACTAATCAGTAAAAATTGTAGACTATATATAAAACAGAACCAATAAAGATCTTTATCAATAAAATAATTCTAAATAATAACAACTTATTCTAATAATTCTAAATAAATTATCTAAATTAAGATCGATATTCTCTTTGGAAATATACATTTGTGTAGGTTGGCCATTTTTCAAAATCAACATGATTAGCCTCGTACAGATATATACTAGAGGGGGCATAGCATATCTTTATACATTGAGACGCCTGAAACATCTGTTCGGGGCTCTCAGGGGCTCTGCGTTACCTCATTGAAACCTCCTTTAAGAGTGATTCAAGGTTGTAACAAATCAATGTTTGTCTTTTCATTTGTACTTTTTTAACGTTCTCCTATATAAGAAAATATAATTTAGTACTGATTATTTGATTATAAATATAATCGAAAGCTCATTCGGTTAGAATTTGGGCTTTTGTCGATGTTTAATGTTCTTTTTAAAATGGTTGGTTCTTACTGACTTAAACTATGTAAAATGCCTCAGTACCGTCTTCCTAAAATACTAGCCAATAGACTTTTAGAGGTCGACTGTAAAATTGGAAATAAGATCGAATATAACTGGATCTCTCAATTCAAATCCATACTTTCTCTAATAGGTTCTCAACAAGACATGAAACTAGATCTGAAATATTTCGCCTCAGTTCACAATGTTCTAATAGCAAGAATTAATAATCATACATTCTCAAAGGACGTAGATAAAGTCCTTAACAGTACTTACTCTCCAATTTATAGACATATTTCATCCTTTTCATTTCTGGGAGAGATTTATCTCGGTTTAGATTCAGTCATAGGTAAACACAAAATAATATTACAAATACGACTCGCTAACCCAAAATACTGTACCATAAATTTCAACAGAAACTGTTACTTGTTTAATAAAGAGGAGACATGTCCACTATTAGGAAGTCCAGATTCTTTACAACATTTTATTTTTGAGTGTAAAGTAATTGAGAAAACAAGGAATCAATTTTTTATTTTACTCCCAACATACGCTCATTTCGGAATGGAATTTTTATTTTCTAACATTAATAACCATAAACAAGTAGATTTTCTTTTTAATCTGGACAGCACAATGCTTTTAGAAGAGACAAATTATTAATTTAAGATCATTATTACCTTATTTTGCACAGCTTATTATTATTATTTTACTTTCCACAAGTTCCTTTTCTTTTTCCTTCTTTTTACTTTTTCCAACTCCAAAAATATTAATTTTTAATTTTATCATTTTCTTATTTGAATTCGTGTTCAACGCCCCTTTGTAAAAAACATGTATGTGTTTTAAGGCAAATAAATATATTATTATTAAATATAATCGAAAGCGGTCAGATTACTTATTCGACGTTTCAAAATTTAACTTAATATTAAGTATTAATATCAGTATAAATAAGCAATAATTAATAAGTATAATTATAAGTATAAATTTAAAATTAACATTAAGTAATAATATCTCTATGATTTGCAATTATTCGTTTCTGTTTTGTATTTTACTTAGTATTTTGAATACTTGTAAAAACATGAATTATTCTTCCCTATTTTGTGTCTGCTATTGATAATTATTACTGCTTTAACCTACAAATTAGTGTTTTTATTAAACGAGGCACATGCGGCAAGGAATAGCAGAGAAAGAAAATACATTGCTCTTATGAGAAGGCGAAGAACCAATATCATAAGCAGCGTTTATTACAGCGAACTTAAATTTGAGCTAAAGAATGCATTTATTTTACCAATAAAGTTTCGACAGCAGACAGCATAATACTGCTAAATCAATATGTTGATTAAATATCATAAGGGAAAGGTAAATAAATTTGGTTTATTAAATAACCAAAGAAATTGAAAGCAATAATAAATATTAAAATAACCTGACTTAAGACACCGGGTTCAACCCCGATAAGTGTCTACACGATACATTATCGGGATTCAACCTACACATTATTGGAGTCGATATCGGTGTTCAACACCGGGTTGAACCCCCGTCTACACGGGGTAAAATCGTTGTCGAGGATTCAACCTGGGGTTCAATACATTGTGTAGACAAGGTAACTGTTACTTACATCAGTCAAAATCCTCTGGTGATACTCTATGGTACACAGATGGATCTAAGATATGGACTGTGGCTCTGAGAGTGGCATATATGAGGCTCATGCAAATCTCATAACTTCATTTTTTAAGGAAAGTATGCCACTGTGTTTCAGGTAGAAATATTTGCTATTAATGCCTGTATAATAGACAATATTGAAAAGAATCCTAATCAGACTTCTATAAATATTTTCACTGACAGCCAAGCTGCCATTAAAGCTCTTGGTTTATGCAAAGTCAACTCTAAGCTTGTCTGGGAGTGCTTACAGAACCTTCTGACCTTGTCACTCAACAATGATGTAGCAATCATAAGGGCATTGAAGTTAATGAGCAAGCAGACATCCTTGCAAAAAAGGGGTCTGAGACCACTCCTGTGGGCCCTGAACCCATAGTAGCCATACCCAAAGCTATAGCTAAAGGTGTAATTAAAGATTGGCTCTTAACCAATCACATGCACCACTGGAGCAAATCATCTGGCATGAGGCACAGTAAACTTATGTTAAAAGGACCCAGTCCCAAAGTAACTGAGGACCTCCTTAGTCTAAGGAAGAGACCTTAGAACAGTAAATGGACTACTGACTGGCCACTGTCACCTCCGAAAACATCTCCATACCATTGGTATCTTTAAAGATAACCCAGTGTGTCGACTTTGTGAATCGGAAACCGAAACTGCCTCTCACTTACTTCTGAGATGTGAAGCTCTACCCTTTAAAGGTTTTCCAACTTTGGTAGCAGCACTCTCACTAAGTTTGACTCTACCAATGTATCACTAGTCAAAAAGATCCTAGACCTAGTCCGGGGAAAAGGATTTTTCTGACCTGGACCAATTGAGGGGATTGTAGAATAGACTTTCAGTCTCTGTGCAAATGGGGTCTATCCTCGACTCCAACCCCAATCATTTGTAATTAATAATAATTAATTTCATCAGTCAATTTTCAAGGACCATTCAAATATTATACTGTGTTGTTGACTATTACTACATAAGTTGAGTTTAGCACTGCGTTACAATTATTCTAAAAAGTTATAGGACTCATTCACTGAAATAACCTGAACCAAGCAGAATTAAGAAAATATCTGGACGAAGGTCAGACAATTTTACTTCAATACAACAATAGAATAGTTTTCAAAATTAATCTAAACGTGTCATCAGATCTTTATCAAATTGAAAAGCTGAGTAAAGAGAATTACGATTCCTGGAAAATTCAAATAAAGACGATCTTAATAGACAAGAAACTTTGGGCTTATGTAGATGGTACTATCTCAATGCCTGATTCTGAAGAAGATAAATCAGAATTCATTGACTAGATGAAAATGGATCAGAAAGCTCTTGCAACCATTATCCTAGGTATTCTCTCCCATAGAGATATATATTACTAGATAGGCCCTATTGGTTAAATTTTGAAACACTGAAAATGTAACCTGACCAGCTTCGCTTATAAATATAATCAAATAATTAGTACAAAATTACAGTAACTTACATAATATAACGCTCAAAATTCAAACAATGTATGGAAAGCCGAAAACAATTGATTTATTTTAACCTCGACTCATTCTTAAAAGAGGTTTCAATAAGGTTACACAGAGCCTCTGAGGACCCGAAAAAATGTTTCATGCCTCTCAATGTAATAAAATAGGCCATGCCCCCTCTAGTATATATCTCTATGTCTCTCCGATGAATTAATCCATGTCCGACATTGCAAACATGCTACATGACACAACAGATGCATTATTTGTCAATACTTAAAATATTAACTCAAAAATCATGTTACCTGGGTAATTATATGTTGTGAAAGAGTTTGTATAAATAAAGAAAAGAATATTATAGCTAACATTGTGGATGTAACCTTGGTGTTAGAATTCACTTCTCGAGCTCTACTGTTTACAGATCTAATAATCTAAATTTCTTGTTAGCAACAGTTTACATAAATAAAATTAGCTCATTATAATTTGTTAAAAATCATATTTATAATTAATTTGTTGTAAATTAATTTTTAAAAGTAGGCAAATTGATAAGCAATCATAATTTTGGTCTTATTACTCAAAATCATTAAGCTATCATTCTAATTTTACTACGTGATTTTAATTATTTTTCGATAAGCTCAGATTTAATCAGTCTGATTGAAAATTGTTATTGATTCTAATTATATTGATCTCTTATTAATTTCCAATCGAGTTATTTTGGTTGAAATTTAATTTATTAAAAAAATACCAAGCATAAGTGAAAAAAACGTTTTATAATGCAATTCTGTTTCGACTCTTTAAAATGTCTAAGACTATACTTTTAGAAAAACGGAATTTCTCTAATGTTTGGCTGCATGATTGACTAATCTGTAAAATGCTTTAATAAACAGGTGATCACAAATGTAAATTGTAGCACTTAGGGTAATAGGAGTGTTTTTTATAGCATGCGACAGCACTTATTGTAATTTTCATAGCATTGTGTTTAATGTGACAATTTGTTGGTTAAACTAATGGAGCAGGAAATAAACGACTTCTGATTGTAAAAAAGCTATCACAAAGTTGCTGTATTTGTTTTAGCGAATTCTCTTTGAAACAAATTCGCTAATAAGACAGTTCGTAGATAGGTCTATACTAAAGTAATATATAAACCAAGTAGGGAAACAAACGCGATTTCTGTCAGACCTGACATGTAGTTCACTTTTTGTCCACCCGGGATTGGCTCAAATTTTCATATGGCCACGGCCATTTTGTTTTACCCTGGTAAATGTAAACAAACTATTTACGGTACTCAAAATTTTAATTTTTATTAAATTTATTTGAACAGTTTAGTTTAAAATGTTAATAATTTGTGTAAGAAATACATTTTGCCACATCCATTAGTGGTTTAAGTCCGAATTCTTAAATACTAGGTTTGTGTAAATTACTTAAAACGAGCGGCTAATTAACTTTTCTTTTCGTGTTCACTACTTAACTTAGTACATTTTTGCATATTATATTTGTTTTTCCCTTCAAATATAATTATAATTAGTAATTAACAAATTTAACCTAATATTTTTTAATGTTATATAAGCAATCGTAATTTTAAGGCAATACACTGTCGTCTGCATTTTCTTCAAAATCTTAATAAAAACATGTTATTTACCTTCAATATAGTTTCTCTTTTTATTTAACTAAATTATTGTAACAATTAATTAACAGAATTTAATACAAAATTGAATTAAATGATAATTAAATTATCACGTACATATTAAAGTACGAAAACACGATAAAATGTAAATCTTACCTAATGTTATCAGGGTTGCCAATAAAATTAAATAAAAATACCTAAATCCGAAAAGGCGCATGCGCATTTATTCTAATTTTAGCTATTTTTTATTTTTGAGCCAGCTTCAGCTGATCGGGCAGGTCTAAATTTTTACATTTTCAGTATAGGAGTTTCCCCTACTTGATTTATATATTACTTACTCTATACTATATATATATATATATATATAATATATATTATATATATAATATATATATATATAACTCAGATCTTAAGAAAAGTCTTTTTATGATAACTTCAAACTAGAGCATACTAAACTATTTGCTAATCAATCTAATATCAATATAATATTACTGCTATTCCAAGTATTGCAGTCAGATTGTTTTTCAATGATAAATTTTGAATTTGACATTAGAGCACTCAATGATATCGATTATTTCAGAAACGACACTATTTGTGAAACAAATAATGAGCTATCATCAAAAAGTTAGTATCCCCCCCTCCATATATCTACTACCAGGAGTTTTAATAACCCAGTCTCGTCTTGCTAGTATAGCAATAAGATTGCCTAAGTGTGTTGTTCTGTAATAATTTTTGAATTTTTAATTAGAGAATACCATTATTGATGTATTCTGAAACTACCATTTGAGAGACAATCTCATACGAATATCACTGCATTCACATATTTTACTAAGAGCTATTGTTAGATATATAATACTACTAAACTATTATCCAATATAAGTACCTGAAAATTAGTACACCAATTATCACCCTTACTCACCCGCATTAAATTAATTGCACTACTAAAAATTCGCCCGCTCTACTAAAATTAATTGCACTACTTGGTTCGCTCGCCTTAACGATATTAATGGCGAGAAATGTTAATACTAGGGCTCCCTACACTCGCCCTAAAGAGATTTATAGTGACGAAAATGTAAATACTGGAGCTTGCAACGCTCTCCTGAATGCTCACGAAACCTTTCGTGGGGCCACGAAACCTGCCAATATAAATTTATAGTTCCCTGACTGAGAATACATGATACCTTACGCCCTCCGCCTTTATAGATGCCCTCGCCCTCGAACCATACCCAGTCCGGGCCTGCATATATGGTGGTCAGGGACCTTTGAAACGCATATTGGTACGAGGTTCGAGTCCCGCCATAACGCCTATCCCATTAGCGAATATCGGCAAAGGAAATCCTCTAAAACAAGCGTTCGACCTCTTGGCCGCTATGCGCCTTGGCCGGTCAGCGCAGAGGGCTACTTCGCGGGCCCCCGGTCTCCTTTTGAGACCTTGATAGTTGTTGTCATTTATCAGTTTGTCTTATTACTAGTTAATGTAAGTGGCATACTGCCACAATATAAGTAAATTTATAAATGTATTATAATATTATAAATATTATAAATGTGTTAAAATTAAAAATGTTGTTTCTGATTTTTTCCTGTCCTCAGTGGAGTCCCTCAGGGATCTCACTTTGGACCAATTTTATTTTTATTATATATTAATGATTTAGCTTATCTTTTATCAACTGTAAAATTTCTTTTTTTTGCTGATGATTTGAAACTTTACTTTAAAATTACATGCATTCGCGACTGTAGTTTTCTTCAAATGGCTATAGATCTTTTGTGTCAATGGTGCAATGACAATCATATTGTATTAAATATATCTAAATGTCATGTTGTTAGATTTTATAGAATCAAAAATGCTATCCTGTTTGATTACACCATGTCTGGTTCTCCTCTCTCTTGCTTGCCTTATATTAAAGATCTTGGTGTAATCATGGATCAAACACTTAGTTTTAATTATCATATTGATTACATCACCAAAAAAGCCATGAAAATTCTTGGTTTTATTATCAGACATAGTCGTGGTTTTAAAAAAATATCCAGTCTTAATGTGCTGTATAGCTCTTGGTTAGACAAATATTGGAATATGCGTCTCCCTCTGGTCACCTCATTATCAAGTTTTCAATTTTATGGCTATGGAAAGAGTTCAGCATAAATACCTTAGGTATATGGACTTCAGATTGGCAATAAACCTCAAATTTATTTCCTTATAATTACCAACCAATTATGAACCTTCTTAATGTTAATACTACATCACCGTAGGATTATAGCTGATCTGGTTTATCTTTATAAAATAATTCACAAAAATAGATTGCCCTGGGCTTTTATCTTTACTTAATTTTAGAGTTCCATCACATGGCACACGTTCATCTTTCATGTTTCAAATTGATAACAGGTACACTGGTTCCAATTATATATTAAACTCTCCTTTATGAGATTTCAGAGAGAAGCAAATAGGTACATGCATACATTAGATATGTTTAATTGTTCTGTTCCAACAATAAAAAACTAACACTTTAAATTTTAATTTAAATATATACTTGTTTTTGTTTTTATTATAGTTTTAAAATATGCTACATAGTGAGCATTTTGATCTGTTAAATTTTTATATTAAAGAAACAATCAGCATTGGACATTAGGGAAATACAACATCATTTATACACAATGACATATTTAAATATGTTGTGGTTTGTAGCATATAGGAATGTATAATATATTTTTATATGTTATAAACCATAACATATAAACATTTAATTATTAACATATTTTAATAAAAAATTTATATTTCATATGTAACTTATTATAGCTTCTGACTGTAACTAGACTGATCTATACTAGTAGAATGAGCGTGAATGGAGTCCATCATAAATAATAAAAGAAAGGAAGTCTCTCCACAAAACAAAACTTTATTGGCAAAGCGCTTTCAACCTAACTAGAGGCCATCATCAGTGCAAAACCTAACAAACAAGTTACAATAGAATAAATAAAGCGAAAAAAAAATAAAATAAAAAATACAATAAAAAAAAAAAAAAACTAAATAATAATATAAACATAAATAAAGCATAATGAATAAATACATAGGAGATAAATATGTACGTATAAATTGTAATAAAAGGAAAACCTAAATAAAAAAAAAAAATAAATAATAACGAAATAAAATAATGAATAAAATAAAATGATAAATGAAAAAATTACCGTTGAGATGTTAAAGAAGTAGAGAAGTGAGTCTATGTTTTCTTATTAGGTATTAGAGTCAGACTGACAGTAGGAGGCGACGGCGCTTGTAGCATAGCTCTCAGTAAGGGCGTAGATTCCCCTCTCTCATTTATGTTCAGATCGCCAACTCTGTTCTGACTTCTTTCAATTTCTAATTTTTCTAAAAAATCCATCTTGCGACCTTTATTTACAAAATGAAGACAACCAACTTTATGGGCCCATCAAAGTGGTTTTCAGATAATAAATGTTGGTAAAATTTGCTGTTGGCCCTTGATTTATGCTCTTTTTCCTCGTAATTATATTTCTACCAGTTTGGCCTAAGTATTCAGCTTGGCATATGCCACATTACCATATAAATGCCGCTTCTATATAAAGGTGGTATAGGGTCTTTTACACACTGCTTAAAAGAGTCCTTAACGTTTTAGAACATGAAAAGCTTACTTTGTAATTACTCTTTTTAAGCACGGAAGCAATACGCTGAGAAAGAGGGCCTAAGTAGGGGATAGAACACCACTGAAGGTTGTCTTGGTCGTTCTCCATTTCTTCAGTCATAGCTTTGAGTGCCAATTTACGGTTCTTTTTCCTAATAAGGTTATCGATAATATTTAATTTATAACCATTGGCTAAAGCTATGTCGTGAATAGTCTTTAGTTCTTTATTATAAGCTAGGTCATCAAGAGGAAAGGTAAGCAGTCGATGAACTAACGCGTTAAATGCAGCCATCTTGTGGATCCAAGGGTGTTGGGAATTGGCAGAAATGACGTTATCCGTTGCGGTGGGTTTACGGTAAATTTCGAACCTTAAACCTTCTTCTTTTCTTAAAACTGAAATGTCCAAAAAGTTAAGTTTTCTTTTTCTTCAACTTCGATTGTAAAATTGATAGATTTTCTACAACCGTTCAAATAATTAAGAAAAGAAAGAAGTTGTTCTGAGGTCCCGGCCCAAATGACGAAAACATCATCTACATACCTCTTCCATAAATATATTTTTACGAAACGGATTATGACGGTCGTTGACGTATTCTCATTTGACGTCGTAGATTTATTTACCAGTATTTCTTCGGATATATGCCTTAAACTTTTTAAAACCTTTTTGGAACAAAAATCGTCTGACATAATTTTTAACGTTGAGCTTATAGAAGCATTAGAACTGTGCCTGAGTCAGGACTATTTTGTTACGACGGCGAATTTTATAGTGGTAAAGGCGGCCTTGCTATGGGTGCACCTCTATCAGCTTTAGGTGCTAATGTTTATATGCATTATTTCTACTGTGAATACGTCAACGACCGTCATAATCCGTTTCGTAAACATATATATTTATGGAAGAGGTATGTAGATGATGTTTTCGTCATTTGGACCGGGACCTCAGAACAACTTCTTTCTTTTCTTGATTATTTGAATGGTTGTAGAAATCTATCAATTTTACAATCGAAGTTGAAGAAAAAGGAAAACTTAACTTTTGGACATTTCAGTTTTAAGAAAAGAAGAAGGTTTAAGGTTCGAAATTTACCGTAAACCCACCGCAACGAATAACGTCATTTCTGCCAATTCCCAACACCCTTGGATCCACAAGATGGCTGCATTTAACGCGTTAGTTCATCGACTGCTTACCTTTCCTCTTGATGACCTAGCTTATAATAAAGAACTAAAGACTATTCACGACATAGCTTTAGCCAATGGTTATAAATTAAATATTATCGATAACCTTATTAGGAAAAAGAACCGTAAATTGGCACTCAAAGCTATGACTGAAGAAATGGAGAACGACCAAGACAACCTTCAGTGGTGTTCTATCCCCTACTTAGGCCCTCTTTCTCAGCGTATTGCTTCCGTGCTTAAAAAGAGTAATTACAAAGTAAGCTTTTCATGTTCTAAAACGTTAAGGACTCTTTTAAGCAGTGTAAAAGACCCTATACCACCTTTATATAGAAGCGGCATTTATATGGTACAATGTGGCATATGCCAAGCTGAATACTTAGGCCAAACTGGTAGAAATATAATTACGAGGGCAAAAGAGCATAAATCAAGGGCCAACAGCAAATTTTACCAACATTTATTATCTGAAAACCACTTTGATGGGCCCCATAAAGTTGGTTGTCTTCATTTTGTAAATAAAGGTCGCAAGATGGATTTTTTAGAAAAATTAGAAATTGAAAGAAGTCAGAACAGAGTTGGCGATCTGAACATAAATGAGAGAGGGGAATCTACGCCCTTACTGAGAGCTATGCTACAAGCGCCGTCGCCTCCTACTGTCAGTCTGACTCTAATACCTAATAAGAAAACATAGACTCACTTCTCTACTTCTTTAACATCTCAACGGTAATTTTTTCATTTATCATTTTATTTTATTCATTATTTTATTTCGTTATTATTTATTTTTTATTTTTTTTATTTAGGTTTTCCTTTTATTACAATTTATACGTACATATTTTATCTCCTATGTATTTTATTCATTATGCTTTATTTATGTTTATATTTATTTATTTAGTTTTATTTATTGTATTTTTATTTTATTTTATTTTTTCGCTTTATTTATTCTATTGTAACTTGTTTGTTAGGTTTTGCACTGATGATGGCCTCTAGTTAGGTTGAAAGCGCTTTGCCAATAAAGTTTTGTTTTGTGGAGAGACTTCCTTTTTTATTATTTAGACTGATCTTTGTTTTACTTTCATTAACTAAAAGTGTTTGCTGTTCTTTCTTTTGTTCATGTTTTTTTATATTGCTTTTTATTTATTTTTTATTTCATTGGTAAAGTATATTTAGACTTTACTTTAAATTTTGTTTTTTAATTTTTACTTGGTTTTAAATTTTTATTTTAATGTTTCAATATTTTTATTCACATTTAAAAAGATTTTTTTAAACTTTAGTTTATATTAGAACACAACTATTCTGCAACTTTGTAAAAGGACATTAGTCCGTAAATTTTATAAATAAATAAATAAATAATAAATACGACACACGGCTAAAATCAATTGACAGACCGCCAAAATCTCAATGCTTTCAACCCTCTTTTTTAAAAAAATCCTTTCTTTTATGTAACAAAAAAATTCCCTACTCTGGCAACACTGAAAGTCAGGTTATGTTTTGAATTTTATTATTTGTTTTTATTTGATATCGTATTTTTTTATTTTTAAAAATTATTTATTTACTTTTTAAGAAGGAATATTGTTGTATCTTATAAATTTCCAACTAAGTGTTGCTTTAAATTTGTTCGGGAAGTATGATTTAAGTGGAGTTAAAGTTGTTAATTACGTAATGCAATGGATCATAATAGTTCTTCGATAAAAGTTTGACGATATAAATAAATTGTCAGCTATAATTACTTTTTTTCAAAACAAACTGCTTTTTTGTGTCAAGTTTGTATAATTGAATGCGTATTGTTTCATATTATAAAAATAATATGACACAATATGCATTCAAGACTGTCATCTATTGAAAGACATGGCATTTTAAAAAAAAATGCTGTCTTTTGGTTGACAGAGCACAGAACCTGCGCTGTACTCAAAGAGCAAGAAATGCTTGAAGAATACGCCAATGTCCAAGCGTCAAATATAGGCAATCAGATCATATTACAACTTCACAATAATTGGATGAATTGAACAGATTGGAATAAAATGATACGAAATCAAACAGATTAATGAGCACAATAAAAGCGACGCGAGGTTACAAATATTTACAACCAGTGTTGCCTTTTTATGATTTTATTTACGAAAAAGGTATTTTTTTATACCGAGGTTGGCATGAGGTGGAGGGGGAAAGAGCGGGGTCGGTCTGAACCAATAGAATTCTTTCCCTCGCAGATTTTTGGCGCGCTGTCAATTAGCCGTGTGTCGTACTATAGTCAAAGAACGTTATTTGTTTACATTATTTTTGTCAATCGAACTAATGCAGATAGTAATATTCTGGCGCGGTGGTCCACATATAGAGCGAATTTACTTTGGAATGCGTGATTCCCTGCTTAAAAATCCATTTCAATTTTACTTAAGGATCCGATTTATGCTTTATAACTTGAACAGTTACCAATTATCAAGCACTATTCGTAACTTTTTTTTCTGTATTTTTCAAAGGAAATGAGCATAATTATGCCGTTGGTTATACAAAACTATGCCTCTAAAGTTGATAGTGCACACCATTATTTGCACTGGTTTAATGCTCAGATGTTTTTATCGTTGGCTTCTTAAAGGTATTAGCGCATTTCCTTTGAAAAATACAGAAAAAATGAGTTACGAGTAGTGCTTGATAATTGAGTAACTACTCGAGTTATAAAGCATAAATCGCACCATTAAGTAAGAAATAGATTTTTAAGCAGGGAAACACGCATTCCAAAAGAAATTCGTCCGAGATGCGGACCACCGCGCCAGAATTATTTTGTAGTTATTAACTAATATAAAGTAAAAAAAGATTAAAAAATTATCGTCCCTACCAGGATTCGAACCCAAGTACCCTGACATTGAGTGCCTTATCGATTTCGGACCACTCTCATTAAACCAAGGATGTTGAATAAAGGGGATGACGCCTTAAGGAACATTTCTGACCCCCTAGAAGTTGTATGAGATAGAGAAATAGGAGCAAACCTCCCCTTAGGTTATAATTAAAAAAGGCGCCAAACGCAGGTTATGTAGCTAAGTTGTCATACAATTCTTGGTTGCCGAGTTTGCTTCTCAACTTTCTTCAGTGCTTTCGTTAATGTTACATTTGGTGCTTGTCAAGTCATTTGTGCTTATATTTTACATTTTGGACTCATGGTAGCCACTTTAGTGAGAGTAAATGAATCTTTACCGTTTACTTTTCGTAGAGAGTAAGTTAAATGTGTTAATATTTTATTTTTGTTAGCTTAGTAAAATGTTTTGCTAGTTTTTAAGATTCAATTTTGGTTGTAATGTTCTTAATTTTCTTTAATGTTGTTAATTTTAAGCAATATTAACAAAAAACAGTCAAAAAGTATGAACTTTTTTCAATTTGTTTATAACCTTCGCAAGCAAAACAATGGGAAACCCATTGAGAGTTAAGTTTGCCTCTAAATTTTAAGTCCTGCGCTGTTATAAGGATCATAAGCATGCGCAGTTTGTACCAAGCATGTGCAGTTGGTTTTTGACGTGTGTTTCGTGTTGCATTCATCTCTATGTTTTGATTTTCCATGGGGTCACTTTGTTGAATGGCAATTCGACTTAGTGCGTCATCCCATTTATTCAACATCCTTGCATTAAACTCACATGCCCAAAAAACATCGAAAACGACTCCCCTCTTGAAATGTGTTGTTTAGCAGCCGTATTTTAGGTTTTCTGGTATTGGCTGGCAGTTTATCGACTTTTTATTCACTTACAGTGGTCATATCGACTTCGGACCGGGTTTATTTCAGCGTCTAAAAATAGAATAGAAAACTACACCCTAATTGAAATTCATATATAAATTTATTAATTTATTTATTATTTAAAATTTATTTACCAAAATTTTGGTTTCCGGTAATTTACCATGGTGTTTTTGACTTTTTGGTCACTTAGAGTTGTCTTATCGACTTAGGACCAGAGGTTTTTATTAAACAGAAGGTTTAATAAAAACTATCCAATCAAAACAATGCAGGGCATCACTGATATACCCCTAATATTTATCATATTAAAGAAAACCAATTTAGTTCAAATAAATAGTTATTCTACTTATACTCAACAGGATTGGAAGCACATCATACTCAATTGTCCAAATTTCGAGAAGCCCAGAAGACTACTGATGTGGGAGATAATTTCAAGAGGACACAACTGGCCTCCTGCTTGGACAAATCTAGTCAAGTATGATCTCTTCTTTTCGCTTGAGAGATTTATTCTCTCTATTGACGTCACAAACTTGTAATAGCTGCAGTATTTATTATATTATAATGTTTGTTACGTACTAAATAATAACATTGTAGAAGAATTATATATTAAAAGAAACATATAAAAAAGGGGGAGAAGGGTATTGTAATACTTAGCAAATTGTATGTTAATTGTAATTATTAGTATAGTTGTAAGTTATTGTAATTCTTATTCTTCTTGAGCTATTTTAATTGAGTTAAGTGTTTTAAAAGTATTAATTAATTAGTACGTTCACACACACTTTAGATCCGCGTATCGTATAGAGTACGATCTCTCAATACGGTAATTTAAGCTGTATGAACCATGCGGAGGGGATCCGATCGCATACGCTAGAACTAGGGAGATGGAATCTAAATGGATCCCCCGATACGCTGTCTTTTTGTGTGTGTACCTTTAGAGACGATCGTATTTAATGGATAACCTTCTCGTCGATCTTTTATTTCACTTCTATATAACCGTTTTTGATCAAATAACTTTTGGAATATTATTATTTTTAGTGTAACTTTATTATTACGCAAAGAAATCACAATTTAATTAAATATATTTTTTTAAACAAAAATAAGTTTTTGTTTTAAACTTCCTTATAACCAAAAGTGAAGGTTCACTATACAAGACGCCATGTTTTGGCGGGATCAGTTATCACTCGATCGACTAAACAAATACGCTGCAAGAACCGTGAAGTTAGTTGACCGTATTGTATACGTATTCTATTTATACGATCCGCGGATCTAGAGTGTGTGAGAACGTACTAAATATATAGTGATATTCAAATGAATAATTATATAAATAGGATTTTGGATTAATGTAAAATTTATAATAACTCTACAATTTTGTATTTTTTAAGGTTTTATTTATTTATTTATTCTTCTCCCTTTGTACATATTTCTTCATTTTTAACTTTGTATATGTTTTATAGTTTTCTTTTTATATTGTTGTTTATATTGTTATATTTACGTTTTATCTTCATTTGCAATTAAAAAAAATAGTACATGTTAACATTTGATTTGTCCCGTTCCTCAGCAATACACAACACATTTCACACGGTCTATACACACAAAGGACCGTATCCAGGATAGCTACAAGTTCAGTATTTATTACGAGCATCAAGATTAAATAAGGACACTCAGAAGGTGGGCCTCCTGGATCCAGTCCTATCCACAAAAACAAATTTCTTAAGAAGTCAAACTTTAATACAAAGATATATATATATATATATATAATATATATATATATATATATATATATATATATATATATATATATATATAGAAGAGAGAGAGAAGAGAGAGAGAGAGAGAGAGAGAGAGAGCTCTCATGTTGTTCGCATTAATTTAAAATTTGATGTAAGTTAAAGCGATTACTAAATTTGTAAGTTGTTTTATATTCAATAAAGATTACCTTAATACAGCGATGTTCCTAAGTAGTTTTGCCATGCTAACAACAAACTTATTGCGCAGAGCGCATGTAGTGGTAACTACTGGAGCATGCGCTCTTATTAAAAAAATGATCAGAGTTACAAAAATAAAACTGAAAAACAAATAATTTAATACGAGAGTACAAGAAAGCAAGTAAAATCAATTCAATCACTTCGTAAATATTTTAATAGGCATACTTGCTGATATGTAGCTGGTGACAAGTCATTTTGATCAGATATATTTCAGTTCCAATGTACATGTTAATAACAACGTTATATTAATAAATATCATTAACAACGTTAATAAGCAACGTATTTATATAAGTTTTATATAAGTATATAGTTTATATAAGTAAAGTTTATAGTATATTATAGTTTATATATGTGTATAAGTTTTATATAAATATACGTATTAATATAAGTTTAACTTAAATTAAGTTAACTTTAATAAATTGCTAAACTTATATATACTGAAAATATGTAGATAGAAAATTAGTGCCGGCACCAAGATTCGAACCTGGAAGCCCTGGCTTTGAGTACTTTTATCGACTCTAAACCGATTTTATTGGATTCGGTAACCTAAAAACATAGAAAACGACACCCTACTCGACATATGTTGTTTATCGATCGTATTTTAGGTTATCCGGAATTTTACCACGGTTTTTTTCGACTTTTTAATCACTTAATGTGGTCGTATCGACTTCGGACCGGTTATGTAGATTCAGCATCCCCAAAACATTATAATGACACTCCACTCAAAATATGTTGATTACCGGTCGTATTTTTGGTTATTTACCATGCTTTTTTAGACTTTTGGTCGTATCGACCGGTTTCTTTAGGAGCTGGTGGTGTTAGATTGGTAGATACACGTGAATAAAAAACGAATTAAAATAATCAATTTAATTTATCATAAAACAAAATACTTCTGAAACGGTTTTTAAACACACTCCCTCCTCCCCTTACCCCACGAGCTATCTTATTAGTGAATTTTTTTTAAAGAAAATTCGTTAAAAATAAAGTGAGTAAAATAAAAACAATGTAACATCTGACATATTAAGTTAAAGACAATTAATGGAGAAAAACAAGAAGAATAGAATACCTACTAATTAATTATTTGTTTTCATCATGCCACCTGTTGCTTTCAATTGTTAATTTATTTATTTTTCGACTCTTTTGGTCGAATTTTTTTACTAAAACTTTTCATTTCATTTTTAAATAATATCTGTGATAGATTTTTAGGGTGTTTGTTTATAAGTATGACGCTTACGTGATAGTTTGGGCTGATTACTTTTCCTTTGTTTTCTTTATCTTAATGTTTTTCTTTAAGTTTTATTAATTAAATAACCACGATTTTAGTTAATCAATTAAGTAGCTTAATGCATTATTGAAGTTTATATGAGAATATAGCTATTTAAACGTTTAGCTAAGATGGATAAATGTATTAAACCGGTAAGTGAATTTATGTCATGAATAAGCAAACTTTTTTCAAAATTACATTTTAGTGAATTTCTTTTGGAAAAATTTGCAGATCAAAAGGGTGGCATGGCGGGAGGCTAACCCGGGAGTGTCACAAATCCGTTTTAGAGATTTTTAATCATGATAAATAGGTTTCGCGAAACTTTTATATTATATATATTATATATTATATATATATATATATATATACATATATGTGTTATGTCATTCAATTTTTTTTCCAAAATAATTTTGGGATTGACTTAATCTTATCCATTTAAATTTCATCTTTGATATTAATAATAAATAGTTTATTACAATTTTATTTTATATTTATGTTTGTATTTATCATATATTTATGTTTTATTTTTTCTAGGTGTTGTTGATAGCGTGTATATTACTACCTTGTATTTTTCATGTGGTGGTAAGCTTGTGTGAAGATTATCCAGTCTTTAAAGCTTGTGAATGCAAGAATATGATATATCTTGGTAGAGATCAATATGTTTTGAACTGTACAAACACTGGCATAACTAATGTATCTATTTTAGCTCAGATACCTGATCAAGTACAGGTAATATTAATAAATTAATATTGCCTTTGTAATTTAATTAAATAAATAATAAAATACAATCTTTACTTTAGACCCAGGTACAAATTGGTATGATAGCATAAACATAATGCTTAAGACTAAGAAGGTTAAAAAATGCATAGCATACATTAATACTCACGTTAAACTTAATAAATATTTAAAAATTGCATTCATCTAAAAAATAATTACAAGTTTAAAAATAAAGACATGTAAACATCACTTAAAAAATGCTCATCTAAAAAATTGCTTAAGACAATAAAACCAAAGAATAACATTAGAAGATAGAATCTTATTAATACTATACAGTGGAAAGAGAGAGAAAGAAACATCTTATACAATTTACAATTTAAAGAAAGATATTCTTATTTGAGGCATAGCTGAAACACGCAGCTCACTTAATCTATCTTAACCCCTTTAGTTCCAATGATAAATATCCTCACCATTTTTTGTAATGAGTATTAAGTGGATTTTTTCCATATGCTTACTATGAGTCCATAGTGTGATGGAGTAATTAAGACATAAGTGAAGGTAAGCAAAATATGCTGTACAAAGAGTGTTAAATAAGTAATTTCTATGAGTTATTAATAATTATTTATAATTAAATCTAAGTTATATCTAGCTAATTTCTCATGAGAAATAGACTTTTGGGAGAGTTTTCTTGATACATAATTTATATGGTGTAGCCAAGTTAAGAAGGGATTAACATAGACTCCTAGCAATTTTAAAGATTTATTTTCAGCAGGATAGTTCTAGTCTCCCTTTGAGATTAAAATATGATAGGTAGGCAGAACTGACCGACCTTGCTAGACAGACATGATGCAAGAAAATGTATAGTGTTTAAAGTAAGTCGCCTATTCAATATCGTATGTATCAAATGCAAAAGAGTTTAGATGTTTTCAAACACATTAGACATTTAAAAAAAAAAAAACAGAAATAGAAATACTTCTTGATAATTACTTAAGTATCATATCACCATTTATTACAAGACATTAATATTAAATTTTAAAGGCTTGATATTTATAATACTACATCAATGTAAATCAGCTTATAGGGATTTTTTTTTTAAAAAAGAAAAATTACTTTCTATAAATTATCACATAAAATATATAAAAATATTGAAAAAGGGAACTATAAGTATTCTTGGTCGAACCAAAATCAAATCAAATGAATTATATATTTTATCAGATCAATACATTCAATTTATTAAATATTTTATTATAAAATTAAATTAAATGGCCAGTCCGCCCCTGACTCTATGTCAACTATGTGTAAAAGTCTTTTGTATTTATTGTCTTACAATATATTTATTATAGTGTCATTATTAGCAAAATGACAGTATACAGATGTTTGTGGAACTTTCTACCAGTAGAAAATCCCAGTAGGGCCCAATCCTGGGAGAGACACTCTTATAAAAAATCTATGCAATCGAGCAGGGGGACGAAAGATTACCAAGCAACGAAAGAGTCTTATATTACTTAAACTATAAATAAAACGGGTATTGCTTGCTGGTTTAGTGGCCATCTGATATTTGTGCAATTACTAGTAATACGTTGCATCAAGAATACTTGTCAAAAATTAGTTATACATATAATAAATATCATAAAGGTTCTATTTAAAATGCATTTTAATAGATTTTTTGTTTTGTCCCAGTTTGGGGACAGGCCTGAAGCTGGTAGCTTTCTTTTTATGCTCTATAATAGAGCTTAACAAAAAATTTAAGTGCTGATTCAGGCCTTAATTTCCTTTCTATTTCATATTTTTCTTCTCACTTAAACCAACACTTTTCTTCCCCTCTCCCTCTTTTATCTTTCTTCTTTTGGATCCAGGGAGGGGGGGGGGGTAATCCTCCACCAATGCTTTCTATGGAACTTAGTAAATAATTAGTATAAATAGGAGGGCAGAGTACTCTTGTTTATTGACTCAATGTAATTTAATATTTGTATTTTTTTATATTTGCAGGTGCTGCTATTTGTTGGCAACAGTATCCCAGACCTTCCATGGAATGTATTTGGTATTGGCAAAAACCTAACTAACTTACGTGTTGTGGATTTATCTAATAATAATATTGGTATTATTCACGGCAAGTCATTTCATAGAGTTGCTACTGTTGAGAGGCTAATACTAAACAATAATCATATTACTATAGCATCCAATCTTCCTCGTAATGTTCATCATCCTAGGTAATTATGCACTTCTTAAGAAATTTTATTTACATTTATTTAATATTTACTTTTTTAAATTGTTTTTTTACAGTAAAGCCCTGTACTTTTGATCAAAGTTCTTATGTAATATACCTTATCCTTTTAAGAAACTTATAACCACCAGAATCATACCAAATTACATAAAGATATACTAAAGCATCTATTTTATTTATTATAAACAAAAAATCTGGTGCTTTCAAACTTTTCCGAACGTTTAATTACAAAATGGCTGCTAACGTCTTAATGGAATTTTCATTCTATTTGCCTAAAGTTATATTTCTATCAAATTTAACGAATCAAAGGTAATGATGAGTGGTCAATATGACCACTCTAAGAGAAAAAGTAAAAAACACAGTAAAATACTGGAATCCAAAATTTTGTTTGATGAAAATTAAATTTTGAGTTGGGTGTTGTTCTCGATGTTATGGTACAAAAATCAACTTTGGGGAGGACACGAACCCTATTGAAAATCAAGTTGTTGCGACGTCCTTAAACTGGTTTGCTGAGTCAGAATTTTTTACAAATATCCTTTAAATTCAAGGTTATTATTTTTGCTGTGAAAAGGTCCTTATGTATGTTTTTGGGGTACTGAATCAAATAAAACTTGTTTGGAGCTGATACGACCTCATAAAGTGACCAAAAAGTCAAAAAATGGGTAGTCGATTACTAGAAAACCTAAAGTATAGCTAGTAAACAACATATTTCGAGAGTGGACTTGTTGTCAATGTTTTTCAGGCCTGTGAGTTGAATCTAACTAGACTGGAGTTGATACAAGCACTTAATGTACTCAAAGCCAATAATTTTTTATCAATTTAGTTAAATTATATAAGTTTATAACTACAAAATAATTCTGGCCTGGTGGTCTGATTTTCTTTGGAATGCGTGTTTCTGTGATTTAAATCCATTTCTTGCTTAAGGTTCCGGTTTATGCTTTATAATTTGAGCAGTTTCTCAATCATCAACCTCTACTCGTAACTCATTTTTTCTGTATTTTTCAAAAGGAAATGTGCTAATACCTTATAAAGAAGCCAACGATAAAAACATCTGAGCATTAAACCAGTGCAAATAATGGTGTGCACTATAACCAACGGCATAATTAAAAGGGTAAAATTTAAGAAAAACACTAACTTAGCCTTAAACTTGTGCAAGTAATGTGGTGAACTCCCAATTTGTATAACCAACAAGATAATTATGTTCATTTTCTTTGAAAAAATTAGTTACAAACAGTGGTCATAAATATTTGCTTATAATATGAGTAATAGTGCTAGGTACACTGTGTTCAGTGTATTTGCTAATATTTTGGTAATATGCCACTTACCAAAGCTAGTAATATAGCAAACTGATACAGGACAACAACTATTTTAGCCACTGCAGAGTAGCCGTGAGTCTGCAGGACTCTTATTTAAATTGCCTTGTAATCCTTTTAAAACATGGGTGTGACAGGTTTAATATACAAATTTGAATTTTTGTTTATGATTCTAAATCTGACATCTTAACTGATTATGTAGAGAATGTTTGTAAATACACAGAGGGATGTAGAACATAATTTTGTAGTGTGTACATAATGGTTTAAACTATATCACATTTATGTTTCATAGGATATTTTCTAACTTTGAGAGATTGCTAGAGTTGCACCTGAGTGATGCATTTGCAGACAAAGGAGAAACTCTTACATCAGATCTCCAAGATGTTTTCTATCACTCTGAGTTAAAAAACCTTAGAAAGCTTCATCTTGAACAGAATGATTTGACAGGGTTTAAAGAGAGTAACATATTTTGTCAGCTACCCAGTCTCATGGATATCTATTTAGGTAGTGATTTTTTTTTATTTATAAAAATAAGAAAAAAAATACAATTGAGTAGATATTTGATCTATTAGTGAATTTCCAAAGGTAAAATGAGCTTATGAGGTTGGGGTCAAAAATCAAATTTATTTTTTCAGAAACCTATTGTTTATAAATGTGTATATTTGAAATACAATGTATTTTAAACTCATAGAGGAAGTTAAATTTTAGTATCACCTTAAGTTTTGAATATATATATATATATATATATATATATATATATATATAATATATATAATATATATAATATATTTGAAAATTTGCTTATATCATGGCAGTATGCCACTTATATAAATCAGTAATATGACGAACTGATAAAATACAACAACTATGTGGCCACGGAGTGGCAAAGAGGAAGGCCTCTTGTTTTTATCAAGAATAGTGAAACTCTTTTTTTCTATAAATGTTTACTAGTAATTTTGTGCATTTACATTTTACATATTGTTATAAACAGCTTGTCAATAATATTGAGCTGCATTGCTCTCTGTGGTCTATGAAGGTATCAGATTTACCACCATCACCTATAAAAAACTTCTTAAGATCATAAATATCATTCTACAAATAACTTCTGCAATTTTTAGTCAAAGTTGGTATTATTCATACTACCCTGAAACTTCTCTGCCTTTTTTTTAGCTCTCAGTAAACTCTGATTTTCAGATGTTGTATAAAAATTAGAAATAGAGGGACTCTTTATAATAGTATCAGTAGTGCATGTTTAAAATTGTAAGTAAATCAAATTTTAAGCGAAGACTTATTTGCTAAATAGAAGTGTTAAAAATAGAGATTTAGAGAGAGATAGTCGTGTGGTTCCTATAGTTAGTACTGAGTTAAACCGAGATAAACCTAACACTTTTCAACCAACTATGACTTGTATCCTTGAAAAGTTATATTTCAGAATATATTTGCTTCAAAATCAACATTACACATAAAAACACACACATGTTATTTTTTACATTTTATATAAAATGTATAAAATTTGCTTATTAACAGGCAAAATGTAAACATTTTGCAGCTGTTTTTTGACAATATGAGAAAATCCATTTTGGGGAACTGAACAATCAGAATGTTCTCTTATTTTTGCTCTATATTGTCTGTTACATTGCCAATTTTAATGTTTTCATAGTATAGTTTAATCTTTAGAATTGAAGCTGTTGTATTAAACTGTATGGTCAACCTACAGTTGGTGAGTACAAGTACTCACCAACTAGTATTAAAACTAAAAGTAGTGTCCAGAGCTTAATCTTGAAATCCTCAGTTTGGTTCAAAGGAGCTAAAGCCTAAAGAAAACTTTTAGAAAGGGTAAGCCTCCCATTATAAGTGCAACTACTCCTCCTAGCCAGTTAATTATAAAATATAAATGTATTGATTGATTGCAGGTGATAACCAACTTGAAGGATTAGATTTTGAACTTGACTGTCTGTCCCATCTGCGATTCATAGACTTAGAAAACAACAAGATATCTAGCGTCTCTAGTAATGATATGGAGAAACTAAACAATCTATCTAAGAAAGGTTTAAATATTACGTTAGATATGGGGGGTAATCCACTTATCTGTGGTCCTCAGCTAGAAGCTTTTTATTCTCTGCTAGACTGCTCCAAGATTAACCTCAGGAATAAAGATAAACTGAAGTAAGTTACCTTTATACTTCTTGTAGGCAGAGTAATCTCTTTCTACAACTAATAACTATCAGAGCTAAAATAAAAATCAGCATACAATGACTAATACATTATCTGTTACTGTCGTACAATTTATTTATTGAGCATAATACTTGTATTTTTTTGTGTTTTCTTCATTATTTGTGTTATAAATATTATATTCTATGAGCCAGTTTAAACCACTGAATGACTAATTTTGGCTACCTCATAAAGAATCAAGTTATTTGTTTAATCAAACAAGGTTACTTTTTAAATTTATTCAATTTTTGACAAATACATTTTTCAACAATAAAAATTACTTTAATAGAACAAGATATATATATATATATATATATATATATATATATATATATATATATATATTCTCAGTTCACTCAAAGTGTGATCTAAAGTTGGTTATTATTACAATAATCTTGATATTAACTGAGAGCATAACCTGGGATACGAACCTCAGACCTCTGAGGTGGCAAAGGTCAGTACTGACACTCTAAGGACCTCGACTACGGAAGTGGCCAGAACCCAAGATTTAACTGTACCAATATTACTGAACTCGATATAATGTCATGTCTCACTCTGTTTCGTTACATCTAACTCATCAGGGCGCCAACAGAGCCTGAACTCACTCTGACCTTTAATTAAAATTCCGAATATAATGTGAAGTATTTACCAGAGACGAGTGGTGAGTTAGAAATAACGAAACAGAGTGGACATGACAGAGTTGAGCCATCAATGATGACGAATGTCGAATGATAGAACAGTTCCCTGATGTAGCATTGCATTTTGCTTGTTACATTTAAGTTCAACCAAGAAGTATGTTTGATTAAAATTTTAAAAAATGGTTTCTATAAAGAGAAATGGTAGCAACTCAGTAATGAATGGACAAACACTTATTAACTTAAAACTTATTATTGCAAGATGAGTACTTGAACCAACTACAGTTTAAATTAAAAAACAGGCAAATAAAATATTTAAAATCAGCAGTGCTTAATAAAAGTTATTTTCGCTACTCGTTTAAATCATGGTATCATAAATTTGTTTTTTCTTGCCTACTTGTTGTTAAGAAGGATTAATAGTATTTACTTATAGTAGGTACTTATACTATTGGAATTACCCCAGGGATAAGAATTTTCCTGATTATTATCAATATTTTTAACGTGATGAATTCAGGTTACCAGCCGACAGTTAATTTCTTGATTCAAAATTTAAATTTTTTTAACAGTAAAGAAGATTAACCAAGTAACTTGTTGTTGCTGGTGATTTTTTACAAACGTTAAACCAAACATGCTCCTTAGTTAAACCATTTGGTGTAGTAAGTATAAGCTTGAGAGAAGTATTGTAGGGTAGAAGATGGACAAAAACCCTTTCAAGCCAAGTGAGGAAGGGAAATTCAGGTCTACCACTACACAAACTTACTTCCCTCTAGTACTCTACCTTCTCTTTTTTTGCACTATTAATTAATCAAAATTTTAAAAAATCTGTACATTTTATTATCGAACACGTAAACAAATTATATTGATAAATTATGTAGAAATAATTTTAGTGAAAATATAATCTTTTTATCTTCAGCAGTTCAAAAGATATGAGTCCTCACTATATCTCAATCCTCACTATCGTCAATTAAAAAAAAATAATAAATTTATAACTTCAGTAAGCGCAGTGGAATTTTCTTCAATAATAACAACACCAACAACGTCTTTCCACTAAATTTAAACTTATATTCCTCATATATTATTAGGATACATTACACTGAGTTTGTTTTAAACTATATAATGTGAGCTTAACTGTCTTTTTGCCTCTAGTTTACTCAATCAAGTTTTCAAATTTTTTACAAATCAAGTTTTCTAATTATTATAAATATTTTCAGGTGTAAGAAGAGCACAGACAGTTCAATGTGTAGTGTTGTTATTAACCCTGTTAGCTGTAGTCAAGCTAAGAAACAGCTTGGGTTGTCAGAAACAGACAGATTGGCTCATTCACACGGGCTTCTTGCTACAGCATTACTGATTAGTTTGTTAACCAACGCATACTTCATCTATAGACGGCTCTGGCCTTCAGACCCAATAGGAACATGGTTTAAATCCTATTCAACTGCTTTCACTTCATCTGCTGTTCATTATACCAAGCAATCCAACCTGGATGATCTCTGATACAGCAACTCTGAAGCCTACTGATCAGGTGGAGTAGGATAGCCTAACTCCTTTGCAAATCTTTTTAACAAGGTTTTAATAAATTAGACGGATAATAAAAGTATATGGTATTTGAGGTCAATCTAGAAGTTAACTATGTCTTTGTTTCTAGCAAGGTAATATGTATTCTAGACTCTGAGGTTTATATGATAGATCACATGATAAATTAATAAAAAAATATATCATATATTAATTTTCTTAATATGGTCCTATAAGCCAGCCCCTCAGGCTGCTTTGCAGGCACATTTTTGTTTTATATATATATATATTGTTTCAAGCTCTGTGTGTTTTCAATTTCAAAAAATCTCAGGGTCTAAATAGTTTTTTGCAAAATTTATTCGTCTTGAATGTTTTACTCTAAACTTTTGACTTATTCTTTCCTTTTAGTGTATTACCTTTGTAAAATATTTGCGAAGAGGGTGTCATGACAGGAGTTGGGCCTGGGAGTATATCTGAAGTCGATACGAGCACTTTAAGCACTCAGGGCTAGTGTTCATGGTTTGAAATCCAGTAGTTAATAACTTATATTCTGGCGCAGTGTTCCACATGCTGGGCAAAGTTTCTCTGAAATGACTTGCTACTCAATATTTCTGGATTTTACAAAGGGAATATGCTATACCTTTTAAATGTAATATTGAATGTAATAAGTGCAAATAATAGTGTATACTATTGATTTTGGAAGGATAAGCATAGTTTTGAATAACCAATACGATAAAAAAAGTGCATTTTGAGTAAGGAGTCTTATAACAGAAGGCATGTGGACCTCTGCATCAGAATTATTTATTGGTTTGGATATTTATTTAACTTTTTGGTTCCACCAATCTGGTTCGTTGAAAAAAATATAAAGCCGACTGCTGTCATAGTTAACTATTAATGTTAATTTTACTCCCTAAAACTTAACTTTTTTAAAATTATTTAAGCAAGACTGATATTATCAAAATGTTTAAAGAGGATTCTTTATCAGTTCTGGATAGTTTTTTTTATTAAAAACTTTTTCTGCTGCTGTTTTAAAGGATAACACACTGCTAAAATCAGTTGACAGCGTGCCAAAAATCTGTGAGAGAATGAATTCTATTGGTTCAGATAGACCACGCCTCTTCCCCTTCCACCTCATGCCAACCTCGGTACAAAAAATCAATTTTTTTGTAAATAAAATCATCGAAAGACAACACTGGTTTTAAAAATTTGTAACCTCGCATCGCTTTTTTCCCTTGTGGTGCATTACGTAATTAACAACTTTAATTCCACTCAATTCATACTTCCAAACAAAATTAAAGCAACACTTAATTGGCAACTTTAAAAGATATAACAATGTTTTTACTTAAAAAGTACATAAATATTTTTTAAAATAAAAAATACCATATCAAATCAAATGATAAAATTGAAAACATAACCTGACTTGCAGTGAGTTTATGTTGCCAGAGTAGGGAATTATTTTTGTTAGTTTAAAAATGATTTTTTTTTTAAAAAGGGGGTTGAAAGCATTGAGATTTTGGCAGGCTGTCAACTGATTATAGTTGTGTGTTATACAATAAAACCTATAGGTTTAGATTTCTTTCCTCAAGGTATGTTAACTCTATGCAATGAAAATAAAGAAAAATCTAGTTTTACTCAATTGTATTGATATATTTCAAGTTATTGGTTTGATTCTATAGCTACCAATAAATTTTGGTGTGCTAGTAGAGGATAGTTATGGTAATGAATTTCCTTTTTTTGTATTCTATTTTCTTCAGAAACTTGGCGTTTTATTGTAAGGTATTTAGTATCCATTTGTAAGGTAGGTTCATTGTAAGGTTATTTAAACTTTTCCTAGATATCTCACAATCTTATTGCCCAATAAACTTCTTTGTACTTAACTCATTGGACTGATCAACTTACTGTCTCACAGTATGTCTAGTTCTAGATATTTCTTAAATTTTTAAACCCGTAAAACATTTTTTAAATTATTCTAATAATAATAAAAAATAAAGGCACATACAATTATTTTAGTTGCTTAAATTTAAACCAAACACTTATAAAGATAATTAATATGCATAAGCATAATAATATGCATATATATATATATATATATATATATATGTGTGTGTGTGTGTGTGTGCGTGTGTGTATTTATGTATGTTTCTGAGCGGTTTTTGTTTGAAAACCTTTGAGAGCTTTCTTGGATAGGCTTTCTTGCAAAAACACAATGGGAATGTTTATGATGTCATTATCAACCTTTTATAATTATTTAGCAAAAATTCACTCAACATCAAAAACTCTTTGAATCAAACAAAAAACTTAGGGAACATACATTACTGTATATTGACAAAATCAAATAACATTATCATCATTAGTTTTGATTTTATTGTTTGACATATATAATTTTGTGTAAACATATTATGGTTTTTGAATTGTGGCAATTTGCCACTTCTAAACTTTGAATATGACAAACTGATACAGTACTCTTGTTTTTTTTTTCATTGCTTAGTTAATAAATTTATTATTATAATCAATTAAATTTAAAATAAAAATGTTAGTGGTTGTATTAAAGAGGAACTAGTTATATTATATTTTGTCTTTTGGTGCTTTATTGTAATATTGCTGCTTTGTTACTTTAACTTTTAGTATTAATTAATTTGATGTATTAAATTATTTTAGTTTCTATTTAGATGCTTTTGCTTCTTACTTCCATTTCTCACTAGTATTCAGTGTTTTTATGTAAATTTTAAACCAATGACTGTAAAAAGTGTGATATTTTGTTCAAAATTTGTAAAAACAAAATGTGTTTTTACTTAATTTATTTTAATTACTGCATTATAAGAGATGTTGCCAATCATTGAACAAGGCTTCTCTACCGATTGCCTTAAAAATTATAGGATCATATAATATTACCGTTGAAGCTAGAGTGTTAACTAGAAAAGTGCATACCTATTCATGTAAATATCGAGATATTTTATCTAGTGTATTCATATAAATATATGAATAAATTTATATAAATAAAATTTATATATATATAAAAAAATCATATATATATATATATATATATATATATATATATATATATATATATATGTATGTATGTATTATGTATGTATATATATATTATATATATATATATATATATATAATATATATATATATATATATATATATATATACACATAATACATACGTATACATATATTTTAGCAAATTTTTGTAAACACTATCTCTTGAACGGATTATTATTTTGGAATAAAACTTAGTATAAAAATCAACCTTGGGAAGCCAACCTATAGAAAACCAGGTTGAGATGTCATTAACCCAGTTTGCTGAGTTAGCAAAATTTAAAAAAACACGGTAAAATTCAAGGTTGCAATTTTTTGTGAAGAAAAATGTCTTAATGTATGTATTTTGAGGCCCTTGAAATTGATTTAAGTCTATTGAAAGATCTCATAGTTTTTGCTGTCATTGTGTTTAATTGTTTTTTTTAATAACTTACCTTAGTATTTATTATTATTATTAATTTTTCCAATATATTTTATTTAATTATATTTGTTGTTTAGGCTTAAGAAATCAAAGATGACTTCCCTATCTCAGTCTTTCATTTCTTCACTCAAGTGCCTTAATATTAAAATAAGTATTACTTTTTTTATTAAATATTTTAATAACTGTTGTAAAATAGATCTAATTATAAATTGACATAAAATAATTAGTATGTTTAGTTGTGATGAGAGGGCACTGATAATTTGTAGTTTTATTTATAAGGTCAGTCATGTTTGTATTAATATCAATGTATTTTTCTATTACCGTTCCAAAACTTTTTATATTTTGATTTTTGGTACTTTATAAAATTTAAAAGTCTCATAGTATTAAATTAAGATAACTGATTTTACTATCTGGCCTTTTTTCATATCAATATTGAAAAAAGAAAATTTTATGTAAAATAAATAATTTTATTAAAACTCTGTTTTGTATAGCGCTATACCATTACTATACCATTCTTTAATTAAAATTTTATAAAAAAGAAAAGTCGAGTACTGCTCAGTGTATTGATAATGGGCTTCCTGGTACCTCCGAACTTAATCATCAGTATATCGTTCTCACTACTTCAGACTCACTTCCCTCATCCTCAGAAGATGGAAATCATTTAATTTTTATTGGAGTATGTCTATGGACTTTTTTCTGTTGTCCTCAGATCGTAAAAACATATTTTTTATTCCCAGCATTTACCCATCCAGTGTCATAAAATTATAAATATGACAAATGGCAAAAAAAATTATATATTTTGTTAAAAATCAAAAGATCATTGTCTTTTATATGGTAGCATTGAAGCGTGGAGAAATTTAAATTGAGGTGCAACTAATGCTAAGACTGGTCCAACGAGATCAAAAATCTCCACTTTATCCTCAATAACTAACACTAATATCACCATATACTATCTATAAATTTTGAGGTCATTATTTTTTCAAATTTAACAGTCACCGCAAGTTGTGATTCTTTTGTTTATTTCACAAGTCTTAAGGTGGGGTGGGAATGGAAAAGGAACTCAGCGTCGGGGACCTGACCTGGGTTCCGCTTTTATCCACTAGAATGCGCTAGAAGAGAAAACTACTCTGTAGTATGAAGAGGGGGCGTTCCTTAGTTGGGGGTGTGTGGAGCGCCTTCTCCCACTCTACGCCACCGCCTTACCCGATTTATATTAGACTTATCTCGTTTGTCTCGAGATGAGACTATTTTCTTACTTACACGTATAATACTGTACTTATTGATACGAACTAAAAATTCGTTCACTTATTAGTATATGTACACAGTTATTCTAGTAAAATATTTTTTTAAAACAAAGCTTGTTGTTAGGATTTCGAAGATAATCTTCGAAACCCTTATACTTTCTGTCGAGCGTCTGTCTGTCCGATTTCTCATCTCGGGAACTCAATAGCTAGAAAGTTGAAATTTGGTATACATCTATTTTATCCAACTACAGGAAAAATAGAGCCAACAATCTGGCATGCAAATATCTCAAATTGACAAAAAGGAGGAAGGAGGAAACAGCAGTCAAAATCTACGATCTAGATGTCGTCGTAGAAAAAGAGTCTTCAAGTTGCTGCCAGGACAAGACGGATATGTGAGAGGTAGAAAAATCCGGCATCCAGTTGGGCGAGTGGCCGAGTTTAAGGTCGGCCCGGAGGATGTTGGAAAGTAAGATGCATGAGAATTTGTGAATGAACAGGTTGACAGCTGAGTTGACAGCGACAAGCTGGCAACTTTGATGTCTACCTGTGATTCAGATATTTTCATGCATCAAAAAGTCAAGATTAAGAATCAGTCGCAATTTAGGAGTCCTAAGAAAATATTTGTCAGTTTTAATTTATTTATTGTTAAATTATTAAAGTCGTTAATTTGTTTAAAGTCAGTCAGTCTTTTTAATATACTCTCACTTATACATATATTTATAGCAAACTAGCGAGCGAAATGAGCCTTTTTTAGTGTACCTAATTTTACACTTCACTGTTTTGCAAGCTTAGACAGCCTCTTTTTATATATAGCTTTTGCATTCTTGCGAGCGAAGAGAGCCCTTTTAATGAATTTAATATGTTGCCTCTTGACATGAGCCTAGTTATCTTGCGAAGCGCCTCTTTTTATACGCTCTTGTAAATACTTATCTTACCAAAAACCATTTATATGGTAAAATATTCCCTGCCTAGTCTTTGTTTCAAAAAAGTAGGGAAATCACCTTTCCTGTCCCATGCACCAAGTCATGTCCGTATTGGGTGGAGACTCTCATAGGCGTTTCAAAGTAAAGCTGCTAGGTTGACAACAGTTAAGGGCCCTGTTTAAATTAAGAGGCAATCACCCGCTTCTTCTCCTTGGCGGCAAACCAGCTGTGTGAACGAGTGAAATATCAAACAATTCTGGTGTTCATGGAGATTAATCATAACAGAATTTAGCAGTTATCATAATTGCAGCAGTTTTACTAACCTGCATAGATCCAGGCGTATACAAAAGAAATGAATGAATAAATATAAGCATGCACTATACCCTATTCAAAATTCAAAATAATATATTTGATATATAAAGTACAAACAAAGTAGTACATTCAGGTTTTTAGATCAATACTCCCCCAAAACAGCAAGCTGGAGCTTGGGGGAGGAGTTTAAGGCTTTATCAGGTAAACATAAAAATAATATTTTAAATTTTAATTTTAAGTATAAAATAAAATGTATCTGTAAAAAGAAATTATCCTTGTTCAAAACTAAATAAAAAGATATAAAATAAAGGTGATAAATAAAAATAAATTTTAATAAGTAAAGTATTATAAGTGCCAGTAAAATTGTAATAGTGGTCAAGGAATAAGTAAAAAGAAATATATAAATATTTAAGTAAAGATACGAGTCTTTCAGAAGAATGAATAGGCATTTGTATTATGTTTATTATAGGTATATATGGAAATAAAGCAGCGTAAAATAATAAAAAAACATTAGTGTAGAAATAAAGTAACTAGATTGTAAAAAGATAATGAAGTGTGTTTATAAATTATTATAATAATGCATTTTCAAAACATATTTAAAACCTAGTAGTTCAGGTTTTGATCTGAATTCAGATGGAAGAGAGTTCAGCACATCTGTACCTCGATATACATAGCACTTCTGGCCAAAACTAGTTGAAAAATTAGGGATAACAAATTTTTTCTCTTGAATTGTTCTTGTATCATGGCCCGTAAGTTCTTTTGGCTTAAAGTTTTTAAAAACAAAAGTGGCAGCTCTTTGATTTGCAATAGTGACCAAAGGTAGTACATTTAGATTCTTAAATGAGAGTATGGAGGAATAAGTTATTTCTTTCTTTAATATGATTTTTATAATTCTTTTCTGTGTATTAATTAATGGTTGGAGATGAGTGAAATATAGGGTATAGAGTATACCCTTGCAAACACTACCTCTAAAGGTGATGATTGAAGGAGAAGAAGCTGATGATTGCCTCTCAAAGTAAATAGGGCCCTTAACTATTGCCAACCTAGCAAATTCACTTTGAAACGCCTATGACATGACTTGGCGGGACAGAAAAGTTGATTTCCCTACTTTTTTGGACCAAAGACTTGGAGGGGAGTATTTTACCACATAAGCGGTTTTTGGTAAGATTTAATGACTTTTTGTACGGCTCCTGTTTTATGTAAAAACAGACGTAAACATAATACGTGTAGTAAATAAAGCTGTAAAGAGTGTCAAGGTATTAAATATACCACTCTCAAGCTTTGTTTTCTGCGGCGCGTACAACATAGGATTGATTAATTTGGGATTTATTGATATAAGAATGTTAAAAAGGCATAAAAAAATCCAAAAGTCCTCAAACACCAAAATCCATTCATTAGTAAAGAGTGCAGATGGTCAACTTAAATAAAAGTATCGTTCGCTAGCTAAGTTTCTAGCTCCGTGTTTAGCACAGGAATGTTGAATTTGAGATTTTATCAAGCGTAAGACAAATTCAAAAAGTCACCACATATCAAAATGTGTTCAGTACTCTTGGCTGCAGGCTAGTTTTTCGCTCCGCGTTAAGCGTAAAAACATCGAATTTAGATTTGAATGAGGTAGGAATACACACGAGCATAAGAGAAATCTAAAAAGGCTTTACACATCAAAATCCGTTCAGTAGTTTAGGCTGTATAGGTGCATAAACATATAAAACTATCGTTCGCTAGCTTATTAAGATATTATATTATTTATGTACCTATAGCCGTTTTTACGCTACAAAACCCTACTTTGTTGCTTACAGTATACTATTATACACTGGCAGCTTAAGTGGTTTTTTTGACTAAGCGGGGTATTTTTACTTTCCTTCTTGACTTGGTGGGGCGGAACGCTGCTGCGTTTCTAAATAGCAAACTTGCAAGCATGTCATTGATTAATTTTATTTTAATAAAATAACGTGAGTTCCTAATATGACCCATTACTAGTTACATTATTGATCATTTTTTTGGACCAAATGTACAATTAAGACACTAATTACACGTAATATTAATTTATGACAATCTCTAATAAGACTAAAAAAACATAGTGAACTATGCTATAGCTTTGGTTGCTATGATAAATGCAATTACGTAAAAAATGAAAGAAATAGCCAAATTCAAAATATTTTATATTTATACAAACTTTTATTTTGATTTACTTAAAAGTTATTCATATTTTATTAATAAAAGTAATTTAAATCTTTTTAATTTATGCTTTCCATAACAATTAAATGTTTCGCAAATACTGATTGTAAAAAACTAATAAAACCTATTTCACTTTATGTGTTAAAGACTTACTAGTGTCAAAATGTATATTTTGATTTTATTGATTGACATATATTGTATTGTTTAATTGTATATGCCTTGTTAATTGTATGTAGTAGGACGAATAGTTTAATAGTGACCTTTTACAATCCAAACTATATTCACCACTTAACTTATTGAAGCATTTTAAACACTATAAATAAAATAATTGTTGTCTTCATTTGTAAATTATGAATATACATATGTGTCATATGATTTTTTTAACTATAATATTGATTGACATATATAATAATATTTAAGTTATGGTTTACATAGGAAAGACCTAGCCGACTGAAAAGGGGCGAAGGTAGCTCCGCCTACTCCTGCTTCTGACGTGTACAGTAAGTTCGAGTATACCTTAAAAAACCTGATGACTGACATCTATCGGATAACGCTGGAACTAAAATCCCATTTTACGCGTTATTTTCGCCAGCTTAGTACGCCTTGATAAATTAATATTTTTTATTGAAATTTTGGTTTTGAGTTCTAAGTCACATGATAAAGGGGGCCTAGTAATTACATTTTTAAAATTTTAAGTTCAAAATGAAAATTTTGACTTTAACCAGCGCGTACACGCTTGATTAAAAAAAATTCAAAAAAATAAAAACTAGGTACCCTTTGGCATTTTAATAGTTTTAAATTAAAAAAAAAATTACGTCTCTATCTTAAAAATTACGTACTGGAGACGTGGGATAGCATTTTAAGTTCGCGTTCCACCCACCCTTAAATGGCGAATTCATAAATAAATTAAAGTTTGCAGATGACATTGTTTTGATTATAATACGACACACGGCTAAAATCAATTGACAGCCCGCCAAAATCTCAATGCTTTCAACCCTCTTTTTTTTAATAAAAAAATCCCTTCTTTTATGTAACAAAAAAATCCCTACTCTGGCAACACTGAAAGCCAGGTTATGTTTTGAATTTTATTATTTGTTTTATTTGATATCGTATTTTATTATTTTTTAAAAAATTATTTATTTATTTTTTAAGAAGGAATATTGTTGTATCTTATAAATTAACCAACTAAGTGTTGCTTTAAATTTGTTCGGGAAGTATGAATTAAGTGGAGTTAAAGTTGTCAATTACGTAATGCAATGGATCATAATAGTTCTTTGATAAAAGTTTGACGATTTAAATAACTTTGAATAAGTTTGACGATTTTTTTCCAAAACAAACTGCTTTTTTGTGTCAAGTTTGTATAATTGAATGCGTATTGTTTCATATTATAAAAATAATATGACACAATATGCATTCAAGACTTAAAAAAGTCAAGACTGTTGACTATTGAAAGACATGGCATTTTCAAAAAAAATGCTGTCTTTTGGTTGACAAGGGACGCGAGGTTACAAATATTTACAACCAGTGTTGCCTTTTTATGATTTAATTTACGAAAAAGGTATTTTTTTATACCGAGGTTGGCATGAGGTGGAGGGGGAAAGAGCGGGGTCGGTCTGAACCAATAGAATTCTTTCCCTCAGAGATTTTTGGCGCGCTGTCAATTGATTTTAGCCGTGTGTCGTACTATAGTAATTCTATTATAGAAATGAATAAAATGTCTCTGCACCTACTAGGTCAATTCAGAATAGATAATAAACCTTAATTTAACTTAACTTAAGTAAGCTCAATCAAGAGAAAGATAGAAGGAGTGCTTTGTCTTATTTATTAGTACTGTCCTCCTAACTCTCTGTCTATGTTAGGCTGTTCTTAATTACTTATTATTATTATTAATAATAAGTAAGAATTTTAAACTTATGTGAAACTTAATTTTTATTTTCATATATCTATCTATAGTAACAAGGGAAGCAACTACAAATAATAATAAAGCAACAAAGAATGTGTAATGATGCAATGGAGCCAACACGGTATAATGGGCTTACCCAGGTGTAGTGGCTGGGGTATTTATTATTCAAAAAGAAAAATCTATTATTAAAATTGATGGTATTGTTTAGATACCTCATACTACTCAGAGGGCTAGTTGTAACTCAACTTGCTCAGGATAACCATCCTTTCTTGTTGAAAAAATAAAGAGAAAATGAAACAACATATTTACATAATAAAAAATAAGGATTAGTTCTTTATTTGTATAATTGTTTATTTACATAAAAAGACAAAAAATAAATTAAAAACATATTAATAGAGTTCTATAGAAAAATAAATAACTTTATTTATTTAACTCAGTAATTAAACCTTCCAAACTAAATAACAGTCGCATTTTCACCACAAATGATTCTGGTAAATTCCACTTAGTTATTTTGAATATGAGACATACCATGGAATGTATGATGGTATTGTATATTTAGGGGGGGGGGGGCACAAAAAATTAATAGAACCTCATTTATGGAGATATTTTCAAAAGTACACTTAAAATATTTATAATAGAAAAATGTTTAAAATAGAGTAAGTCCTCCTTAAAGTGATTTATTTTCAAGAACAGTGTTTATCAATCTTTTTTGATTGGCCACCCAAATGATGTGACAATTACTACTTAATTCTTACTTTATATATGTGTAAGTTTTGCTGTGTTAATATTTAGTTAGATTTTGAATGATGGTAAGATTAACAAAACTGGAAGTTACAGAGTAATGTATCACTACAATAGTAAATTATTAACAAAAAATAAGCCAATGTTTGATTATTATAACATTTTATATAATAGTCCACACTTGCTTATTTTGTTTGAGCACCTGACAAATTATAATGTGGTAAATGCATTGAGCCAGAAATGTTTGCAGTATTAGACTTTTTCCCCTACTTTGGGGGCAGTTGTACATTCAGCAATAATTTTCTCACAAGCCAAAATAATTATCCAAGGACCAAAATTTGGGTCGCCCCCAAGGGATGAGAATCACTGTTCTAGAATACCTTATTAAGGTTTGTTTTTTAAGAAAAGTACAGAGATGTACAAGTTACAAATCAAATGGTAAAAGAGATATACACTATCATATTTAGTCTTCATAGGAGTAAACAAATAAGGTTTGATCAAACTAAATGTTAAACTGAAAAATTATTTGTGCCTATATGTAGACTGATTTTGAACAAGTAGACATTGTGAACAACACAAATGCCAATTTATAAAATTGTAACGACCAACAATAGAGAGCATGTGCAGATGAAATGAGTAAAAAAATAACTAGGTTTGATTGATTTCTTATGTTATTAGCAAATATTTTGAAGTCAACCAGTTTTGATTTTGTTTACTAATCAAGTTAAGATGTCTAAAAAAGCTAACTTGTTTTTAACAAGAAATATGTTTATGTCTGACAATATATGATTTAGAATGAGCACCAGTGGAGTTGTTCATAATTAAAGGAACAAAGAAAAGAGTCTCTCCACAATACTATAATTTATTCAGAGTTTTTTCAACTTAACATCATCATCATTGCAAGATAAAACACAAAGAAAAAACGGCTAAGAGAAAGACATTAAAGGTAAACACATGTCAAACAGTGGAATTAGCAGTTTTACTTCTCTTCTTTTTCAACTCGAAGATGTTGGTGAGTGGTGATAGACTCTGACAATATACTTATGTAAAGAAATATATTTATGTCTTTAAGGCAGAGTGAAGTACGTTTATAAATTCATGGACATATGTCAGGGGTTTTCAAACTTTTGGTCACCGCATACCATTTATAAGGAGTTCATGGATTTGTTGTTCCTTAACAGTGCCAGTCCCTCAAGGTAGCAGATAAAATAGTCAGCATTTCATTTATAATCGGTAAGACTCGTGTATTTCCGGTGTTTATATTTCTATGCCTTTTGGGACGCTGAATCCAATTATGGCTGTCTGGGAGTCATTACGACCAGTCTAAGTGATCAAAAAGTTGAAACAACTATAATAACCATAAAACCTATAAAATATAGTTCCTAAAACAACAAATGTCGAGTATGGAGTCACTTTTTATGTTCTCGGGGTGTCGAAGCAAACAAAACCAGCCTGGAGTCAACACGACCTCTGAAAGAGTAGTGGATAATTTTTTATTGCAATATTTACACTATTTAAGTTTAAAACTACAAAATAATTATAACGCAGAGGTCCCCAAGCCGGGCGTTTTTTTAATTCATTCTTTTTTGCTGATCAATCTATTTATTTTAAGTTTCTGGTACATGCTTTAAAACTAGAGAATACCTTCACAACTTAATTATTTTAATTTTTCCATATTTTTACAAAGAAAATGTACTAAAAATTAGCATAAACAGGGCTTTAAATAAATGGGGATGAAGCTGTACAATGCTGATTCTGGAGTTAATGAATGCATGTAAAAAATCCAGAAAAAATAAGTAATAAGTGCTGCTGCTAAGGTTATAAATCATATACCAGAATTCAAAGCCAAAATGGATTATTGAGCCAGAAAGCATGCATTTTAGAGAAGATTTCCCAGGCTTGTGGACCTCCTTGCCAGAATTTTTATAGTTCTAGGTCAGGATCTTTCAGTTTATGAGAACACTATGAATTAACATCTCTATTTCTTTTTCTAGTACATTATTTTATAAATTTTACATCTAGTTTTATTTAAAAAAAATAATTCAACAGAATGAGCAATTGGAAAAATATGTTTTCTCTAATAATTCTCTCAGTTAATTAAATTTAGTTTGACTCAAACCTTTATTCATTAAAAATTAACGAATTTTGACAGCAAGAGAAATTAATAATATTTTTAAATACTTTAACTATTACTGTTCATTAAACAAGAATTATGGTTTATTTATCCACAGTTAAGATTAGAGAGAATCAATCTTACACAATCAATGCAAGACAATTAAATTTACTTTTTTAAACATGCATATTTTATACAAAAAAGAGGCTATAAATACCAATTAATTGTTTTTTCAATTCAAACATATACTACAACTTAAGAAAACAAAAAAAGTTTTCCAAAATATCTTTCAAGTTTTTATAAAAAAAAATAAAAAAAAACTATTTGCATAATTTAAATTTAGTTTATACACATATATCCATATAATAATATATAGTTATTATTCACATATCAAGAAAGTAGATACATCTCAAGGAGGGGACATTGAAAGTTATGATGATATTTAGCATCATGGAAAAGTCCAAGGCAACTGACAAAAAGTAATTTTCTGTTTATTTATGTAACTAATATCAAGGTCAAACAAAGCTCTTTTTAAGAAAAACATTCCCATCCATTTATTCTGTGCTTACTAATGTTCATTCAGTCAAATGAAGAAAGGATAATTTGCTTAGGAATTAAATTGTACGATCATATGCCAGTTTAGATAAAAAATTTAAAAGCATTGTTGACAATGACTTTTTATAAAATTACTGGATTCTCAAGGGAAAAGTTGATTTCTCAATATTTTATTTATCGAGATTACTTTTTTAACTTCAGATCTATGGTTAAAAAATTAGGTTCAAGGTACCTTAAAACTTTTCCTCAGAAAATCAGATTTGCTATGCTCACACTCACTACTTAGGACTCGCTTTGCTTGTCCTCAGACAGTAAATACATATGTTTTATTCCAAGCAGTCACTGACCTCGCTCAATGCTGTTTAACTTTTGTTAGTCAACATAAACCTTAGATATACTTGCCATATTAAAAGGAAACTTAGAATACTGATTTATTACATAAACAGATACGTTGCACTAAATTTCAACACAATTAGATATTTTATTGGATTTTGAGCAATTTAAAAAAAACACATAAAAGTCATTCAATAAAAATTGAACTAATGCTAATAATGAGACAAACCTTGGCACATTATTAGTCTAATATATGACTGCATGCATGCTAAATTTCAAATCAATCAAAACTAAATTCACTGTTTTATGAATTTTCTAAATTTTTGCTAAGTCCTTATGGTTGGTTAACACATGGCTAAAGTCAGTTGACAGCTAATGAATTTCGCACCAAGTTTCAACTCTCTAGGAATGATATGCTGGGAGAACTACACAGGCATACCGCATATATATATATATATATATATATATATATATATATATATATATATATATATATATATATATATATATATATATGTATATACATACATAACTTTTTGGAAACCACTCAGGAGGTCTTAAAACACCTTAAACTGATTTTTAGTGCAAGCACATTTATGCTTCAATTTTTAAAAGTTGGCAAACAAAAAAGTCAAATTTTATTACTCCAATGTTAGGTACTAAGGTAAATACAATGCAGTTTATGTACATTACAATTACGTTACAATGCACTTTTTTGCTGTTACAATGTAACAGCAAATATAAAACAATAAAATGCCAATTATTTCAACTAAGTGAATAAACAGTCATCAATATTATCCATAAAAGACACTAACTACACTTACAACCAGTAACGTTAATAATTGGAAATTTAAGTTACTAATATTTTATCATTAAACATCAAGAATTTTCAGTTTTATAAATAGCCCAAACATTTATTTGGTCTGAAATGTTACAACAAGGACAAAGAGTATATTTCTTTATTAAAAAAGAGCTCTTTTAGACACTATATAACTAATATTAATTTAATTATCTTTTTTAAGAAAATAAGTATAGAGAAGGGAAAGGATATATTTTGAAACCATTCAGATAGTAGGGATCAAAGAGTATTCTATTCCATGTTCCTAGAATATAATAGGGAGAGTACGTTAAGCTAAAAGAAAGAGGTCCTTTTTACCAAGGACTAAGTAGTAATACCAAAGAGACTACTCAGGAGATACAAGGTCTGGAAGCATGGATTACTTCTTTCCCTACACCTAATGATGAACTATTTGAAAAGGCAGGATTTGTTTAAATCTAGCAAGTAACTGAATCTTACTCTGGAAGCAGTACCATAAAATGTTTTGTACCTTCCTTTGACTGTTTTGTCTCTTTGAATAAAAAGTAAAACATTAATCAAGAACTATAATATGAGCACAACCAAAATATGCATTCAGATGGGCCAAATCTAAACAAACACATACTTTAACAGAAACTCTGTTACACAACACATGCTTCATTAAAGTTGACTTATATTGAACTATTTACTGGCAAAAGCAAAATTTTACAATATTGTTAAGGGTCAACAGGTTTGATAAAGATATGTCAAATATCTTGAGTTGCCATAGGGCAAAGAGAGAACGGTGGCTTAGTAAATAAAAATGTAAAAATGTACAATACATTAAAACTCTCTAAATGATACCCTACTTTATTTGACTTTTATTAAAATGAAAATTAATTAGTTAAATTAATTAGTTTGTTACACAGTTGTTCAATATTGTGGTGTCAATATCAAGGGTTGCCCTGGGGTCTAAAGATGGTTCAATAATCAGTAAAGTTAGGTTATGAGTTGCAATCAGAGTCATCAACATCTTCGTCTGTAGTGAACTCTGACACAGAGTCTGAAGGCTGTCCGTCTTTGTTACCATTATCTTCTTCACCAGATATATCCCACTGAGGATGCTCTAAAGGAACTTCAGCAGCTTCTTTCACATCCAACTAGAATACAAACAAAGTATTTATATGTCTGAGGGAATTTGTAATGATAATTTGTCTATGAAATTGAAATTTTGAAAATATTTATAATTTTCATAAATTTCTTGACAAATTAAGATTGGTTGAACATGGTTTTAATTTTAAAAAATTGTTAATATTTTATCTAGTTGTTTTATTTTGTGGGAGGACCTCAAATTAAGTTTTCTTACTTGAGTTTTTGTAGCCCTTCGTTAAAGGATTAATGTACTGTGATTTGTTGTGGCACTTGGGTTTTAGCGATAGTTGAGTATGGGTTCATGGCACAGTAGAAGTCATAGGCCTAAATAAATTGCAAGGTACAAGAAATGGAACAAAAAATCAGGAGGCATTCAACTATTATTTTAAACGTATAAGATAAAATACAAGATCTTGTTTATTCTTGTGATTTTTTAAAATGTTTGTGGGGTCATTATTGTGGGTTAATGATGTCACATATATTTCATTAACAATATGGTTCTGGACATTAACAAGGGGTGGGGGGATGGATTTTTTTGGAAAGGGGGACTGGACTCTCTGATCAAGAATATTTATATATTGTTACACACACACACACACAAATATATATATATTAGGGTGGCCCTTAAAAATAAAATTTATTTTTTCTTTGCTCCCAACCCCTAATTTTGTTCGAATATATGAAAAAAAAATTCCATAAAAAATTTTAGCCCGATCGGAGGTGATTAACACGTGCCGCCGGGCCTTTGAAGTTTTACAGGTGTCAAAATTCGTTAAAATTGTGATTTTCGTGACAAATTTTTTTCTGTGATTTTTTACATTATTTTCTAAACAATACTTAATCCACTAATTAGACACTATGAACTTATCATTATGACCTGAAATCATCTTAGTTTGTACTTAATCTGACATTTAATGGTGGACATATATATTTTTTCTGAAATTTTAAAAAAAAACTTTTTTTTCTCTACACTGCAAAGTATAACTCATATAATATGTTTTTTTGTTATCAAATTCATTGGCATATTTATGTTCTTGTATACTGTTTTCTATAATTTAAGACCAATAATTGGTTATTTATACCAAAATTAGCAGACCTAATGTGAAACATACAAAACACTGTCATCCTATCTTGCAGTAGGTGAAAGCTAAGTAATGAGTATAATAGTCCAATTCAGTTTCAAGAATTTTCAATTTTTTTGGTTTAAATTTATTTTCAAACAAGCCATTATTGTGACATCTGAAACTTTGTGTGTTCCCCCCCCCCTTTGCTTGACCTTCCCCCCTCTTCCTATTATGAAATACAAAATTTATACAATTTCACAAAAAATTAATAGAATAAAGAAAGGGCAAGATAGGTTATAACTTTGAATAGAGTTATTAATACATTAGTAATTGACACCAACTTGTTTACAAAAATACTTTCAGGTAAAATTACCCTAGTGTCACTTAAGGATTAAAGATGAGTCAAGGAAAATACCATGCAAGATGGAAGTGATCTAAGCAGGGGTACTATGAATGAATCATTTTAATCCCTTTGACTTATATAAAAAAAAGTTCCAGTCTTACATCAGACAACAAACTGTTACCATCAAATATTTTAATTCTTTTTTTAAAATCAAGTGTTAGGTTTTAAGTTGTTTGTTTAAGTTATAACATGACAAGTGAAAGAGTTCTTTCGTTCTAACCATTGTTTGTTGTTTTCAGAAAAATGCTTCTAAAACGACTGAGTTTGCTATCAGTAGTTGTTTTGCTTTTACAGACGGCTGGATGATTTATTTGATATTGCCCATAGTGACGCCAAAATCAAAAAAAACCCGGAGTACATAGATTTTTTTGCGGATGCAAGAATAAAGGGGCGATCTGGTGTTATGCTGGGAGTTGACATTAATTTACACAGGGCAGAATAGAGAACTGCAGGAGCAGAAGGAGGGAAAAGGTCATTGAAAAACTCGATGCTTGGAGGATATTGATCGATCTAGTTGTTTGCGGAATTGCTACAAGCACCAGAAGCAGTAGTAGCACAGAAGACAGTGAGGGAAGTTGGAATTTTTTTTCCTTCGTCGTTGGGTTTTAGAGGAAACTGTTGATTTTTTTAATTGATCGCCTAGCACCAACGTTAGATAGGTGCAAAGTTAGGGAGAGAGAGATGCTGTTCATGTATTAGTTACCACAGCAGAAAGCGTTAGGCCATGATGCAAAGGACTTGGTAATTAACAGAAATTCAATAAGCCGTAAACAATCCCAGTTAAGGATTCTTAGATTACAAGGAAATGTTAAAAAACCTTTAGTATTGATAGAAATCAGTGTGCTGTTGTGTATTGGGATGGGAAGCTTCATCCTAATATTACATAAGACAAATAAGATAGAGAGGTTGGCAGTTCTTATTTCATATGGCGTAAAAGACAAGTCGATAGGAGCTTCGAGCATACCACAGGCTACTGGAACAGAAATAAGCCGCAGAAGTCTATAAATGTCTTGAAGAATGAGGACTTCTTGATTCAGTCCAAGCGATTGTGTTTGACACCATGGCATTGAACACCGTATGAACAATGGAGCTTGCAGAAATATTGAGAACCTCTTAGAAAATTATTTTCTATACCTGCCTTGTAGGCACCAATATTTTGAAGTGGTTTAAAGGGTGTATTCAATGAATTGGTGGGACCGACTTTGGGCCAGATGTTCCACTGTTTTCTAGGTTCAGAAACTTATAGGGTCAATAGACCCAAAAAAATAGTCTTCTGGTATTGAAGGAGGATGTCCCAGAAGTTTAAGAAATATGCTTGACTTCTTGTAATTAGTTTAAAAGAAAAACAATTAAGAGACTACAGGGAGCTAATGGGAGCTGGCAGTGATTTTTTTATAGAGAGACCCCGCCTCGAGGAGTGTCATTTAGAAAGCCAGGTGCTATTAGCATGCAAGAATGGATGTCCAAGCAATATATTGTTTAAAAATTTTAACAGTTGTTCAAGTTGTCTACCAAAGAAAATCTTCGATGAGAAAATTTAACATTTTTCTATTAGAGTGTATTTAGAGTGTGGAATATGGTGACACAAGTGCGAGTAAGGCCCCAATGTACTGACTTAAACTTTATTCAAATCATTAGTCAATAACGAGTATAGATTTAAAAATTTGCAATGCTGTACTAAAAAAATTATTAGCCATTGTTAATGGTTAATAAAATTTGGTAAGCGAAAGAGGGGGGGGGGGGTCAAGCAACACACAAAGTACACCAAAAGGGTAAACACCAAAGTTTCAGATATCACAATAATGGTTTTTTAAAATAAATTTAAACCAAAAAAATTGAAAAATTTCTTGAAACTGAATTGGACTATTTACTCATTACTTAGCTTTCAACCTACTGCAGATAGGATGACAGGGTCTGCTAATTTTTGGTATAAATAACCAAATTATTGGTCTTAAATTATAGGAAAACAGTATACAAGAACATAACATATGCCAATGAATTGATAACAAAAAAACAATATTATTATGAGTTATACCTTTGCAGTGTAGAGAAAAAAAATGTTTTTTTTTTTTTAAAAAAATTTCAGAAAAAATTATATGTCCACCATTAAGTGTTCAGAATTTAAGTACAAACTAAGATGATTTCAGGTCAATAATGATAAGTTCATAGTGTCTAATTAGTGGATTAAGTATTGTTTAGAAAATAATGTAAAAAATCACAGAAAAAAATTGTCCACGAAAATCAACAATTTTAACGAATTTTGACACCTGTAAAACTTCAAAGGGCCGGCGGCACGTGTTAATCACCTCCGATCGGGCTAAAATTTTTATGGAATTTTTTTTTCATATTTCGAACAAATTTAGGGGTTGGGAGCAAAGAAAAAGAAATTTTTTTTAAGGGCCACCCTAAATATATATTTGTGTGTGTGTGTGTGTGTGTAACAATATATATATATATATACATATTATATATATATATATATATTATATATATATATATATATATATATATTATATATTATATATATATATATTATATATATATATATATATATATATATATATATATATATATATATATATATATATATATATATATATATATATGTATGTGTGTGTGTGTGTGTGTGTGTGTTGTGTACATAACAAAATATAAATATTATTGATCAGAGAGTTCTCTTCCAAAAAATCTTTCCCCACCCCTCCATGATCCAACCTCATAAGCTCAATTTTCTTTAAAATTTTCAAATTTCTTAGAATATCATTTAATTTTCAATGCATAGTAAAAAACACATTTTTATTACCTATGACATAGTGTGATCCAAAATAATTTTTTTGGTAATACCAAGAGAAATAACAGAATCACCACATTAGGTAACATAAATTTCCCTGCTTTTTACATTATATAAGTTTACAACTACTAAATAAATAATTCCAGCGCGGTGTCCGCTGTCGGGCGAATTTCATTTAGAATGCGTGTTTCCGTGCAAAACCCATTTCTTGCTTATGCAAGAACCATGCCCTTTGCGTGGTTCTGGTTTATGCTTTAGAACCTAAGCAGTTACTCAATTGTCAAGCACTGCTCGTAACTCATTTTGACTGTATTTTCCAAAGGAAATGCGTATAATTATCCAGTTGGTTGTACAAAACTATGCCTCTAAAATTAGATGTACGCACTATTATTTGCACTAGTTTAAAGCATAGTTACTTATCTTTAAGCTTAGTCAGTTATCTTTAAAGGTTTTAGCGCATTTCCATTGGAAAATACAGACCAAATGAGTTACGAGCAGTGCTTGACAATTGAGTAACTGCTTAGGTTCTAAAGCATAAACCAGAACCACACAATGGGCATTCGTTCTCGCATAAGCAAGAAATGGGTTGTTTAGCACGGAAACACGCATTCTAAATGAAATTCGCCCGACAGCGGACCACCGCGCCGGAATTATTTTTTTACAAAAAGATACTTAACCCTCTTAAAATAAAATGAAATAAATGGGGAATACATAAAAAATAAGAAGTTAAAAAACACTTTTAGGAAAGAATGCTTCATCAGAATTAAATATAGATTAGTTATATTTTGGGTAAAATAATTTAGAACTAAAAGTAGTTGTTTTCAGAATCAATTATTGTAACTAATGAGTTACAATTTTAAAAATGGATCATGCTCACCAACCAAGCCAAGCCATTTTGGTGTGCTTAATAATAATATAATAATTATAAAGAGATAGATGAAGGCCAAGACAAGACTGAGTGAAAAATGTTGTAAAGATGTCGTTGGACAGTGGTGGGAGGCAACATAATAATACAGGTGTGAGTGGACATAGGGAAGAATCTGATAAGAGTCCAGGGGGTTCTGTGAGGTATGGTCACAGAGTTCCCCGGGGGGGGGGGGGGCAAAACTGCAAACTACTATACAAACTGGACTTAATACATTCGGGGTTTCTCGTTCTCAAATTTTTAAATTTTTGAATAAAATTTATATTAATATTACTTTTAATAAAAGGTAATGAAAATTCTATTTTATAATGATTTATTCATATAATTATAAAGATAAATATCTTATCTTGTTTATATCTATACACATTTTATTAAGGTAGATTGAAAGTTTATTTTTTATCAAGAGATGACAATTATCTACATTTTTATAAAATCAATATCTTTTTTATACTATTTATTTTAAGAGTTTAAATTCCAAGTTTAAATTATGTAATTTAATAGAACTATGACACTGTTAAAATTAATTAATAACCTAGATATTTTTACCTTTGCCAATAAACATCTGATTCACCTATAGCTATAATAAATCCATATGCAGTTTATCTTCATTAATTTTACACTCTGACTCGCTATAATATCTCAAATTATTACTTCGAATTGATTGCATTAATATAATCTCTCAAGAAAAGGAAAATGAAACATGGCCAGCAAATGAATTACCCCTTTAACAAACAAATATGGTAATTCATTTATAAGCCACTTATTTTACTGTTCCAAACTTGGAAGCATACAAATTAAAGTTAAATTAATCTACTCGCAATCAATGCGCTGTAATTCCTTGGTAAAAAAAAAAAAAGGTAGCCTCAGTATAGTAAGAATTAAAAAACTTTAAAATTAAAACTATTTTAACTATTTAACTAACTTTAAAACTATTTTCTACATACTTGTAATATAATTTTTAAAATTGAAACAAACTATAAATTTATTTTCTACAATACAAATTAGACACAGTGTGCTTTATACGGCCAACAATTTAATTTACTGTGAAAACTAATAACTTTATTCACTTGTCAAACGTATTAAATTTCTAATCATACATTGTTAAAACGAAACAACTAACATAATATTAATGTTTACAAATGTTATAATGGTAAGAGTGTATGGTTAAGAAAAACGAGAAATACCAGGACCGAGAATAATTATTTTTAGGAAGGAAAAGAGAGGATAAGAAGTGTTTGCTGAATAATATTTTTCACAGTGCACAACTCTCAAAAGTTATAGATGCTGTAGTATAAAACTTTAGAAGGTTTCAGATCATGCTAGAAGAATTGCTCTAATACTACTACTCCCCTGAGTGGTAGAAGAGACTCAAAAACACCAGGCGAAAATACAACATAATATTATTTAACTAAAAATAACAGACGTGTAAATTCAAAATGCAAAATACCTGTATGTTGGTAAATTTGCACTAAGAGTATTAACAACGTGAAGCCAGAAGGCTACCCGTCGAAGACTAGCATACGTTCAGGCTGAACAGCCGTCATACATAACCTTCTATCCAAATTAAGAAAATGAAATATAGCTTATGTTGAAAAACGAATCATCGAAGAACATATTACTGAAGAGGGCGAAGAAAAAAAAAAAAGGAAACGTAAGTCAGGTAGAGGTAAAGGTGTTTAGGTTAGGTTATAAAACAAGGATTTACTCCCTGCCACTGGCACATCCCGCTCTCTCACGCCATGTATGAAATGTAAAAAAAAAGGTGTGAACATATGCTAAAGTTTTAAATTTGTCACTTGATTAATTAAGAATCATGGGTGTATGTATGAGTAAATGCATGTCTTAGAAAATCAATACCAAAATTGAAATAGAAAAAGGGAAGATACATTTTTACGTTTAAAAGCACGTTATGCTCACATTTTCAAAAAACATAGCTTTAATAGTAATATGATTTCTTCAACACCAATCTTTCTTACTCGAAACCGACAACTCAGCTCTCGCATACATTTTAAAAGGCGCTCGTCTCAACCCTAAACTTGCTAGGTGGAAGCGTGCTGGGCCCATAACCCAGAGGTCCGTGGATCGAAACCACGCTCTGCTACCATTTGTAACTAATGAGTTACAATTTTAAAAATGGATCATGCTCACCAACCAAGCCAAGCCATTTTGATGTGCTTAATAATAAATATAATAATTATAGATGAAGGCCAAGACAAGACTGAGTGAAAAATGTTGTAAAGATGTCGTTGGACAGTGGTGGGAGGCAACATAATAATACAGGTGTGAGTGGACATAGGGAAGAATCTGATAAGAGTCCAGGGGGTTCTGTGAGGTATGGTCACATTATATCAGTTATCACCGCGCTAACATATTGATACATCGAAGTAATATAATCTAATGTAAATATTAATTAATTAGTTTTTATGTATAGATATATATGTCAATCAATTACTATTACGCAAAATATATAGCTTATAAAATATATGTAGATATTTACCTTTATATCTTGAGACTGATCAAAGCCAAGATACGAATCAGACCTAAGACAGACTGTGAAGGTGTAGAGACCAGGCCACCTGGGAGCTGTGAATTTCAGCTGTACTTCTTCAAAATTAACTAAATTTGTTACTAATACAGGTGATGTTAGTAGTGTGCGGGACTTCCTGTCAGATATGTACACCCACCAGTACTCCTGCTTTACCTGCTCACACACATCAATGGAAACAATTAATTATATAATTAAAGTAGAAATTGTACAACAATTAAATACAATTGTATTTAACAATTACAGTGGTCCTAAAGCCTAAATCTCTAGGTCTGAAGGAAATTTCCTAATAATGGAAATTTCCGATGGAATGCTTGTTTCCTTTCTAAAGTTCTCCTTTTTTGCTTGAGTTTTTAGTTTATGCTTTAAGGTATGAGCAGTTAACTTTTACTTTGCTTGTAAATTTTCTGGGATTAAAAGGAAATAATAAATAAAGAACCCTAGTAAATGCATATGTTCATTATAGCTATTTCCTACAATATACATATCTAGACATCCTTTCAAATGCAACTCTAAACGACAAATGTCAACAAAAATGATATTTTGGCTTTGTCATTGTCTCAACAGAGATTTGACACATCATAGATGTCGAATTTCAAAAGATGTAACAGTTCCCAAATGTAGCATTTCATTTTTCTTGTTACATTTCTTAGGTGTCTCTCGCACTAGTACATTGTGTCAACTATTCATGATTGGCATTACTTGGTATATTAATATTTTTTAGTTTACCTTATATCTCAATGTTAATAAAAAACTCATTTAAATTATTTGTTTTCACAGAATTGCAGAAAAAACTACCAATATGTGTGACTTAAATTAGTGCAAAGTTTATACACACTACTTACATCAGGGAAGTAGGGGGAGTGAACAGTGTGAGATTGCTTACTCTTTCCTTCTAAAGCTTTAGCTCGCTTGCCGCCTAAACCAGCTTGGAATTTACTCCAATCATCATCATCTTCCTCCGCCTCACTAACCCCAGAGTTCTATAAACAATCAGCATAATGAATAGATATCACAGTTTATTAAATTATTCATCTTAATCATTACATAAAGTCTTAATTATCAAAAAGATAAAAATGAGGTTGGTAAAAATTAATAAATTTATTTTGGCCGACCTATGTTGTGTACCTCTGTTTATAAGTACAAAACCAGAGTTTGTAAGATGCTTTATGCTTGTGTTTGATCATTTCCCCTACCTTGATAATTTACCCTTATAAATTTTAAATTCTAAAATTTATAAAAATTCTTTGTACAACATGATAATTTTACCAGGTTCATTATCTGATTTATTATGGATAACATAAGATACATCTAACAAAATTTTAATCAAATACTGATTCCATATTTAACCTTACCTTGTCTAATCTATTGTCAGGTTCAGTATCAGATTTGTCCTGTTCATCATCAGATTCACAACCAGAACTATCTCCTACTCTATCTTCTCTTTCGTCATCTGAATCTTCATTCTACAATTAAAAACATTTTATAGTAAGTAAAAAAAATCTGGTACGGGGTACCTCAGAACTTTTCCTCAGCATAATGGATTTGCTAGATTAATCATCACTACTTTGGACTCACTAGGCTTCTGCATCGCAAAATACAGAACGTCTTCAAACTCACTACACCTGTCTTCAAAAAGTAAAAACATCTGTTTAATCACTTTTTATGTAAAACATCTGTTTATACTTATTTATTTCATAAAGGTAATTTTTTACTAAATTTTAACTTAATTTTTCAACAAATTGAAAAACCTATAAATGCCAATAAATAAACTGAACTAATGTTGATAATGAGATGGAAAAGCACATTTGTTGGTCCTACATATTACTACATGTACATATATGTTTTATGCATTTTTAAAATGTTTGCTCTCATAATTTCTGGTTATGATGTAAAAAAATATTTTTTTCCAAAGAAAATAATTAGCCCTAACTATTGATTTTTTATTAATATATACCAAGTTTCAACTCTCTAGCACTAATACACTGGGAGCAACGGTGGTAACAGACCTTCACATATAAACACACATACAGACAGATAACTTTGAGAAAACCACTTAAAATATTTTAAAAACATCTGAATCAGATAATGCAGGAGAAGTGCTGGTTTCTAATATTTAGTGCAAATATTTTTCCTATATACCCCAGGTATAAATTAGGAAAATAGAAAAATAAATTTAAATTGATAAATTATAAATTGATCTATGACTTAGAGATTATTGTTATTTACTAAGTACTATCGTTACATTTAGGATTATCAGAAACTCATTATCAGGAAACTAATTTATTTAGATAAAGAAACTAATCATTTTCTTGTAGAAGCACAAATGGTAAATGGAGGAACTAATAAATGGTAAAAATGGAACAACTTCAATCTAATCTGAATTATTTTTAATTTGATGATTTTTATTTTCTTTTTTTTCAAATTTAAACATTTTTTAATAGAAAATTTCTAAGGAATCAATTTAGTAAATTTTAAATAATTTTATTTTTTTAGGTTTGGTTAATATTTGATTTAATCGTGTTGTGTATATGTACTTATTTGATTTTATTGAACCTGTAATTAAAAGTCTTCTTATATGGTTTTACCCTTTTTAGCAAATTTCTTTGTTTTTTATCTAGATATTAGTAAATCTTATTTATACAATTCCTTTTTGCATTTTATTTATGTCAATATGATTGCTTTAGAATGCTGTGTTTTTGAGCATTCCTTATAATAAGGATAGTCCCACACTATTTATATTTGTAAATCAAATAAAGCGTTTCTCTCTTTTCAAAGGTATTACCAGTGCCGAAGTAGTATTTGAACACTATTCAACACAGGGTTATAATAAAACAAAATGAATTAATTCAATGATTATAATGTAATAATAAGTAAAACATACCTTATTTCTTTTTTCAGAAGATTTATTACTATTAGTTTTACTAACAACTAGACTACTATTAGTATTATTAGCAGTATTATTTTGCTGCTTGTTCTGCTGCTGCTGTTTCTGTTTATTAGAAGATTTTTTGCTACTTTTCTTTATACTTTTCTTACTAGTTTTCTTCATCCACACAGGTTTCTTTGCCTAAAAAACCAAAAAATATTGTTAACAATATTTTATCCAAAAATAAGTTTACTCCTTTCTAAATTTTAAAGAAGAGTAGCTTTTTTAAAGTGCTTCAATTCATTTTAAGAGACTCTGGAAGAGATTGTGTATGATAAGGAAAACAAAACAGGCATTTTCCAACCTATCCAACCTAATTACTACTGCTACTATTAATGTTAATATTGTATAGTTTATTCACACATTTCCTTCATAGAGTGCAGGGAGTTAAATAAACAAAACTGAAGAATAATGAGGAAAAGGTAAAATCTTGTCTTATGAAAGATGGTTCTTCTTTGATTAGTTATGGTAATTCGTGATTCAAAGTTCATGGCAGCGCCACCAGCACTGATGAGATTTTGATAACAAAATCTGATCAATGTTATAACCATGTATATGGGTTTCGTAATTTTTCTTACTTGTGACAATTTACAGTTAAATTTTTTCTTGAAGTGATTTATTTTAATTAATTTTAGTGTGTTTGATCTCACAAAAGTTACTCTATCATTGGAAAAAACCTTTTAAATTGACTGATAAGAGAGTGAAAATCACAATATAATGTTTTATTTTATTTATTGTTAATTAATTTTACTTTTGTAATTTTTTTAAATTTGGTTTTTAATTTCACGTTAGCATGACTCACAAAATTCCTCTTTTATTACATTAAATTAGTTGTAAAAAGTATTTAAATTAACTGATAAGATATTTTCTAATATTTGTGTTTTATTTCATTTATGTAATGAAGTGATACTTTTTGTTTAATATTAAACAAATATTTTAATCACAGTTCACTATTTAATCACTGATTCTATATTTAAAATTCTGGAATAATTAAAGTATTTATCTATGAAATACTGACAATTTTTAAAGCACTGATGGTCGTTTTATCACTTTTTAACTCATTTACCACAAATTATCTAAAAATAATTAAAAAAAAGAATTTTGAATAGCTCCTATGCTAAACCTATAATAAAAAAAAATGTTTGATCACCCTTTCGTTTTCCCACCATTAGTATTACCAACCTGACAACAATCTCTATGACATCCGAATATACATGGAGCAGGTTCAACTAAATAAACACATGTTACCTGTTCTTTGACTTCCTTGTCACCTGTAACCTCAGCACTATCCTGTGGCGTGTCCTCAGCTAAATGCTTATCTACGGCAGAGTCATCTCCAAACAGAGTTCTCATTTCCTTCCTCTCCAGGCTACAGGTAACTGTAACTATAGCTCCTGCAGTGTAGACATTACTGGCTTCATCATCTATTACCTCGGATCTCACCGAGAAATCAATCAGAGGCATTTTACTCAACACTTTAATGACATCGTTACACTCATCATCTCCCAGAAACTTCAGCACACCTCGTCTGTCTTCAGCTTTTAGTTGTGCCAATTGTTGAAGACTCTTCACTTGCCTCTGAAACAATAGCAGACAATCATGTGCTTGTCAAACTGTTCAGGTTCAAGATGCTTTGAGTTCAATTTAGCATACATATAGAATTTCTATGTGTAAGAGCAGTATAATTTTTGGTCATTTGGTCGTATTCTAACAAATATTTTCAAAATGGCACACCAGATGGAATAAATTGAGTGAAAAAATTGTGTTCTATAACAATGTAAAGCTCTTAAAAAGAGTAGGAAAAGAAAATAAATGATGATTGCTTCAATTTAAAAAAAATCCAGAAAAATTTAAAATGACGGCAAAAATGGTAAATGTAAGGGGTCTCTGTGGTTTTATAGTTAGCATGTGCACTGAGACATGTGCCACCCAGACAGTCTGGGTTTGATCACAGTCGGGGCCTCTAGGATTTCCATGCGAGGGATCCAAATCCTTTCACATCCTGTCCTTCAAAAGGAATGTTAATCCAGTGGTTCCAAGCCTGTGCTATGTCAGGTACTTGAAAAAGATCCCTAACCTTAAATGAACCTGGGTTAAGGCAAAATTTAGGACCCTCAATAGTAGTTTATATTAAATATATATGTTTCTGCCTAGTCTGGTAGTGGGGCACGTGTTGTTTCTAGTTGAAGCTAAAGAGCTTAAAGTAAAAAGTCACTGCTCTTCTGTGGATTAGACGTAAAATGCATAAGGTATACAACACTATCTTCTATCTAAGGGAGTTAGCAAGAAGGGCCCAACAACATGGCCTACTTGCTAGGTGATCTATCACCTCTCCTCAATTATAATCACTATCACTATGGTAAACATAAAATAATTAATCAAAAGGAATTAATCTAGTAAGCAAAGCAAAGCCTTTTATACTATGTATTGTTATAAATGTAAGTAACCTAGAGAACCTATTATCACTATGTTTCATTTTTAATATAAACAATAATTCATACGAAGCAAGATCCTTTTCATTTTGTAAAATTAGATATATATGCAATAATATATGGGTTTAATTTTTATACACACAATTATTAATACACGTAATGTAGCGTGTGATATGATCCCTTTTTTATACGTATTAATAAGTAACTCATGCAATCAAGCATGAGTATTTAAGAAAGTATTTCTTAAATAAACTATACAACTTAGCAAGCAATGCAAGACACTTTTTTAATTTTGGCATTTAAATTTTAGAAAGCTAGTGAACTAATGTTTTTCTATTTACTCAATCTCGGAAGCAAATATGTTTTAAATATTTATACTTGATGTATTCTTCTGATGTGAGTTCTAGATGCAATCCATTACTAGTTCATAAATGTATGAACAAATATTTATAAGAATAGTTATTTTTCTTTAATACTTACAATACACAAATACTTTCTAGAAAAAGTTAACTATAAAAAAACATAATTGTGGGAGAAAACCTAATGAGGGAGGGGGGGGGGATCTAGTATAATATAAACTTTTATTTATAATGGTTTTATTTATTTACAAGATTGTTACCTTAAGTTGAGCTATTTTGATTTCTGACTGAACCTTGAAATTAAAGTCAATGTATTAATTCACAATTAGTATTAACTAGACAGTTTGTTACCTTTTTATTTGCAAAGTGTTTAAGATGCTCTTCACTGACATGGGGAAGTTGTAAAAGAGGACTCTTGTACTCCCAGAGACCTTGCACTACCATTGGACACAACTTCATGCAGTTCTCTATTGTCTCTATAGTCGGCAGTCTGGGTACTGAAACATATAATGGCATGATTCTGACAAAAACAATAACTGGGCGACATGTAATATGATATGCCTGAATGGTTAAAAGTAGGTGTTAATGAATTAACTTGATTGACCAGTACCTGTGACAGTAACAAAAAGACAAGGAACGAATTCTGTACTTCAGAATAGACATAACTATGAATATATGATTTGTATTCATAAATATGAATAAGACAAAAAACTTTATAGGGACCTCTATTTTAAATTATCTAAGCTGTTGAGGAGGAATAGGTCCAAATTAATAAAAAAAAACTAACAAAAACGAATGTTTTGTTAGCAACCATGTAACTGTTTTTTGTAATTATTTAATATGTTAAGCCTTGAAAAAGATAAAATTATATCGAAAGCTCGGCAAAATTAGTTTTTTTTATTAATTTGGACCTATTCCTCCTCAAAAGCTTAAATAAATATAAATACAAAAGGTGCAATCAAGTTTAATTGGACATTCAAAATCCTTTGAGCAATTTAAACCAGATAATAAGGCCCAAAATAGCCCATTTATTTTTTGTCAACCCTAATGATGACCAAAAATAGAGAGCTTGGTCTGCCAAAAGATATTAGGGACAACACACTTCAGTGTTTTGAGATTCACACAACTTCAATAAAATCTGATCAGTTTTAAACAACAGAGGAGAAATGTGACAGAAATTAACTATTATTAATTATAGATATTAAATAAATTATTATTAACATAAATATTAATGTTAATATTATTAACATCTAAAACCTTATTTAGATAAGGTTTTATCCAACTAATATAGCAGCTTGGAGGGATACCTTCCAGCTCTATAGCTGTATTAAGTTTCATTAATTAGTTTATTATCAGAATATATTTATATTTACCTCTCCTAGCATATGCTAGTATAATAAGCTGTGAAACACAGGAAACCATCTCCTGTATAAGGTAGGGACATTTCTTGACAATATACATGCGATCCTTGTCCAGTGTCATAGGGTTTAGAGGTATGCGACTGAGATGTGCATGTATCAGAGCACGAGCTTTAATAGAGTAGTAATAGCAGAGGGGTCTCTCTTTGTTCTTCTCTCCTAGGTTGTAAAGCTGTTTTATTAACTAAAACAAAAGCATAAGTCATTAAAAAACAGCATGGCCAAATAAAGCAAAAATAGATCTTAAATTAATATAGAATAATAATTGATTTAGACAGACCCTAAAGTTAAAAATAGAAAATTAATACTTTTTTCAATTATAATCATAATTTTGTACTGTAAAATGTATCATTATAATCAAAGTAATGTACTATTACTACCAAGGAGGTAGTCTGATGTCCCTTACTCTTTGCTACCTTTAAGGTCACCAGCATGCAGAGGAGTAATGGTTGCTGTACAAGACTGTTGCACTTTCAACCCTCAAGTTATTATGGGTTTAATCTCAGCATGGCCCCCAAGGATTTTATGATGGACTTTTGAAAAAGGTCACGTCTTCGAAGTTAGTGGTTTTGCCCTGTAGGATTTCAGGTAACCCTACATCCTCAATCCCAAAGGCACCCGAGTTAAACAAAATTTAAGACCCTCAGGGTAGAATCAATTTAGTAGTGCCTGGTTTGTAGTTATATGATGTAGACAGATTGGTTTGCAATATGTATGTATGATGCAGTGAACCTTGCAGTTATTTAGTGAAAGCCAGGATCCTTAAAAATCTTACACAAAGAGGAATTGTAGATATTGGGTCACAATATAAACTCAATACATTATAATTTAAAATATTAAATAATTACAAAAACTAGACCTTTAAATGTGGCAGGGTATTAGCTAAAACTAAGAAAAGTGGGAATAAGGGCTTTAAAGTAGGAGCTCATTTGCCTGGTCCTGCCCACTTCAAAATATGTAAAAATTGATTACCTGAGGTACTTCCAAATTATCAGTTGGCCTCTCAACAATTTCACTATTATATTTCTTCTCGAATTCAAGGGAAGCTCCGAGAATCATAATAACACGTTTTAAAGCCATAGATGGTGTCTTGTGGAAAAAATAGAAATATATCTGTGTTGTATCTAAAAGAACCTGGAAACAGAAACAAAACATTATAGTTTGAAAGAAAAGAGTGAGACTACAGTTTGATCTAAGAAATATATAAAACATATGGGGTTCAGTGTACTTACCTCGCCATACCGGATTCTCTAAGCTCAATTACAGCAAGTCTTCAGACTCGCTTCATTCATCCTCAGACTATAAAAAACATGGGTTTAGTTTCCAGCCGTCCCAAATCCAGGTACTGCCCTTGCTCAATGCTTGTCCATTACATTTGTGATTAAATTAGCTTCCTGATACCAAAATCTGGGATCTTTAGCCCCTGTTTCTAAGCAGGCCTTTGGTCCACTCAACATTAACGTATTGGTTATAGTACAGAGAAAAATAATTAAAAGTGTAAAAAGTATTCACCTGATCTCCAGAGTATCTAATAGACCTGTACCACCACATACCTACAACTGTAGGTAGAGCTACCATGAACACCAGACCATACAGCCCAAGAACCTACACACAACACACAATTATAAATACAGCTACTCATAATATTAATAATCAAATCACATGCTACTTTCATACATTTCTACAACTAAACTTTTATCATAACTATCCAGACTGTTATAAAAACAAGCCTTTATAAAAACAGACAGTTATAAAAATACATGGTTTTCAGTACATCCAACAAATCCAATTCATTAAAATGCAGGTTAATTTTAATGAATTGGTTAAAATGGTTTCCTTAATACATAAAAATACCCAGTTAAGTTTATTAGCTGCACTTCATGTCAATACCAATGTACTGCAGATTTGGTAGATGATAAATCATTAGTTGGTAAACAACAACATTAGTTGTTTTGACAGAAATGTTTTGGTATAGACTCACCATGATGATTAATAAAAAAAAAACACTAGAAATAAAAACAATTAATATATTGTCAACCACAATAGTATAAAAAAAATTATAACTGACAGGTTTCAACTTTATGTCATCATCAGAGTCTGTAAATAGCTCTGATGATGACGTAAATTCGAAACCGGCCAGTTATAATTTTTTTTTACTATTTCGGTTGACAATATATTAATTGTTTTTATTTCTAGTGTTTTTTATTAAACATCATGGTAAGAGATAGACAGTTACAACAACAGTCTTTGGAAATAAATGCTGGTGAAGAAAAAAGAAAAATACAAACAAAACAAGGTGTAAGACAGGGTGATGAAAGCGCCCCAGATATATTTATTCTAATTTCTGGGTTGCCTCTGTTTGTTTTGCTAATTTTTAAAATGTTTTAGTGCATTTCCTTAGAGTAAAATTCCTTAATTTTTCTTTTACAATTAAATAATTAGGTAAAATGGATTACCCAGAAAGAGTTCTCCTTTTCAACAATCCAAGAAGGTAGAGCAATACCAAAAGACATGGCAGTTGGCCCATCAGGGTTGCCATACTTCTCCCAATTCTTCCTAGCTTCATCGTCTGTTAAGGCTTGGTAAGCTAAACACACACACAATTTAATTTAAAAATTCATAACTAAATAATATTCAAATTTATTTGCTTATAACATAAAGTATTTACAAAATATTATATGCAAAGGAAAAATAGTAAAAAACAAGAGGCCTTCAGGCTCTTGACCAATACCTGGCATCAGGGCTAGGAGTCACAAAAGAGTTCTTCTAAATTTGAATAAATAATGAATGTAATTTGTCTAGATAAAAATAAAATAATACTAAATGAATGAGAAAGAAAAACCAGTTGACAACAGTACTAATGTTGAATTTTATAGCTAAGTATTAGCTATAAACTTTAAATTTTCTTTTAAATACAGGCCTTTAGGTGGTATCATTTTTTTTCTTTTCACGTTTAAACCCGTAGGGTCATTTTAGCGTTTTCCCCTTACTCAAATCTAACTCAACCCCTGAGTTTGTACACATCCAATCATCTAGGAAAAACGCCCTCCGTACAGTGTGGCACTTATGACTAGTTCACAGTGTGTCTAGTTCATCTAGCCCAACCAGACTCCATCCAAACCCACTGCTCTGGCTAGTGCCCGCGACTAGTTCACAGTGTGCCCAGTTCATCTAGACCAGCTAGACTCTGGCTAGCACCGACTATTAGTTCACTGTGTGCTTGGTTCATCTATTCTTACTAGCTCCTCTGATCACATTAGTCTCACTTAGCCTCGTCCTTCCAGTCTCACCAATCTCATCAGTTCCTCTAGCATCACCAGACTCTAGCTAGGCTCACCGCTCTGGTTAGCCCAGTGCCTCCCAACAGAGAACTCTAGCACCCAGATGTCAGTGAGCACAAACTCATTCTTTAGCCCTGACCTGAAAGTCAAAGCTCCATAGTGCCATTAGGAGACGTCTGTCTTCAAGAACCGAGCACTTTGTTCCTAGTCACTTACGTTATTCGTGTCGCTGCCATCACTTTCACTGACTAAGTTTTTGGACATACAAAGGCTCAGTATATCTTTCCTACCTTTATCTCCCCTAGCCCGCAGAACATTAACTTTTCTTGAGCTGGAGACAACGGAAACGTGGATCCAGACTTGTCTCAGATGAAACAAGATCCAACCCCGCATTTGCGTATTAGTAGCCAAAGAAACCACGTAAAACCCTGGCTGGGTTGGCCGGCCTTGAATTCAAGACCTCCCGAGGGTAAGTTACAAGGGATAACCTCATATTGAGGTCCTCCCCCGGCTGGATTTGAACCCTCTACCTCCAGGTCGAAAGGCAAGCGCTCTACCACTGAGCTACCGTACTCAGTAGTATCATTTTTGTACTAGAGTCTGCAGCATTGGCCAAACCAGCCCAATGCTGCAGACTCCAGCACAAACGGTCACATTGTTGTTGTTTCATATTATTTGTTATTTTATTATTTGTTATTAAATGGCATTTTACCATGGATAATTAAAACGACATCAAAACTTATAAAACATGTAGTATAAGTTAATTTAAAGTTATGCTAAATTATGTATAAAATGTTGATAATATAAGACACAATAAAGGAGTTACCTTTAGTTAATTTCATAAATGCTTTCTCATCACCAGTTTCCTTGTCAGGATGCAGTACCAGAGAGAGCTTCCTATAGGCTTTCTTTATCTCTCCTTGTGAGGCACTCTGCAACATACATTTATAATGTAAACAAATAACATATAAGCAGAATTTGCAAGACTTTCAAGACTAGTTTTTTTCAAAGACTATAAACATACATTAGAAATCGAACATGTAAACGAAATTCTAACATAATAAATATTCACACGCATACACTCACAGAATATATAGGAAAATGTTTACACACCACATAAATTTTCTTAAGAATGGTTCCTAAATGATTTCTTGCTAACAAACCATTTCAGTTCAGGTCAGTGATATGTCGACTTTTAAGATATTTATCTGTAATTCCCCAAGGAATTGCACATGTTTATCACAGAAATCTCAAATCTTAAGTTAAGTTTATGCTAAACATTTTTGTGCATTTTCTTAGGAAAATCCACAATAATTATTTACAAATTGAAAAGTTAATGGTCAGATTATAATGCAATATCTACACAAAAAACACTATGCACAACCTTTAGAAAAAAACTTATTTTTTGTGATCAGGGACCACTGAAATGGATTTGATAACACTCTAAGGTCAAACTTCCCTGTTTAATAGACATAAATAAATGACAGTATGAAGTAAATAAATACTAAAAGAAAAAAGTATATGCTTACCGGGGCTACTCCCAAGATATCGTAAGGATCAAAATTAGCATACTCGTAATCAAACTGAGATACTTTGTATGCAAGAAATATTAACATCAGCCAGCCAAACACTATAACACATTTCCTATAACAAACAAATAACTGCATATCTTATAATTACCTAACATATCCTTATATTCTAATAAATAATAACAATATTACAGAGTCTGGTAGCTCAATGGTAGAGCACTCGCCTTTCGACCCCGTGGTCGAGGGTTCAAATCCAGCCTGGGAAGGACCTTAATATGAGGCAATCCTTAGTACTGTTCACTATGGAGGTCTTGAATTCAAGGCCAGCCAACCCAGCCAGGGTTTTACAAGGTTTTCTTTGCAGCAAATGCGAGTTGGTTTCTGTTTTATCTGAGGCAAGAATGGATCTACTTTACGTTGTCTCCAGCTTAAATAATAATGGAAATGCATTTTTTTTTAATAATTTAAGAGAAGGTTAGGTCCTATTGGGTAGTAAAAGAAAACAAAGATTAATTAGATGTTTCGGCTATAAAGCCATTATCAAACAATCAAGTACAAAGTAGATATGTCAAAGAGAGCCATAATTAAAGGAGAAGGAACTACTACTAAAACCTACTGAAAGCATCTTCATCACCTATTTGTTGCACAGACCTCTGTAAAAACTTAATATGAAGCTGGTGAAGGCAGAAAGCAAAAAGAGCATTTAAAAACTAGAAAATCGCAGTAACAATTACCAGGTCATGATAAGAGCTAGTGTATTCTCCCTCTAGTAGTAGAAGTCTCTTTGATAAAAAAATAGGTTAAATTCAATAAAATTTTTCAAAAAGATATTTTCCTTCATTTAAGAAAGTGCAAACAAGGTTTTTTTGTAACCTTTTTTTATCATATGTTTAATGTCTAATTATTTACTTATACATACACACACAGATATATATATATATATATATATATATATATATATATATATATATAATATATATATATCTTAAAAGAAATTAATTTATTTAAATAAAGGCGCTACAAACATGTTTATACATATTAAAAGTCTCTCAATAAAATATAAAAACAAAGACTTTAAATTTATTTCTTATTCTCTTCAGGAACAAAATAGTGAAATATTCCTTGTAAAAAATGTTCTATTGGCTCAACTCTGATTCTGATCATATAAGGTAATCAAGTATTAATAATAATAGACAATAGTTGGTCATTAAAGGTTGGAATTTAACACATAAAGACTAATAAATAACAGTTACAATAAGATACTAACGTAAGTAAATGTTTAGTCCCCTTCCAAGGATCACTAGACAAAAGTATAAGTTTCTTTTTCTGACACCCATCACAGTGGCAGTCCTGCTCTTCTTTATCTGGATCTGAGAAAGTACAGCAAGATTTTCATTAGAAATATCTTTTATATGTAATACATTGTCTATTGGTTTACACTAAAGCAATATAAAGACCAAGTAGGAAAACGGTCTGTACTAAGTATAGACCAGTTTTTTCAATATGCTGTCTGTATTCATAAAAGGGACCCAGAGTTGTGGACTAGACTATTGTGTGCACTAATCTTCCAAGATTAATTATAATTTAATAAATTGAATACATTTTTACTTTTCCTAATTTATACAATTAGGAAAAAGTAATGCATTTGTTTTAGTTTGTAATGATATCAATAATATATAGTTTTAATACAAAGATGAAAGCAATTTTGATTTTATTTTAGAGCATAACAAAGATTTTTATTGTGCCTTTATCAAAAGGTGCTTGTAAACTACTAAAATTTAATTATTATTAATTGTATCCTATAATCAAGATTAATAGGCTATATTTTTTTCATTTAGCTTTATCCTATCTCTTTTTTGTCTGTTTATTATTCCTAGGTTGAACATGAGTTGGTAAATAATTATACTTAAATTATGGACTATCTATTGTCTAGAAACAAAATTGTAGACCCCTGAGTTTAAATGCTTATATCTTGTAAACAGCAAATCCGATTTTAATTAAATAAGTTCACATCATTAAACAATTTAATAAAAATGTATATCATCTAGAAAATATGTTTTAAATTTATTTTTTAATATTTTATCTCTGAAAAACTAAAAAAGGGCCAATTTCTAACATCCATTTTACAAAACCCAACTCTAACTTTTTACTGTTTTAATAATATTCAATTCAACATATTTAATTAAAAATTTTAGGTCATTTAGACATTGTTAATTGGGTTTTTCTTCATTAACGATTTTAGTGAGGGCTTGTATCTTTTAAACAGCTGAAGATAAAAATATCAAATTTTCAAGTTTTGGCTGGCTGTGGGCCTGTACCAAGGAGTGAGTTTGGTTTCACAACCATCAAAAATAGTTTCTATGATGAGAAAAGAAAGCATCTCAGAAATGTATTGTCAAACAAAAATTATTGTCATAAAATGTTTACTCAAACCAACCATGGGTTTAAATTAAAAAGCAGGCGAAGAAAAAATTATTTAGAAACAGCAGTGCACAATAAAAATTACTCTCTCTTTGACTTATGGATTTTTTTTCTCTTGCTTACTTGTTGTTGAGAAGGGAGATGATAAGAATTGCTTAAATAGTTTTTCGTTAGTTTCACTTCTTAGTTTATAGAATTTCATCTTAAATTACTAGATAAAAGTAGGCTTTAATTCTATGTTACAAAATTATTTTGTTTTAATTATTCAGCCATCATTGTGGCCATCTTCAGAACAATAACTGAAACATAAAATCAATAAAATAAATTACTTACAATAAAAAGACAAATAATATCATAATAATATATAAATGTCTTTATATTGTAAGAAATTTATTTGATTGATTTTATGTTTCAGTTATTGTTCTGAAGATGGCCACAATGATGGCTGAATAATTAAAACAAAATACATTTTGTAACATATAGAATTACTGCCTACTATTATCTAGTAATTTAAGAATTGCTTATACTATTGGAATGACCCCATGGTTAAGAATTTCCTAGGTTAATAACAATATTTCTTACCCAATCAAGTCAGGTTACCAGCCAACAGTTAATTTCTTGACTCAAACTTTAAGATTTATCAAACAGTATAAAAGATTTACAAAGTTACTTGTTGTTAAGAAAGAATGTGGCAAAAAGAAATTTTTTCAAAGTCAAGAGCACTATCTTGCCTTCTCAATCCAACAATTGAGTGCCTCAGAAAGATTATTGATTGGAATTTTCTTTTTCCCTCTAATATTAGAACAGGGGTTTTTAAGGGTGGGTTGTCTATTATCATAAATGTTATTTGACCTCATCCCCATGATTGTCGATTCATATATTTCTTAACACTTGGTAGTTTTATGAACTATTAGATATTGATTATCACTTCTTTTTGATAATCATTAAAGTTTTACCATCACTAACACTTGAGCACCATTGACGAGGCATAACTTAAAGATCAAACATTTTCCAGGCAAGAAATGGAAGAAACTGAATCCAATTACTAATGTTTTGATCTTACATACTTATCCACAATATTTTAAATTTAGAGTCAAGAGATTAACTCTAGGCTGGTGACCTGAAATGACCTAGCTACAAATATTTTTATTAACCTGGGAAATTTCAATAGTATAAGTAATTCTTGCCATCTTCCTTCTCAACAACATGCAAGCAAGAGAAAAACAAATTTATAATTCCATGATTCAAACAAGTAGAGAAAGTATCTTTTGTGCACTGCTGTTTCAAAATAAATTATTTTTTTGCCTGCTTTGTAATTTAAGTAGAAGACATCTTAAGACAATAAGTTTTGTTGGACAATACATTACTAAGTTGCTTTCATTTCTCTTCATAGAAATTATTTTTTACAAGTGTTAAACCAAACAGAATCCGTGTAGGGGAGGGGGGGGGAACCAATCCCTGAGTGGGGCAATATTCACACATCTATAAAAGATTTCCAGTGAAAACTAATTTGTCAGCGGGGGATGATACCTCTCCTGGCTCCTACCTGGCTACGGGACTGCTTGGTTAAACGTTTGATGTAATAAGTACGAGGTAATATGTGTAGGTTGAGCAAGTTGTAGGGAAGAATTTAAGGCAAGGAAGGGAAATTTAGGTCTACCACTACACAAATTTATTTCCCTCTTTTACTCTACCTTCCCTCTCACACAATCACACAACAACAATAATTCAGTACACACTGTATGGGTGTTTGCTGTATTATCAAACACATAAACAAATTATATTTATAAATTATGTATAGGAATATTTTTAGTGGAAATTTGATCTTTATCTTCAGCTATTTAAAAGATAAGTCCTCAATAAAACTATTAATTAGGAAAACACTGATAAACTTTTTGACTTGAAATTTGCCACACATTTATTTATACGATGTCTAAATGACCTAAAAATTTAAATTAAATAGGTTGAATATTCTTAAGTTAATGTAATAAAGTTGGGTTTTGTAAAATGGATGTCAAAAAATGTTTTTTTGTTTAATAGTTTTTTAGTAATATAATCAGAAACATAAATAAAACAAATTTGTATATGAAATAAAATTTTAACGACGTAAACTTATTTCATTAAAATTGGACTTGTCATTAAAAAATATAAGCATGCAAACTCAGGGGTCTACAATTTTTTATAGACAGGATAAGTTTTTGAAGCCCAGCACCACATTTGAGCATAAAAAGTGGTAGCATTGCCAATATCTTTTACAGGCAAACAAATTCCAATGTAACTCGGCAACTATGAATGGTCATTTTTTGTGAGAAATAAATATAATTGAGTTGCTTAACTTCACCAGCAATAGGTAATGCCTTGAAACATTTATACTTCTTTGACCTCCTCTCAACTACTAAGGCAATTAATTTTGACATAGTTGATAGCACTGCGTTCCTGCATTATTGGTGAAAAAACCAATCTTCCTCCAGAGATCTCCCGACATAGTGCATCAAAATTAATAGATATATACACATAGTTAATATGAGACAAGTTATTGGCAGTTAAGACTGAGTTATTATACTATTATTAATAATATACAAGTCTATTATATATACTTCGTTCACACAAAGGGTTTGGCAGGGTGTCCCCCCAGAAGTTGTCATGCGAACAGGATTTAACACAGTGTTCAACCCTGAAACTCATTTTTATCGGGGAAGAGTCTAAGCTATAATTAAAAATACCATGTGAACAGCTGGGGGTGAACCCCCTGCCAAACCCCATGTGTTGAAAAATAAGAGTATCTATATCATACACATAGATACACATTATTAGACATAATATTGTTGGTGAATACAGTACTATTGTATCATTGTACAAAAGTTTATAAATAAACTCATAATTTTTTAAATAAAAAAATTAAAAATAAACTTTAAATAAAGAAAAATAATATCAACTTCAAAACTAAGCCTTATTCAAAACTAATGCTTATTCCGAGTGAACCCACTTTAGATTACACTTAGAACGTAACAGTTGCCACAACCAGTATAGTTGGATCCCCCTGGGTTATCCTTGATGAGCCTGAAGGCTCTAAACAGGCATTATCATTATTATTATTCCAAGTGAGTTAGAACACTGAGCCCCCTACCTTTATTCTGTTTACTTGAAAATAGAAGACTCTTCTAAAAGTTAAGGGTAATTCTTATAATTATAAACTTCATAATGGACCAACAGGTACCAAGTTCAATGTCAAGTTAACTAAATATTTAAATCCTGCAGACCAAAAAAACAAGTCGTTTAAGTTTTTAATGTAATGTAATATAAAGAAAATGTCACCGAAATAATAATATGTGTCCTGAATGGTTATCAAACCATAAAATATTCAAAAAAAAATGGTGTCACCGAAAATTAAGGGATTAACGGTACACCGGTACACTTTATGCTGAAATTCTCCACGTACTCCAGGTATTTACACAGTGTCTTGAAATTTAAATTTATATAAAAAAATAGTATAAATAAATAATAAAATTTCCATATAATGAGTACCTTCTTTCTGTTTACGCGGCCACCAGTAGTAAGTGCTTGGAATTAAAATTAGAGCTAAAAACGATAAAACGAAATAGAAAAACGTTCCACCACTCTCGTCGTACTGGAATTTCTGACCACCCATAATTTAAATAATTAATAAATATTATTTAATACTAAAAAAACTTAAATATTAAATTATAAAACTTATTTTAGCGAACATTATTTTTTTGTCATGTTATCAGCAAGAACACAGGTGTACAAAACCAACCGACGTGTAGGCAGTGTTGGCACTTTATAGTAATCTAAATACAGATTTAAAAAAAATTGATTTGTTAAATGATGACATTGCATGTTTTTTAACTCAACAACGCGAGAGAAGCGTTCATGAACATAAATTTTAAAATTATATTTGATTTAATTAAGAGATACTTTTTACCACTTTAAACTACCTGGACTGTACCTATATGTATACTAATGTATCTGTTTAAAGAGGTCCTTATGGACCTCTTTAAACAGGTCCCCTTTATTAAATAGTTCGCCCGGCTTATGCTGGGCAAACTATTTTTGGCATAACTATGTTTTTTCTTTTCCTTGTAGTTGTAAAGGAAATGTTTCAGGTGTTTTCATGACCTCCTGAGTGGTTTTCACAAAGTTGTCTGTCTGTATGTGAGAGTATGTGATATCATCGTAGCTCCAAGTATGTTTATCCTCATTATGCAAGAGTGCCTGTATATCTTGATAACAGGTACTCAATGCTAGAGAGTTTAAATTTGGTACAAAAATCAATCTTTAAGAGTGGTGAAGGAACTTATATAAAGGCAATAGTAACTTATATAAGTAGTTTTGCTATCCGAAAAATCTTTTTTATTACGTCTTTCATGGCTTAGCAAACGTTTTAAAAATTTGATACATTCTCCGATCTATTTGAAATTTAGCTCACCTTTATAGTCATAATATGACAAAAAATGTGCTAAGTTTTATCTCATTATTAGCGTTATTTTCATTTATATCGAATGACATGAAAAATTATCATATTAAAAGTTAAATTTGTCTAGCCCTTTACGTAATAAAGTTTATTTTTTAATAGGTCTAGTATATCTACGGTTTATTTTGTAGGATCATAACAGTATCAAGCGAGGTCAGAGCATAGATGAGTGACCGCTGGGGCTGGGAATAAAACAAATGTGCTTATTGTCTTCGGACAAGCAAATAAGCAAGTCTGAAGACGCGTTGCAGTATAGAATTGGTAATGTTTATATATTTAGGACGAGCGAAATGAGTCCGAAGTAGTGAGAAAATGTTCAGACGTGCTACCCGTATATTCGATTTTTTTTATTATGAGAAAGCAATACATTTTTTTGTTAATTTTTTGCTCCATGCTTTCACTATCAATCCATAATCATAAGTGAAAACCATAAACAGCAACCATGATGTTTGAAATCAGTTTTAATCAATATGAAAGAAATTATACGATTGATGACTGTCTGGAGCATACAGATTTTGTATCCAAGTACATAACTACAACCATAGTTATCTTTAAAAGTCTTTGGATACTATTTGTACCTGGCTAGAGCCTAATTTCAGCTCGCATGCAGCTCGCTTACCCAACTCTAAAGAAGGATTAAAGGGAGACCCCCCCTTTCAGTAACGGTATCGGGGGACCGGAGATTTGTCATTTTTTGTTTACATAACAAAATAAACAAACTAATTTAAAAGATATATTTATCGCTTTATTGTATAGCACTACTATATTTTACTTTAATGCATTAATAAATTTAAGAACAGTCAAGAAAAAGTTTTGTTAACGTAAGTGTTTGGGGCTTGTTTTGTTGGCGGCAATGATTAAATGCTGTGTTGTGTTTTGAAAACTGTCGTAAATGTGAATGAGTGTGATAGTGTGAGTGCAGTTGTAGCTTGTGATTGGTCGGTGGGTGCGACGGCTGACTGTAGCCCCAGAACGGGGTCTGACTCGGTCGCCATATTGATCTATTCTTTCTCTCTCGGTCTAGCAAATTTAATCCGCAATCATCTAGTTTTTAGTTACAATTTTTGTATTTATTTTAATATATAAATTAAATTTATCTATCATTAAACGCTTTAAAGTTATTCGTGTGTGGTTCGGAGTGAATTTTATAATATTTTTATTGTGTTAAAATTTTTCTATTCTCCTTGGAGAGCTAATTGAAATGGCTTGCGCTACTCTTAAAAGATCTTTGGATTTCGATCCCGTACACAGCCACGGTCGCCCTTCTAAAAGACAACGATGTGTTCCTATGAATATTTCGCCTTCCAGCTCGCCCCCGGCGTCCAGGAACGATTCAAGTCCGTCTCCATTTTCGGACGTAAATTCCAAGATGACTCCGGGTAAGCGACAGTAGATTGAATTACCCCAATTAATTTTTCACTTTTTGTTTGTTATTTCTGGTCTCAGTAGAAGTAGTTATACGAAAATGATCTGCAGTTATTTAGCGTTGTATGGATATGACTCAGTGTACGGAATATTAGAGATTTTAATGAGATGTAAAATAATAATTACGTACATAACTCCCTCCCTCCTGTCTATTGATTGAGAAACACCCTTTTATTCTAATTTTCTTTTTACTATTCGCTTTTTTCACGTATGTTTTCTATGTATAATCTGATATAGGCATCATTATGTATTTAGCTGGTACAGACAGCAATAAGTTATCCAGTTTGTTGCCCAGCCAAGCCCTATTAATTGACTTGAATCCTTCCTAATCTATTTCCATTAGTTTATAACTTATTCTAGCGCTCATATCTGATTTTTACTGTCGTAAAACTTTGAGTGTATTTTTGTTATAATTTGTAATGATAGTATTTTACAATTAAGTGAAATAGTTATGTAAACAACCCACAGCTGTGCAATATGAGCCATTACCAGGAATACCTCTATCTGCTTGCTGGTTGTACATTTCTATAGTAGAAGAGGATAACAAGTGAACCGACTCACTTTGAAAGTGTGCAAGGTTCAAAAATCAATTTTTAAGGAAGAATCAAATTTTTTGAAAATTTAAAAATGGCTGCCACTCTGTAATTGACAAAGAATGTCAAAAGTCATTAACAATCCCTCTGTGGTGTTTTATTTGCTCCCAATAAATATTTTTTATGGTTCTGTTACTGAACCTTCATGCTTGAACAATGTCATGATAGGCAACATGACATTGGCATATACTTCTCTACAATTACAACAGTCACTTAAAGTAGCCCAAAATATCCTCCTTTTGTCATTTGCAGGCATATTGACGGCCTAATATACTTTATTATTCACACCACTTGTTGATTCTTTTCCACTTTATGTAATAAGTGGATAATTTTATAGCTAAGTGTTGGGTGTACTGTTAGTTGGTTATTAACAAAGTTGTCATTGAAAAATTATGGTTATGAGGTAGGTTACATATTAGGTAGTGTAGTTACATATTAGTCAACGGCAACAAATGTAAAATGTTGACTTTTTAAAACAATCCATTGTCTATATAGTGTGCCCCTCCCCTAAAATTTTGAACCATTTGAACTTTGAGTGTCCTATGCAACCCTGAATTTGGCAAAAAAACAAGTAAGTTAGAAGGTAAACTCTTATTTTTGGGTTCTAAGGACAAATGCAAGACATTCTTCCCTATGAATTTTTTTTGTTTACACCCGTTATGTCTGAAGGAATTGGTGAAAGCTTACCTTCCAATTTCCTTTTTTATTTTTCCTCATTCATATCATGTATAGGAAAAGTATTGTGTTGGCCAAAAACCCAAATCCATGATTTCACCTAAATTATCAGTTTCATGTGTTTTTAAAACCTCCTAGTTGTTTTCAAGAGTTGTTTGACTGAATGTGTGTCTCTGATATCATTACAGTTCCCAGTTTATTAATACTAGAGAGTTAAAAACTTAGTACAAAAATGAATGGTCTGGTTGCGCTGTGCGGATTTTTTTAATAAGTCATTAACTGGTAATATTGATTCATCAATAATTTTAAAGGTTATTAAACAGGTAAATGTTTAAATTGATTTGAGATTAAGCATGTAGTCATTTATAATACCAACAAATGTGCCAAATTCATCTCAATACAGCATTATTTCATTTTGTAAAACAGATGTATTTACTGTTTTGAGGACTAGAGTTGTTACTCCAAGTATTGAGGATGAGAGTAGCAAACTTAATGTAGTAAGGAAAAGTGCCACAGTACTTGGTACTTTTTAACTTTTCCTCTTTTATACCATAGGTATATTGGGAAAGTATTGTGTGCCAAAAAATCTGAAACCTGGATGTCAGGAAATATCCGTTTCAGGTCTGTTTGAGACCTCCTAAGTATATGTTGTTAGCCTGTATGTGTGTGTCTGTTATCATTATAGCTCCTAGTGTATTAATGCTAGAGAGATGAGTTGTTATGCTTGTGTATGTTATTTAAAAAATTGGAAAATCCAACTAGGGACATTTAAGTTTACAAAATCACCAAAAAGAAGTTCTCTTTACACAAAAAATACCCTAAGTTGCATAAATTTATGTCAGACGATTCAAACTTTATTTAGGGGGGGGGGACTTTTGGTCTACCCTTCATTTTTACCCTGTATTCTCTAATTAGTGTTGTAGTAATATTTGGACTCACTTACATCATTCCCTGACTTAAATTTTTTATTATAGTCCCTGCCCAGCTGCGTAACGTTAATGATGCTACATAAATATTGCTAATTTCAGCTCAATGGGACAACTTTTCCTATTATTAACATTACTAAGAAACCTGTGTGGGTCATTTCATAAAAATTGAACTAATGTTGAGTACAGAATGCAACTTGGTTCTACATAGAGACACATTCGTACCAAATTTAAATTTGTTTTATGACGTTATACTTTAGGTTAATGACATAAATTCTGGTTAATGAAATAAATTCTTCACCTTCACACACTAAATATATACGTATAAATTTTGTATAGACTTCAACTTTTGTGTTAGAAAGCCAAACAGAATCGATCTGTCCTATTTCCTCACCATTTCCGTCATCCAAACAACCTCATTAGCATCATTATTATGATTAAAATTTACTGAAATTCAATAATTTATTTATTGAAAACAAGCTTAACCTGTATTAATTAATTTCTGTTGTAAACAGCTTGCTTGGTAACGGGAGAATAAATCCTATTGTTTTAACCCCCCCGCTTCACCACTTAAGAGGGTGAATGAGTTTTATAGAAGAACCAATAAAATTCTTTCTCTTGTTAGGGAAAGAAGATCTGTTGATTTTTGGTGGGTTGTTAACTGGTATGCGGAATAAAAACGACTCTTAGATTGCAAATAAGATAGATTTTAACAATGCAGGGGCCTCTGTGTGGCCCTAAACCTCACTGTGGATGCTTTGCAGTCACACTGTTGTTCTCGTGTATCAGTTAGTCCTATTTTTAGTTTTTGTTAGTGGCATATTGCCACAATATTAAAAAAATTTAAATTTAATAATAAGAAATTGTGATTTGCATAAAATTATACATGTAAAATGATAATATTTAAACTAATGCTTATAATATTAATTTGACTTTGTCTTTTATTTGCTTTATATGTGTACACTAAATTACAGCTTGGTCCAAAAAATAAATCTTTCTTTAATATAGCTGGGTCATTATTGTGGTTTAATGATGATTTACATACTTACTAAACTAATATAATAAACCAAGTAGGGAAACTCCTATACTAATCTTTGTAAAAAATTCAGACAAGCATGATCAGCTGATAGCTAAAATGGGAATAACTGCGCATGACTATTTTTGGATTTATGTTTTTTATTTAATATAATCAGCAACACTGACAACATTATTGTGTTTTCGTTCGTAAATATGTACCTGCTAATTTAATAATTTTGTATTAATAAATATAATAAAATGCCTGTTTTAGGGCCATTCTGCCCATTAGAAATTATCATTGAAGGATCAATCCTTAATTTTAGCTGTCACATTACAGTTCTTACTTTTATTAATTATGTTTTCTATATACATTTTTGTTGGTGGGCAGATTGAAAGCATAAAATGCTTGTGTTACAGAGATGCTAGCTGCTGGCATACGTGAAGAGATGAGAAGATTACACAGAAAGAGACAACTACACTTTGACCCTCACACACAGGATATAAGCATAGCTGACAGCAGCAGTAGTGATGGTGGTTCCAGTCCAACACGTCATTCATTTGCTTCTACATATCTAGCAAATCAGAGAGACAAACCTCTTTTCACATTCAGACAGGTAAAAAGTTATTCTAGGTGAAACAAATTTATACTAGTGGAAAAAAATTACATGAAATAATGGATTGATGAATCTAATTAATTATCTAACTAGCTCATGAAAAGCTGGTGCCTCAGTGGTCTAGGTTGTTAATGCACCAGTATTTATACTGACCTTTGACTCTATTGAGGTCTGGGGTTTGCATCCTAGGTTATGCTCTCTGTTTATATAAGATATTTGTTGAAATAAATTGGCACAGAATACACAGAGCGGAACAATTGACTCTACCACCTGTAGTTTTCCTGCAGTGATTATCCCTAACAATTTTTTACACTAACCCCTATTATTATTTTACTATAGATCACAATGAGGCACTATGAGTCGACTAAGTGTAAAGTTTAAAATTATATTTTTTATTCTTTTTGCACATAATTATATTTTTGAAGTATTTATTATTACACTAAACGATTTTGATATTTTTTCAATAATATTTATTTTTTTATCAATAAAAACAAGTACCTTATTATTAATATTAGATAAGAATCAGTTTAGGGCATTATTATTTTTGTAATTCCATATAACAATATTTCTATATGGCAAATATTTTTTGTAGAACCCACAAGTTCGTTGTGTAGAGGTTTGACTGTAGTCCCTAATTTTTATTATTTTATACTTACAGACATGATTATGCCTTAAATGGAAGAATGAGGCTAAAGAAGATATTTTAACTTAAACAAACTGTAGTTTATAATCAAAAGTGTCTTGAATCTAATAGTTTATACTATAGAGAACAATTAAAAGGATTCAATTCTTTATTGTTTGTCTGTTAAACTTCTATCTTGTTATATCTTGACAACTTCTGACTTGTTATATCTAAACAAAGTAGCTTTTCCTGAATGTGGAGGTAATTTTTGAAATTTAATTGATGCCTTGTGTTGTAGGTTGGTATAATATGTGAGAGATTACTTAGTGAAAGAGAAGTAGAGCTAAGAGAAGAATATGACCGTATATTAAACACTAAGCTATCAGAGCAATATGATGCCTTTGTAAAGTTCTCTAATGATCAGCTACATAGACGCTTTGAATTATCTTCAGCGCCTTCCTGTAAGTAAATGCAGTTTCACTTGTATCTTATGTTTTTTTTTGTGTAACATTATGATTAACCCTTAAGTACCCTAGTTTTGTTGTTTAGTTAATAATAGTTTTAGTTTTTAATTTACTCATCTGTCAAAACTATGAATCAATAGATTGTTACTACAAATAACACTGACCTCATCAATACTCGGAATAATTATAATATAAAAAGGTAGTGTTTAAATTTTATTTTTTTAGCAAATTTCCAAAGGATACATGATTTAGCTTCTGCTCAGGCCCAAAATAAAGCGGTACTTATTTACTTGGTTCCCAACATAAAGTTGGGACCCAAGTAAATATGGCGATATAGGGCAATTATTCATTTGGGTACCGACAGTATATTTACTAAATTATATAAAAGAAATTATTTAACAATCTTAATAGGGGATGTTGAAATGCAAAGGGGCTATAGTATGGGATTGAGAAGGGGGGGAAAAGAAATGATTGATAATTAAGTAAATAAGATAATATAGTGCGAAAGTACCCTTGGTTCCCAACATAAAATGGGGACCCAAGTAAGTAAGTGTCATCGAAACTGAGGGATATCAATGGAATTTAGACAGACCTCCTAGTTCTTATATCCAAATCCAATAGATTTTTTCAGATAAATAGAGGTTGGGAACCAAGTAAATAAGTGCCAATAAAGCTTTTAAAATTCTTTAAACATTTGAGCATAGAACACAGAAATTCATAATTTTTTGGATGACTCACCCAATTGAAAGCATTTATCATTTCTTTTGACATTAAAACTACAACAGTCATGACAGTTCCAAAGACTACTCTAGTAACTGACAATTATGTCGTCAGCAAATTTCTTTGTACAATTTTTCCTTTTTTGTATCACGAATAACTCCCCTTTTATTTACTTAAAAGGGTTGAATCTTGGCAGATTTAATCTTAAAAATCAGATAATATGTGTTGGTCCACATTAACCTATTTTGGTAATAGTCTAAACAATTCATGAAATTGAAATTTGACTTATATTTATGTCTCTAAGTAGTGAATCAAGTCACTAAATTTCATCCTAATATCAGTCGCTATCTTGTGAATATTTACTTTTGATTTTATTCATTTAATGAACTAAGGTGAATAAAGGCTTTCTCAAATCAAAACGAAACTTGGCATATAAATAGATCTTGGGTGGAATACTAAGCTTATTAAAAAGAATATTAAAGTTTTGTTAACATTTTATGATGCCATCAACCAAGTTACCATCTTTAAAAAAATGTTGAAACTTGAAATGATATTGAATGACTGTCTGCTGAATTACTGTTCATGTTTTTTCTGATCATTTAGTTAAAACCCTCTAGACATTGGGTTACCAAATAATTCTGTTACTAAATTATTCAATTTTTATGGCCAACATATTTTCATGCTAATACCAGTGAGCAATTAATTTCCAAAGGGCTTAAAAAATAAGCAGTTTTTTTAAAATATTAGTTGGTGTAGATTTAAGAAAATGTTCTTTGTTTATACTTAAAAAAATTTGGGTATGGGGTACCTCGGAACTTTTCTACATCACATCAGATTTGCTACGGTCATCCTCCCTGCTTCGGACTTGCTTTACCCGTCCTCAGGTAGTAAATGCATCTGTTTCATTCTCAGTGGTCACTCATACAGCACTGACCACACTCAATGCTACTTAAGTTTTATGATCCAACAAAAATTATAGATATACTTGCCATATTGTAACAAAACGTTGTGTACTTATTTATTAAGTAAAGGTATACATTTGAACTGAATTTCAACTCAATTAAATCATTTTCTGAATTTTTAAAACTTTTTAAAAAACGTACACAAGTCATTCAATAAAAATTGAACTAATGCTGACAATGAGGTGAAACTTAGCACATATGCTAGTCTTATACATGGCTACATGCATGCCAATGATAATACATGTGGTCAAATTTCAATCAGATTGCATTATTTTTCCACGTTTTATGATTTTTCAAAATTTTGCTTAGTCATATTTGCGGGTTAATGACATAATACAATTTTTTTTTCGAATAGCACAACTACAGCAGTAGACTGATTTTCGCAACTTTCTAGCATAAATACACTAGAAGCTACGATAATAACAGACAGACAACTTTGAGAAAACCGCTCAAGAGGCCTTAAAACTCTTGAAACGGATAATTACGGTTTCATCCCGGTTTCGGGTTAAAAATGATTGAACAGTACAAAATTAGTATGCTTTTTCAGGCCTTGCTTTTATATATTATTCATAAACATATTCAATTTTTACCTCTTTTTGAGAATACCAATAATTATGCTCACTGTTTTTCACAAAGTAACTAAATCCTATAACTGGTTTTTACTATGTTGTTTATTGTAGAATGTTATTGTACTAACTTAAAGCCTGTTTTTTTTTGTTTCAGATCTATCTTAAAAACAATCCATCATCTATTTTTGTTTTTTATTTATTTAAACTCTGATATTTTCTACTGCAATGATTGAAACTGACATTTGTTTTTTATATACTGATGACTCTGATAGTATTGTGTGATTACTTCATATAACTCATGACCTTAACTATGACGCAGCTTTAGTTTGGCCATTGTTTGGGAACCATGCTTAGGGGTTGTTTTTTAAAAAATGAAGCATAATTATTTATAATAGATAATTGTTTTTGACTCTCCCTCTAAAATTATTTTAGTTTCTTTTTTAAATATTTTTAAAAAATGCCTTTGATGTGAAGATCTACTTTTACTGAATATCAGATGAGTTGATACTAAAAATCTATATATTGTATTCATTTTAAAAGTCTTAAAGATTTTTTGGAAATATTATGATTAGTCAATATACAAAATCTGTTGTAAATAATTACTTTTGGTTTAACAAGGATGTGTTTGGTACTAGTTTAATTCAAAATGACATCAAAAATACCTTTAGAGAGCACTGTGCACATTTAGGCCCGGACTGTATTGAGACAGTAGGAAATATGATATTAGAGAGGTCCAATTAGTATGTGGTCCCTCTTAAGAGAATTTAAAATGTTCAAAAAGTATATGGACTCACGTTTATATTTTTTGTGGGACTAAAATGTAGGATTGCTTATGATAATGATTGAATTGCATCATCAAGTGGACATTTTACATTTTTAATATTCTTTATTGTAATTGAGGTGAATGTGTAATTGTGATTGGATGACCGTTTTTCTCTTCAACGTATAAATGTAATTTAATGATGATTAAAGTGAGCTGTCACTTGTCTAAATTTCAAAATATTTCTTAAAAATTCATGTACGAAAATTCTTGCTATATTATTTTTAAAAACTATTTAAATGTGTAATAGTTAAATTATCAGCTGCTTTGATAAAGTTCTAGTTGCTTATCAAAGATCTGAAACTTGCTTTGACACTTCAATGTTTATCCTTAAAAGGGATTTAATGTGACAGCTAACTTAGGTGGACTTTAAAATTATTCAATTACTTCCTTTTTTATGCCTGACATAAAATTGTTTTTATTTGTAGGACTCATTAACTTTATTTATTTCCAAAATTGTGTCATTTAAAACCAAATAAAAAAAAGCTGTGCCTATTTAATATAAAAATATATTCCTTGCAATGTAATTTAAAAATGTAATTGTTACGCTAACAATAATAAATAACCCCCTTAAATTTATATAACAACCTGCTCTCTTGGTTATTTATAAACCTAATAAACCCTATTAAGTGCCCCTCTTAAAAAAGAAAAAAAACTTTTTATATATATTTAAAAAAAACAATTGTATATCAAAATTTGTTGCATAATTAGTAATGTTTCTATAAAAATATAAAATAAATGAAATAATCAATTTTTGTTTGTTTATTTTAAAGAAATGAGATATTTTGTCTTTATTGATTATGTTTTCCTAGGGGTATTGTGAAATAGAATCAACAAGTAGTGGTTTAACATTTTCCATACTAAGACTTTGAAACATTGTATTAAGTCCTTTATGGATTAAATGTTTTTGCCTCAGGTCTAAGTCTAAAATATTTTTTTCGGTCACTAGCCTAATTCAGTTTTGGTATAATTAGTTTGTCTTATTGCTTCTATTTCACTTTAACTTGGGGGTTGCTTTCAAACTGTGTTCTATTAGTATCTACTAGGACTCAAGGTGTGGACATTATAGCTAAAATATCAGCTGTATTTGCATATCACAATTGAGCCAGAGATTGATTATCTCAAGTGATGAACATAAAAAATGTCTGAGCGAAGCAGCTTGGTGAATCCAACATGATTTTGTATATTTACTTTCTCATCAAAAAGTAGGCTACACATGTTACCATTATCTTCTCATACTTGCTTTTATAGTAATATGTAGCCGTTTCCATTTAATCAGCAGTACAAAATGGAGTATTGGCTGTATTGCACCATCTGCAATAGGTAATCTTACATCTAGAAATAATAAGCCAGTAAGAGGACTGTTAGTATAGTAAAATAATACTATTTATTTTTAAATATTATTAACACCCTTTTGTCCGATGAAGAACTATAGAAAGCTTAGTGTTTACAATTCCTAATCTTAAAATGGCTAGACTGTTGGCTTCTGTTGGTACATTTACGCACTATAGCATTATCTTAGAGTAAGTTTGCAAGAGATAACTATTCTAAGTAAAAGTAAAATCCAGTTTTACTTCCACTCAGGCTAGTTTAATCTAGCTAACTAATTCTGAGTTTTATATATCTTAGTTTAATGCTGTAGGTAGGAACACTGCTGCAGAACCTTATGGGACTTAAAAATGTATTACAAGATGTTTAAAATTACCTCTTATTATATACTCACTCTTCCTTTTTAAGTGGACAGGGTATTTTTCCCATAATGAAAGTACAGTGGTGTAATAATTTTTAATAACACCACAGTTTGAATCTCTTCCCCCATATTTAATTTTATAGAAGTTGATTTTGTTTAATTGTAATAAAGAATCGTAAACAACACCATGTTTTTTTTGTGCACAAGCTATCATACTTGCTGATATGAATTATCATACATGCAGGTATAGATTTTAAAATATAATTTCAAACCCTAAAAAATATTTGAGGATTCTAAAAAATTAATGAATCTTTTTTTAGAAAAAGTTAAAAAACTGTGTTGCTTATGTATTTCTGATAAATACTGAAAATAAACTTTTGTACTGATGTAAAAATAAATATTTATAATTGATTGATTTATAATTGTAAAGAAAGGAAACGGTTTTAGTTAAATTTGTAGCTTGAGCCTTTTGTTGTGTTCTTACCTCAATGAGAGGCTAGTTTATTTTGTACTATTTTATTTGTTATCTGTAGAAAAAAACTACAATTTGGCAATTATAGGAAAAATGATTTCAATGTATTAAATAAATCAAACAGGTGGTATTATGCAGTTATTGGATGATAAATATGAACTTTTGAACTGTATTCTATGAAAAGAAAAGCATTATTTTAGTCATAAGCTGATCATTGATTTTTTTCTAAGCTTCTTTGAGCGATTTTTCATTAAAAAAATGCAGAATGTATTGCTAAATTGATATGTTAACAGTTATTTCTTATTTGAAATCATTTTGAAAACACTCTAAAATGAGGTTTTTATTAATTAAATAACTATTTAAGATTGATTTAGAATATTTTATTTTAATATTATTTCTATGAATCCTTCAACTATATTATAATTTAAGTAAAAAAGAAAAAAAATTGTAAAAAAAGAAAAAAATATTTTAAAGAAAAAAATGTAAATTAAATTTAATCTAATGAATTAAGTGGTGTTAAGACTAAACATTTCTTTTATATAACTTTGACCTTAAAGTATGTAGTTGTCTGAGTTGTATAAAGAGATTTTTAGGTGCCAATGAAACCCTTCGAAGCGTAAACAAGTTAATATTATACATTTTTCTTGTTTAGATTTTTGTTTTTAGTTAGTAATTCTTTATTATTTTATAATATTTTCTTTTTTGTTTTCTTTAACTATAATTTTTAGATGAGTTTTACTGACGTTTTTATTTGTTACATGTTGTGTTCAAATTGTTTACTCTAATATGGTTGAAACTGAGTTGTATTTTAAGGTTTTAAGGCTAAGTTTGAGCTTTAGCAGAGATACTTCTTGAGCATATTTATTTATCTTCAACTTGAGTTTATGTAGAGGGGGTTAGAGGAGTGAAATAAATTACTATATTTAATTACATGCCTTAAAAAATTAAAAATATTATGAAAACAGTGGATTAGTTACTAGGCTGCAAAATGAAATTTTTATTGACAAGCAAAGATCAATACATTTACAGCCGGCAGACATAAAGTAAATGTATTGCCTTAGCAATAAAATCATTCTTTACTGATATTTTTGAGGCTGTAAAGTTTACACTTAACAGGCGCCCACAAAAATATGTATTACAGGGTGTGCCTGAGTGGGAATTCAGCTGCAATCTGCTTTTAAATTTTTAGCATATTAAAAATTGGGTTTTATTAGGACACCAGATACTGAGATTTACTTTGTTCATATATGGGGTTTAACCCCCTTGGCAATTGTCTTGTGAACGGGATTTAACCCTGAAACTTATTTATTAACTTTTTACTGCACTTCGCCCAGTAGAAAATAAAAGATTGAATCTAAATTTAAGAAATCAACATAAAAAGTATGAACAACATAATATAAAGCAAAATCGATGTTTTATTTGAATGCTTAAAATTAATTTTGAGGTAATTATTATTTATATATTGTTAATATCTCCAGAAAAAACCCCATTTAAGAAATAAAATTTGTTTGAAATATAAATGCTTGAAAGTTGAATAGCTGATGTATGTAGAACATTAAATATTACTCTATATATTTAATATTTTATGATTTTTAACTTTCTTGTCTTTGAGTATTGTTTTATTTTGCTAAGTTCTGTTTTATAAGTTACTTAGAGATAAAAATGTGTCAGTGAAACTCGCCATGTATCTATAGTAATATTATATTTATTTTTTTTAAATAAAAGAATTATTTAATTTCTTTTCTTTTGTCTTATTATTAAGAGGAAGTGCTGGTTTTGTCAAATAAACTAAATAAATAACGTTACTTCTCTGTATTTATATTAATTAAGATTCCTTTAGAATTAGTTCCTTAGGTCAAAAATGTATATTTTGATCTATTGGTCAAGAAGTAAAAGAGAAAATAAAATGACCAAGAAAACAATGAGATGGATAGTATGGCTTGAACTAGTCCCTGCTAGAAGTTAATCAAGGATTCTTTATCTATGGTCTTTTTAAGTCTGGTTTTAAATATATTTAATGTGACATGAGGGTTTTGTCAACAGAGTTTAAAGAGGATTCCAAAGGGCTTTTAGACAATTTAAAGTTCAATTTTTCTAATCAATATGCTTTGACGCATGTTCCTTAAAAATCCAGAAGAATGCTAGTCAGTCCGGTGGTCAAAAAGCTGGGCGAATTTCCTTTAAACAGTAACACTTCTTCTTGTCTATTAATTTGAAGGATATTTCAAAGGAAATTCATATTTGTATACCATTGGTTGTTTAAAACAATGCTTGCCCTTGTTTAGTCAATATTACACAACAGTTACATACTGGTTCAGAGGGTCATACAAAACTCATTTCATTCTAATCTTTAATGATTTAGTGCATTTCCTTTGAAAAATCCATTTAAATTGATAAAAAAATATAAGTGCTTCTGGTTTTGTTAAATTCAGTGCCCCAAATATAGACTTTTTATGTCAAAAAATGTTACCGTTTTTTAAATTTAGCTGAGTCAGCAAACCAGGTTAATGACATCACAACAACCTGGTTTTCAATAGGGTCCATGTCCTCCCCAATGTCAAGTTTTATACCGAGTGCGAATAAGTGAAATCTCTTTTCCAGTCCTAATGCAATACTTTCTTTATATGCGGGCAGTATAAATGAGGCAAATTTAAAATATATAATACATTTAAGAAAGTTATACTGAAAGTAGTATCAAAAGAGGTATGTGATTCAAAATATTTTAGACAGTTAGAGAAGTACTTTTATCTACTTACGGCTGCAAAATTGCTCATTGCCGAACTGTTTTTAAGCTGCAAAATGTCATTTTGCCTACACTGTCAAAAAAATATTTAAAAACAGTACGGGAAAATGGCTTGGTAATACAAATCCTCCTAGGGAGTACTGGTACATTTAAATATAATGGTAAAAAAGTCAAAACTCCCTAGGAGGAGAAATTAAACTATTTGAGGTTATTATGTAAATTTTAGTGTTTTTCACTTTGTCAGCAATGATTATTTTTAGCTTGTTTTTTATATTTTTTTAATAATATCAAAATATATTTCGGTATAATAATTATTATTAATACAAGTATTAAATTTGTTAACATAAAACATAATACAATTTAAAAAAAAATAAAGTTGGCAACCCTGATATCTATGGCTTGTTTTAATTTTTTACCATGAGTTGTCAAATTTGTGTCATCAGTTTTTTTTATTTTTTGATCATTTACTTTGGTTTAAATTATATAGAATAGAATAACAAGTAATCTCACTCACGTATTTCGGGCTTGCGATATATCGAAAATGTCAAACGAAGAAAAGTTTGACCGCTAGGGCTACTTTTTAGCGACACTCGTAATCGGTGAGGTTATGAAGATGTCTTGTTGCCTGTCATGATGAAGGTTATGTTGTTTTTTATTCCTTGTTTACCTGTGTTTATAATAATTATCGCGTGTAAGAATCCAAAAAAGTGTGAAACGTTTGTCTTATTTTACTCTTAATTCTATTGAACTTTGATCTGTTGTTTTCAACAATTTTCACAATCAAAAACATGTGAATTATTTCTCTTTTTGACTCTATTCTATTATCTTTCTTTACGGTGTACCAATTCTAAAAACGTTTACCTTTAATTTTGGGTAACCTATAGTAAAATGGTGATCAGAGGGCGGAGGTGCTGTGTTCAGTTTTGCAATGAAATACGTAAAACTCTAAGGTTTAAAAGGCCGGTTTTATTTATAGTCTCAGCAAAGGTAAGTGGCACTTATAATTAATTACTTTGTAATGATATAGTCAGTGTTCAGGTTAATGCAAAGCAGTTCAATCGGTTTTTCATTGAAATGTTGAGAAATTCATACAGAACTAGAGGAATATACCTTTGTTGAGGTATTTTCATATGGCATCTAAAACATAGTACACAGTTAAAAAACAGTTGACAGTGTAGGAAAATAGTTTTAAGGAACCAATAAGGTTAGCGTGAAATTTTGGGTGTAATTTAACATCTGGTAGTAATCTCATTGGCTCCCTCCCATTATTTTCCCATGCTGTCAACTGATTTTAACCGTGTGTTATACTATAAACATTATACAATGTGAAGTAAACTTATATGACACTTCATGTTACCTTGTTGTTGGAATAGAATAGTATTCATAATACATATACAGTTAGAGTCAAATACAAGTAATATACTTATAAAGAGTCAGACTCTGCCACTGAGAATGAAGCTGAATCCATTGGGTTAAACAATTTTACTCTTTCTTATCATCTGTTTCAATGCTACATCAACGTATGCATATTTCAGAGTATTGCCTTTAAATAATCAAAATTACCAAGCAAAGATATATATATATATATATATATATATATATATATATATAATATATATATATATATATATATATATATATATATATTGTATATATATATTCCTACGATCGGCTATGCAAATATATTACTAGAAATGTCACATATAATTTGTTTGTAACTCGTATAATTTTTTTTTAGAATGTGTGGCAAATGTACATTGAGTGAGAACTAGTTAAGACTAGAGTGGTCTGCGCCTTCCACTTCAAGGAAGAAAACAATATTCGATCCCACAAGGTTGCTACCGCCTCTGGTATGTATGAATACTATTACAAAAAGCTATGGCTAAGGATAGGAGCAGTTCTCTCCATGTTTTCCAATAAAATGTCAGAGGTAAGTATATTGCAGGTAAGTATATTTATGAGGCCAAAATGTTTGATTTCATGGCTGGATATGTGTGCAAAAAAATGTGGGTCAAGAGTCCCATGCTGCATTCAAGAGCGATAAACCGGATGAAGGCGTACTTATTGGGGATTTCTATTGAACTCTATACATGCCACCAGGTGATTTAAGATCTCCAGTCACCATCATAGGAGCAACCATTAGACATGTTGTCACCAATGACAAAATAATAGAGGCAGAAACTTTTTTGTATTGCTTGAGCTCGTGGAGAGAAGGAACTTCCCTCTCTAGGATGCTCTGTTCATGAAGAGATGTTGTCTTCATACCATCATTGCATTTTAATCTTATCAAATACAAGGATGTATCTGATAAGGTTAAGATAGACTCTAGAACAAAGCATGTTAGGAAGGCAAGTAAACTCTCTCAACGGTGTAAGCAAAACAATTAAAAGTTTCTTTTAGGGAATATTATATATTCAGGTTGCCCCACATGAAACCAACTATATTTGGATCATAATCGTGGAAATAATATTGTGATGCATAATGAAATAATAATATGTAGGCATAATGACTTATACAATGAAACCACCATATGATGAATAGCACTCAAGTAAAAATGCATTTAATTATGTAGTTTACGATTTTAATATGGAGTCAATTTTAAACACTAATCTATGGTTTCTATTTAACTTAATAACGGCAATGAAGAATTCCTCTCTCAATTTTTCAATAATATAGTTTTACAGATGTCTTAAAAGGTGTTCAATACATCAGATTCCCTGTCTTTGAAGTAATATGTATGGTGAAATAAAAGAAGTTATATTTACTGCAAGTTGAAGAGGCAATGAAAGAATCAGGTACCGCCGATACTTGCAACAGCAAGTATCGACAGTACCTGATTCTTTCATTAATACGTATAGATCAAGGGAACGTCCTAAAGAAGTATAGAATAAGTTATTATTATTAAGTAGAATATACTATACTATACTCTAAAATATTATTCCATATAGAATACTCTTTTGTTCTATAATAATAACTTTACTTACTTTAATTACATTACAAATTATTACAGGAAATGTATTACTATCAATAATGAATTTAAATCCTACTCAGCAAATAGTTGCAATACTCATATGTTAGGAATCTCATAAATGGGCATTTACTCCAAATCTCTTTGCAAATTACTGAGTGCTATTTTTGTGTAATGAGACATGTATCATCTTTGAAGAAGCACACATAAAAAGGATAAGCGAGACTTGTATAGATATTTTTGTGCCTCTATCACTGAAGCTGATAGAGCCAACATATCATCCTGTATTTTTTGCAGGATTATATTATAGTGTGTATCTTGTACAGGAAGATATTGTTAAGATTCTCTGAAGTTTTCTTTCTTATCACATAATTCCTACATCCTACATAGTACTACTCCACCTCAATCAAGGCTTTTGAGGTGGAAAAGGGTGTCCTCATCATGCATGTATGATGTACACAGATACAATATTCATAATGAGTATTAACTTGGCCATAATATGTGGTTGTAAAATATTAAAATATTCTGCTCCTATTCTCTACTTATGATTTTCTTTTTCAGTTATTGGCCCTAAATTTATGAAACAATGCAGGCAATAAGGTTCTTGTCTCTCTAACATTCAGTTTGAGATTGTACTGAAACCTACTTCCTTTCACATTTCCTCAAGATGAAATGATAAATCTTTTCCTCAAGAACTTATTCTTTTGACTTTAGCTTCATGCATCAACACATTCAGCCTATGTATATATACTGGGTTTAATATTAGTATATTAATTAAATTTTGGAAGCTCATTTAATGTATGCTCTTCAATGATACCACCTTGAAGAGGAAATTAAAGCAAAGTGTTTCCTAATATGGATTTGACATACCCACTTATCCTGTTTCACAGAGTGGAAAAACATCATGGATTTACAAGTTGGAATAAATTTTATGATTTTGTACTTAAAGTGCAAAATAGTTGTTAATTTATTACAACATACATTGTTGAATAAATATATTTTCACATTTTTACTATGATATCTGTGTTCCTTACTTTTTTATCACCTTCCAATACATTAAAATATACATGCTGTTTTCTGTATGTACTGTTGTTAATAAAATTAAAAGCTGACCCTGTAAATTGTCGTACACATAATAATATGTATATTTATACATATTAATTATGTATTATTAATTGTTGATAGGGCAATGTGACTTGGCCAATGAAGATATTTATGAGATTTCTTATAAATGTTTAATAAGGCCTTACACCAATAAGAATATTTAGTAGTTAATATTAAAGGCAATGCAAAACCAATCTACATGGAAACAGATAATGGGAAAAATCGGACGAGCTAATTTTTTTTTTTTCTCAACAAGTAAAAATAATAGAGCAACTTATGGCTGTAAATTCCAACAGCTAGTACTGGTATATTAACCATGCCCAGATTTTCATATTAGGCCAACCTCATGGTTCCTCAACTATATTTCCCCCACGCTGGCAGCTGATGTAATACTATAATAGATTTTAATGAAGAGGATTAATGGATTGTCGGTAATAAATTATACACAATGTATTGAAGACTGCAGTCCTTGAAAAGCTTTTATATAAACAATTTACAACTATAGTCGTATAAATAATAGATTTCAGATACATACTACATATACACACAATATATATATATATATATATATATATAATATATATATATATATATATATATATAATATATATATATATTATATATATATATTATATATATATTAACGATAAAACAGATGGATAAAGAATGACAGTAAAAACTTCGTATATTTTGCAACGTTTCGTTGTATAACAACTTCGTCAGGCAAGAGAAGAAGAAGACCCTATATAAAAGAAGAGATATATATATATATATATATATATATATATATATATATATATATATATATATATATATATATATATATGAGTGTGTTTTGTATAGTCATAAATGTATCATAAATGTACAGTCAAGATTCTTTTTAAAACATTTAAAACTATATTATAAATGATGTACCAAATGAAAATACACTAATCATAATTTGAAATTATTATCCAAATAGTCAAGCCATGTACAGAAGACAAAAATTTACCCGTGAGGTTTAAAGTAACTATTGAGGCAACTGGTAATAAGAAATTAATCATTTATGAAGTATGTTACAGTTGCCGGAATTCCTCATATACAATCATATTGTAATTGAATCAATAAATTATGTTCCACCATAGTGTATATTGACATTTATATAGACAGACCAATGTGTCTGCACAACTTGTTTGTCATTTTCTATCAAACAAATATTCCAGAATATGTTCCCCTTCTATCAAAAATTATCTGTTGTATAATTTTCCACGTGTAAGTGCTTGCACTGATCTTGCCACTGAATGCCCACTTTTAATGATGCAGAAAAATTAATTAATGCTATGAGGCAATATACTTCACCATGATTTATACCTCTAAAATATCAAGAGACTCCTTGAGCAAGAACAATTCATATAATGATCAAGTCCTTGTAACGTGACTTTACTCAAGAACACGATAGGCTCCTTAATGTCCTACATCTACTATAGTCCTAAGAAAATCTATACATCATAGATTTTATTCAAAAATTCTCAAATTATACCTATGGTTCCACAAGTTAAAATCACAATTGTATAGTGTTTAATATCATTCTCTTTAAAATCAAGGCTTGAAAAATGTTAAAAAATTAAAAAGAAATTGAAATGAGGACATGATGATAATGCTCTTAGAACGAGTAAAACATAATATGTATTTACTTTAATGTGAACATAAATTGACTTCATTTATTTGACCAATATACTTGGTGTCAAGTTTCAATACACAGAGTTAAAGTGATGATAAACTTTACCCTTTTCCCCATGGGTGCGATGGCCAGCTTTTAGTCAAGTTCAACAACTACGCCGTGGTCAGGGCCACAAGTACTTACAAACGCTTGTCATTAACGCTCAGCAATGGCCAACTGGCTCACCTATAGATAAAGTGACGCAGCTTGCCAGTGTAAATTAATTAGTCCATTTATGCTTTTCACATTTCTTTCTTTAAAATATATGAAAACCAAAAATGATGTAAGTCACCGATGAAGTACTATATATTCCTCTATGATGTAAATTTTCAAAAAACTTATAAAAATTAAACTTTTATCCTAAGTTCTAAATTTAAAAATAAGGAAAGATGCTTCGACCAAAGGCGGGACTTGTGGTGCTGCAATGCAGATATTTCGGAGGAACTAAAATTCAAGGGTAGAGACAGTGTTCTCACTCCCACCCTTCTCATAGTCCTGTCAAGGGTGGGAGTCAGAACACTGTCCTCTACCGCCAACCCTCATGCTTACATTACTTTAGACGGAATGGATTTAACAATGAGCCTCAGGTCTAGGAGTTATAATTATATAGGTCTAGAGTATATAATTAAGGTAGACTTTAAGGCCTTGGTGTCCTACCAACAATCTGTAGTATCTGTCTCTAACCCATGGACCCATTACACTATACAGATTCTTTTCAACTTAGCAATAGTTCTCATTTTCAAAAGGTTTTACTTAAATCAATCTTTAGTAACTTTTACGTGTTCTACCAAACTGCAATGGACAAACCATTATCAATCCTTCCCTTTCTACCATGAATGAACAAATTGCAATCTATATTGATTTTAAACTATGTAATTGTACTGACTAATTCATAAATGAAAGACATGTTAGACTCGGCAACGTACAGACAAGATAAATATTATCCACAATTAATACAAAGATTGGACGAAATTCAATACAAATTCGTGAAAAACAACGACTTAATAACATTTATATTTATTGGGCTAATATTGGAATAGTGTTATTGTATTTATTATTACTATAATTTGGTCATTAAAACAGTCCGAGAGTTCACTAACATTAGAACGTTTTTATTTACTAAATTACACTTCACATTTGTTTACAAAATACGACATCCTGTCATTTTACTACCGTCAGCCTTTGTATAAATATCGAGTAAAACTCGATTAATCGAATTTGAAAATTGGAAGGAGTAATTTCAGGGAGTGAGATCACTTGTTATTCTATTCCACTATAGTTTAAATAAAGGCAGTAGGAATATAAAACGTATATAAACGATACCTTTTATAATAAACGAAAAGTTGCTAATAATCATAATGAATCAGATAAATAATAAGGAAAATTAACATAGAAACATTGTTGATATTAATGAATTATTAGATCACAAGCCACTTGATAATTTAATTATTGCATTAACTTCAAAAGTCTTTACTGCCAGCAGTAAGTATTTAACCATAATTAACGTTTTTATATTTTTTCTGCTGTAAGTAGATAAAATAAAGTTACAGCTTGAGCTCTTAAGATACTGAAAGCACTGATAACTTAAACGAATAAGAACAGTTTCAATGAAAACTTTTGTATTGATTGATAATCTTTAAATCGATTAAAATTCACCTGCATTACATGCACATTTTGAACAAAAATAATTTAGTCATAATTATGTTTGACAATTGTTAATAATATATCATCTGGTAGGTAAATGAATAATATTGGTTGCCTAGCAATATGAACTACTAAACTAGCTCAAATATAATTATTGTTTACCAGATGATATATTATTAACAATTGTCCAAAACATAATTATGAACTAAATTATTTTTGTTCAAAAATGTTCATGAATGCGTGATTTTAATCGATTAAAGATTATCATCAATTACAAAAGTTTCATTGAACTGTTCTTTATTCCGTTTAAGTTCATCATGCTTTCAGTATCTAAGAGCGTCAGCTGAACTTTAATCTTATCTACTTACAGAAGAAAATATAAAAACGTTAATTATGGTTAACATACTTACTGTGGCAAGTAACGACTGTTTGAGTTAATGCATAATTAAATTATCAAGTGGCTTGTGCTCTAATAATTCATTAATATCAAACAATGTTTCTATGTTCATTTTCCTTATTATTTATCTGATTCATTATGATTATAGCAACTTTTTATTTATTATAAAGTTATCGTTAAATAACGTTTTATATTCCTACTGCCTTAATTTAAACTATAGTGGAATAGAATAACAAAGTGATTCTCACTCCCTGAAATTACTCCTTCCAATTTTCAATTCGATTAATCGAGTTTACTCGATATTTATACAAAATGGCTGACCGGTAGTAAAATGACAGGATGTCGTAATTTTGTAAACAAATGTGAAGTGGTAATTTAGTAAATAAAAACGTTCTAATGTTAGTGAACTCTCGGACTAGTTTAATGACCAAATTATAGTAATAATAAATACAATAACACTATTCCAATATTAGCCCAATAAATATAAATGTTATTAAGTCGTTGTTTTCACGAATTTGTATTGAATTTCGTCCAATCTTTTGTATTAATTGTGGATAATATTTATCTTGTCTGTACGTTGCCGAGTCTAACATGTTCTTCATTTATGAATTAGTCAGTACAATTACATAGTTTTAAAATCAATATAGATTGCAATTTGTTCATTTCATGGTAGAAAGGGAAGGATTGATAATGGTTTGTCCATTGCAGTTTGGTAGAACACGTAAAAGTTATAAAGATTGATTTAAGTAAACCTCTTGAAAATGAGAACTATTGCTAAGTTGAAAAGAATCTGTATAGTGTAAAGGGTCCATGGGTTAGACAGATACTACAGATTGTTGGTAGGACACCAAGGCCTTAAAGTCTACCTTAATTAATATACTCTAGAACCTATATAATTATAACTCCTAGACTGAGGCTCATGTTAAATTCATTCCGTCTAAAGTAATGTAAGCATGAGGGGTTGGCGGTAGAGACAGTGTTCTGACTCCCACCCTTGACAGGACTATGAGAGGGTGGGAGTGAGAACACTGTCTCTACCCTTGAATTTTAGTTCCTCCGAATATCTGCATTGCAGCACCACAAGTCCCGCTTTGGTCGAAGCATCTTTCCCTTATTTTTAATTAGAACTTAGGATAAAAGTTTAATTTTTATAAGTTTTTTGAAAATTTACATCATAGAGGAATATATAGTACTTTCATCGTGACTTACATCATTTTTGGTTTTCATATATTTTAAAGAAAGAAATGTGAAAAGCATAAATGGACTAATTAATTTACACTGGCAAGCTGCGTCACTTGTATCTATAGGTGAGCCAGTTGGCCATTGCTGAGCGTTAATGACAAAGCGGTTTGTAAAGTACTTGTGGCCCTGACCTACGGCGTAGTTGTTGAACTTGACTAAAAGCGGTCCATCGCACCCATGGGGAAAAGGGTGAAAGTTTATCATCACTTTAACTCTGTGTATTGAAACTTGACACCAAGTAATATTGGTCAAATAATGAAGTCAATTTATGTTCACATTAAAAGTAAATACATATTATGTTTTACTCGTTCTAAGAGCATTATCATCATGTCCTCATTTCAATTTCTTTTTAATTTTTAACATTTTTTCAAGCCTTGATTTTAAGAGAATGATTTAAAAACACTATACAATTGTGATTTAACTTGTGGAACCATAGGTATATTTTGAGAATTTTGAATAAAATCTATGATGTATAAGATTTTCTTAGACTATAGTAGATGTAGGACTTAAGGAGCCTATCGTGTTCTTGAGTAAAGTCACGTTACAAGGACTTGATCATTATATGAATTGTTCTTGCTCAAGGATCTCTTGATATTTTTAGAGGTATAAATCATGGTGAAGTAATAATTGCCTCATAGCATTAATTAATTTTTCTGCATCATTAAAAAGTGGGCATTCAGTGGCAAGATCAGTGCAAGCACTTACACGTGGAAATTATACAACAGATAATTTTTGATAGAAAGGGGAAACATATTCTGGATATTTGTTGATAGAAATGACAAACAAGTTGTGCAGACACATTGGTCTGTCTATATAAATGTCAATATACACTATGGTGGGGAACATAATTTATTGATTCAATTACAATATGATTGTATATGAGGAATTCCGGCAACTGTAAACATACTTCATAAATGATTAATTTCTTATTACCAGTTGCCTTCAATAGTTACTTTAAACCTCAGGGGTAAATTTTGTCTTCTGTACATGGCTTGACTATTTGGATAATAATTTCAAATTATGATTAGTGTATTTTCATTTGGTACATCATTTATAATATAGTTTTAAATGTTTTAAAAAGAATCTTGACTGTACATTTATGATACATTGACTATTACAAACACATATATATATATATATATATTATATATATATATATATATATATATATATATATATATTATATATATCTCTTCTTTTATATAGGGTCTTCTTTCTCTCTTGCCTGACGAAGTTGTTATACAACGAAACGTTGCAATATACCGAAGTTTTTACTGTCATTCTTTATCCATCTGTTTTTATCGTTAATTATATATTATATATATATATATATATATATTATATATATATAATATATATATATATATATATATATATATAATATATATATATTTGTGTGTATATGTAGTATGTATCTGAAATCTATTATTTATACGACTATAGTTGTAAATGTTTTATATAAAGCTTTTTCAGGACTGCAGTCTTCAATACATTGTGTATAATTTTCCGACAATCCATTAATCCTCTTCATTAAAATCTATTATAGTATTACATCAGCTGCCAGCGTGGGAAATATAGTTGAGGAACCAATGAGGTTGGCCTAATATGAAATCTGGGCATGGTTTAATATACCAGTACTAGCTGTTGGAATTTACAGCCATAAGTTGCTCTTAATTATTTTACTTGTTTGAGAAAAAAAATAATTAGCTCGTCCGATTTTTCCCATTATCTGGTTTCCATGTAGATTGGTTCTTGCATTGCCTTTTAATATTAACTACTAAATATTCTTATTGGTGTAAGGCCTTATTAAACATTTATAAGAATCTCATAAATATCTTCATTGGCCAGTCACATGCCCTATCAAACAATTAATATACATATTAAATATGTTAAATATACATATTATTTATGTGTACGACAATTTTCAGGGTCAGCTTTTAATTTTATTAACAACAGTACATAAGAAAACAGCATGTATATTTTAATGGTATTGGAAGGTGATAAAGAAGTAAGGAACACAGATATCATAGTAAAATGTGAAATATATTTATTCAAACAATGTAATGTTGTAATAAATTAACAACTATTTTGCACTTTAAGTACAAAATCATAAAATTTATTCCAACTTGTAAATCCATGATGTTTTTCCACTCTGTGAAACAGGGATAAGTGGGTATGTCAAATCCATATTAGGAAACACTTTGCTTTAATTTCCTCTTCAAGGTGGTATCATTTGAAAGCATACATTAAATGAGCTTCCATAATTTAATTATATACTAATAATTAAACCCAGTATATATACATAGGCTGAATGTGTGATGCATGAAGCTAAAGTCAAAAGAATAAGTTCTTGAGGAAAAGATTTATCATTTCATCTTGAGGAAATGTGAAAGGAAGTAGGTTTCAGTACAATCTCAAACTGAATGTTAGAGAGACAAGAACCTTATTGCCTGCATTGTTTCATAAATTTAGGGCCAGATAACTGAAAAAGAAAATCATAAGTAGAGAATAGGAGCAGAATATTTTAATATTTTACAACCACATATTATGGCCAAGTTAATACTCATTATTGAATATTGTATCTGGTGTACATCATACATGCATGATGAGGACACCCTTTTCCACCTCAAAAGCCTTGATTGAGGTGGAGTAGTACTATGTAGGATGTAGGAATTATGTGATAAGAAAGAAAACTTCAGAGAATTAACAATATCTTCCTGTACAAGATACACACTATAATATAATCCTGCAAAAAATACAGGATGATATGTTGGCTCTATCAGCTTCAGTGATAGAGGCACAAAAATATCTGTACAAGTCTCGCTTATCCTTTTTATGTGTGCTTCTTCAAAGATGATACATGTCTCATTACACAAAATAGCACTCAGTAATTTGCAAAGAGATTTGGAGTAAATGCCCATTTATGAGATTCCTAACATATGAGTATTGCAACTATTTGCTGAGTAGGATTTAAATTCATTATTGATAGTAATACATTTCCTGTAATAATTTGTAATGTAATTAAAGTAAGTAAGTTATATTATAGAACAAAAGAGTATCTATATGGAATAATATTTTAGAGTATAGTATAGTATATTCTACTTAATAATAATAACTTATTCTATACTTCTTTAGGACGTTCCCTTGATCTATACGTATTAATGAAGAATCAGGTACTGTCGATACTTGCGTTGCAAGTATCGCGGTACCTGATTCTTTCATTGCCTCTTCAACTTGCAGTAAATATAACTTCTTTTTATTCACCATACATATTACTTCAAAGACAGGGAATCTGATGTATTGAACACCTTTTAAGACATCTGTAAAACTATATTATTGAAAAATTGAGAGAGGAATTCTTCATTGCCGTTATTAGTTAAAAGAAACCATAGATTAGTGTTTAAAATTGACTCCATATTAAAATCGTAAACTACATAATTAAATGCATTTTTACTTGAGTGCTATTCATCATATGGTGGTTTCATTGTATAAGTTCATTATGCCTACATATTATTATTGTCATTATGCATCACAATATTATTTTCCACGATTATGATCCAAATATAGTTGGTTTCATGTGGGGCAACCTAAATATATAATATTCCCTAAAAAACTTTTAATTGTTTTGCTTACACCGTTGAGAGAGTTTTTACTTGCCTTCCTAACATGCTTTGTTCTAAGAGTCTATCTTAACCTTATCAGATACATCCTTGTATTTGATAAGATAAAATGCAATGATGTATGAAGACAACTTCTCTTCATGAACAGAGCATCCTAGAGAGGGAAGTTCCTTCTCTCCACGAGCTCAAGCAATACAAAAAAAGTTTCTGCCTCTATTATTTTGTCATTGGTGACAACATGTCTAATGGTTGCTCCTATGATGGTGACTGGAATCTTAAATCACCTGGTGGCATGTATAGAGTTCAATAGAAATCCCCAATAAGTACGCCTTCATCCGGTTTATCGCTCTTGAATGCAGCATGGGACTCTTGACCACATTTTTTTGCACACATATCCAGCCATGAAATCAAACATTTTGGCCTCATAAATATACTACTGCAATATACTTACCTCTGACATTTATTGGAACATGGAGAGAACTGCTCCTATCCTTAGCCATAGCTTTTTGTAATAGTATTCATATACATTACCAGAGGCGGTAGCAACCTTGTGGGATCAAATATTGTTTTCTTCCTTGAAGTGGAAGGCGCAAACCACTCTAGTCTTAATAGTTCTCACTCAATGTACATTTTGCCACACATTCTAAAAAAAAATTATCGAGTTACAAACAAATTATATGTGACATTTCTAGTAATATATTTGCATAGCCGATCGTAGGAATATATATATACATATATATATAATATATATATATATATATATATATATATATATATATATATATATATATATATATATATATATATCTTTGCTTTGGATAATTTTGATTATTTAAAGGCAATACTCTGAAATATGCATACGTTGATGTAGCATTGAAACAGATTAAGAAAGAGTAAAATTGTTAACCCAATGGATTCAGCTCATTCTCAGTGGCAGAGTCTGACTCTTTATAAGTATATTACTTGTATTTGACTCTAACTGTAATGATATTATTATGAATACTATTCTATTCCAACAACAAGGTAACATGAAGTGTCATATAAGTTTACTTCACATTGTATAATGTTTATAGTAATAACACACGGTTAAAATCAGTTGACAGCATGGGAAAATAATGGAGGGAGCCAATGAGATTACTACCAGAATGTTAAATTACACCCAAAATTTCACGCTAACCTTATTGGTTCCTTAAAACTATTTCCTACACTGTCAACTGTTTTTTAACTGTGTACTATGTTTTTAGATGCCATATGAAAATAACCTCAACAAAGGTATATTCCTCTAGTTCTGTATGAATTTCTCAACATTTCAATGAAAAACCGATTGAACTGCTTTGCATTAACCTGAACACTGACTATATCATTACAAAGTAATTAATTATAAGCCACTTACCTTTGCTGAGACTATAAATAAAAACCGGCCTTTTAAACCTTAGAGTTTTTACGTATTTCATTGCAAAACTGAACACAGCACCTCCGCCCTTGATCACCATATTTAACTATAGGTTACCAAAATTAGGTAAACGTTTTTTAGAATTGGTACACCGTAAAGAAAGATAATAAATAGAGTCAAAAAGAGAAATAATTCACATGTTTGATTGTGAAAATTGTTGAAAACAACAGATAAAGTCAATTTTAGAATTAAAAGTAAAATAAGACAAACGTTTCACACTTTTTTGGATTCTTAACACGCGATAATTATATAACACAGGTAAACAAGGAATAAAAAACAACATAACCTTCATCATACAGGCAACAAGACATCTTCATAACCTCACCCATTACGAGTGTCGCTAAAAGTAGCCCTAGCGGTCAAACTTTTCTTCGTTTGACATTTTTCCGATATATCGCAAGCCCCGAAATACGTGAGTGAGATATTGTTATCCTATTCTACTATATTTAAACAAAGTAAATGATAAAAAAATAAAAAAAACCATGACAAAATTTGACAACTCATGGTAAAAAATTAAACAAGCCAGTTAGATATCGGGTTGCCAACTTTATTTTTTTTAATTATATATAATGTTTTATGTAAACAAATTTAATACTTGTATTAATAATAATTATTATACCGTAACTTATATTTTGATATTATTAAAAAAATAATAAAACCAGCTTAAAAATAACCATTGCTGACAAAGTGAAACACACTAAAAATTTAATTAATACCTCAAATAGTTTAATTTCTCCTCCTAGGGACTTTATGACTTTTTACCATTAATTTTAAATGTCACCATAACTCCTAGAGGTTTTGTATGCCAAGCCATTTTCCCGTACTGTTTTTAAATATTTTGGTTGACAGTGTAGGCAAAAATGACATTTTGCAGCTTAAAAAACAGTTCGGTAATGAGCATTTATTAACCAATATTGCAAGCCGTAAGTATATAAAAGTACTTCTTCTAATTGTCTAAAATTTTTGAATCACATACCTCTTTTGATACTACTTCTCAGTATAATTTTCTTAAAATGTTATTATATATTTTAAATTTGCTTATTTATACTGCCGTATATACAGAAAGTATTGCATTATGACTGGAAAAGAGTTTCAATTATTCCACTTCGGTATAAACTTTGACATTGGGGAAGGACATGGACCCTATTGAAAACGAGGTGGTTGTGATGTCATTATCTTGTTTGCTGAGTCAGCTAAATTTAAAACGGTAACGATTTTTTTGACATAAAAGTCTGTATTGGGGCGCTGGAATTTAAAAAAAACCAGAAGCACTATATTTTTTATCAATTTAAATGATTTTTTCAAAGAAATGCACTAATCGATTAAAGATTAGAATGAACTGGCTTTGTATGACCGTCTGAACCAGTTATGTAACTGTTGTGTAATTTGAAATAAACAGGGCAAGCATTGTTTTTTAAACCAACCAATGGTAACAAATGTGAATTTTTTCTTTGAAAATATCCTTCAAATTAATAGACAAGAAAGAAGTGTTACTGTTTTAAAGGAAATTCGCCCGTTTTTGACCACCGGACTGACTCGCATTCTTCTTGATTTTAAGGCAACCATGCGTCAACGCATATTGATAATAAAAATTGAACTTTAAATTGTCTAAAAGCCCTTTGGAACCCTCTTTTAAACTCTGTTGATTAAAACCCTCTTGTCACATTAATTAATTAAAACCAGACTTAAGAAGACCAAGATCAAGAATCCTTGATTAACTTCTAGCAGGGACTAGTTTCAAGCCATACTATCCATCTCATTGTTTTCTTGGTCCATTTTATTTCTCTTTTACTTCTGACGCAATTTTAGATCAAAACATATAACATTTTTGACCTAAGGAACTAATTCTAAAGGAATCTTAATTAATATAAATATAGCCAGAGAAGTAACGTTATTTTATTTTAGTTTATTTCGACAAAACAGCACTTCCTCTTAATAATAAGACAAAAGAAGAAATTAATTAATTCTTTTTAATTTAAAAGAAAAATAAATATAATTACTATAGATACATGCGATTTCACTGACACATTTTATCTCTAAGTAACTTAATAAAACAGAACTAAGCAAAATAAAACAATACTCAAAGACAAGAAATTAAAAGATCATAAAATCATTAAGATAATATAGAGTATATTTTAATGTTCTACAACATCAGCCATTCAACTTTCAGCATTTTAATATTTCAACAAATTTTATTTCTTAAATGGGGGTTTTTCTGGAAGATATTTACAACATATAAATTACCTCGAAAATTAATTTTAAGCAATTCATAACATCATTTGCTTTATATTATTTGTTTATACCTTTTTAGGTTGATTTCTTACATTAGATTCAATCCTATAATTTTTCTACTGGGCGAAGAGCAAGTAAAAGTTAATAAATAGAGTTTCAGGGTAAATCCATTCACAAACAATTGCCTAGGGGTTTAACCCGCATATATGAACAAAGTAATATCAAGTATCTTGGTGTCCTAATAAAACCCAATTTTTTTAATATGCTAAAAATTTAAAAGCAGATGTGCGCTGAAATTCCAAACACGGGCACACCTGTACTGTAATACATATTTTGTGGGGGCCTGTTAGGGTGTAACTTTACAGCCTCAAAATTTCCAGTAAAGAATGATTTTATTGCTAGGCAATACATTAACTCTAGGTCTGAACGGCTGTAAGTATTGAATCTTCGTTGTTCATTAAAAATTTCATTTTGCAGCCTAGTAACTAATCCACTGTTTTCATAATATTTTTAATTTTTAAGGCATGTAATTAATATAGTAATTTATTCACTCTCTAACCCCTCTACATAAACTCAAGTGAAGATAAATAAATATGCTTCAAGAAGTTCTCTGTAAACTCAAACTACGCCTTAAAACTAAAATACACTCAGTTTTCAAACCATATTAGAGTAAACAATTTAAACACAACATGTAACAAATAAAAACGTACAGTGAACACTCATCTAAAAATTATAGTTAAGAAAACAAAAAAAAGAAAATATTATAAATAATAAAGAATTACTAACTAAAACAAAATCTACAACAAGAAAAATTTATAATATTAACTTGTTTTACGTTTCGAAGGTTTCATTGGCACTAAAAATCTCTTTATACAACTCAGACAACTACATATTTAAAGGTCAAAGTTATATAAAAGAAATGTTTGTCTTTAACACACTTACTTCATTAGATAATTTAATTTACATTTTTTTCTTTAAAATATTTTTTTTCTTTTTTTTACAATTTTTTTTCTTTTTACTTAAATTATAAATATAGTTGAAGGATTCATAGAAATAAATATTAAATAAAATATTCCTAAATCAATCTTAAATAGTTATTTAATAATAAAAACCTCATTTTAGAGTGTTTTCAAATATTTCAAAATAAGAAATAACTGTTACATATCAATTTAGCAATACATTCTGCAATTTTTTTAAGAAAAATCGGCTCAAGAAGCTTAGAAAAAACAATCAATGATCAGCTTATGACTAAAATAATGCTTTTCTTTCATAGAATACAGTTCAAAAGTTTCATATTTATCATCCAATAACTGCATAATACCACCTTTTTGATTTATTTAATACATTTGAAATCATTTTTCCCTATAATTGCCAAATTGTATTTTTTTCTAACAGATAACAAATAAAATAGTACAAAATAAACTTAGCTCTCATTGAGGTAAGAACACAACAAAAGGCTCAAGCTACAAATTTACTAAAACGTTTCCTTTCTTTACAATTATGAAATTCAATCAATTATAATATTTATTTTTACATCAGTACGAAAATTTATTTTCAGTATTTATCGAAAAAAAAAATAAAAACCCAAATAAAAGCCCAACACAGTTTTTTAACTTTTTCTAAAAAAGATTCATTAATTTTTAGAATCCTCAATATTTTTAGGTTGAAATTATATTTTTAAAAATCTATACCTGCATGTAATCATATTCATATCAGCATACAGTATGATAGCTTGTGCACAAAAAAAACATGGTGTTGTTTACGTTCTTTATTACCTATTAACAAAATCAACTTCTATAAAAATTAATATGGGGGACGAGATTTCAAACTGTGTGTTTTAACATTATTACACCACTGTACTTTCATTATGGGAAAAATACCCTTCCCACTTAAAAGGAAGAGTGAGTATATACATAAGACAGGTAATTTTAAACATCTTGTAATACATTTTTAAGTCCATAAGGTTCTGCAGCAGTGTTCCTACACAGCCATTAAACTAAGATATGATAAAACTCAGATTAGGTTAGCTAGATTAAACTAGCCTGAGTGGAAGTAAAACGGATTTTACTTTTACTTAGAATATTATCTCTTTGCAAACTTACTCTAAAGATAATGCCATAGTGCGTTAAATGTACCAACACGAAGCCAACAGTTAGCCATTTTAAAGATTAGGCAATTGTAAACACTAAGCTTTCTATAGTTCTTCATCGGACAAAAGGGTGTTAATATATTTAAAAATAAATAGTATGTATTTTACTATACTAACAGTCCTCTTACTGGCTTATTATTTCTAGATGTAAGATTACCTATTGCAGATGGTGCAATACGCCATACTCCATTTTGTACTGCTGATTAAAATGGAAACGCTACATATTACTATATGAAAGCAAGTATGAGAAAATAATGGTAACATGTGTAGCTACTTTTTTGTGAAGAAAGTAAATATACAAAATCATGTTGGATTCACCAAGCTGCTTCGCCAGACATTTTTTATGTTCATCACTTGAAGATAATCAATCTCTGGCTCAATAGTGATATGCAAATACAGCTGATATTTTAGCTATAATGGTCACACCTTGTCCTAGTAAATACTAATAGAACCACAGTTTGAAAGCAACCCCAAAGTTAAAGTGAAATAGAAGCAATAAGAAACCTAATTATACCAAAACTGAATTCAGGCTAGTGACCGAAAAAATATTTTTAGACTTAGACCTGGGCCAAAAACATTAATCCGTTTTAAGGACTTAATACAGATGTTTCAAAGTCTTAGGTATGGAAA
>JACMZG010000008.1:18435999-18623834 GCA_018340805.1 Microvelia longipes | reverse complement strand
GCACTGCCAACTTCCTGACTTAAAAAGAGAAAAAAAATAACCACTGTAGGGAAAAAACCTTCTTCCGGCAATCGTTCACTTGTTTGTAGTTCTTCTTTGTGGTTTCTTTAAAGTACTGGGAAAATATCCTTTTTTGTTAACATAGTTTTTTCCTGCTCCCTTCTTGCAGGGATTTTTTTTTTCTTTAGAAACAGTGGTGTCTAAACTGACCTGTCATGATTTTAAAACTAAACGATAGACTGTGGTGTATCTGACTGGATTCCCTCTGCATGGTTCTTACAGAGTATGAAACCATATTTAAATATCGTACTTAATACGATTCAGGAATTAGAATACTGTGTGAACGTACTAAATCATTCATAAAATTCAAAGTAAAGAGCACAATAAGTCGATGAAAGGAGTCAACCATAATTTGAACATGGAGTTGAACCTAAAATATCAGGGATTGAATATCCGTTTACATGGAGTATAGCTCCATTTAAATGGAGTATAACTCCATTTTTTAACAACAATAAAATTAACCAAAAGGATTTACCGTCACTCGAGCTAACGCACTCATTTTTTCAGAACGATGTCCTCTCAGTTATAGAATTTTCCAACATCAAAACATAAGGACTACTAACTAGAACTATGACATGCACAAAATATACATATAGAATATTAAAGAATCAACACTTTACACTATTTTAAACTAAATTAATTAATTCGAACAAGAAGCTAATTTGTAAAATAACCTGATTGAAAAGGTTTAATGTTTGTTATACTTGATATAGAGTTTAAAGAATGTAGAGAAGTTGGAAGTGAAGTTTTATTTTTAGCTCTGTGAATACAGTAATGGCGGACGATATTAACTGGGATATAATGGTGGGGTGAATGTGAGGTGTCAGTGTTTCAACAAGTGCTGCGATCTAGTAGAAAGATTTTTAAAATAGGCCTTACTATTTTACCACTTAATAAAATCTGCTTAAATTAATAGTTTGTGGAGATTAGAGAACATCTACTAAACTAATTATCATATTTATAGGAAACATATTTTTCTTATTTTATTTTACATATTGAATTTAAGAAATCAAAATAAACATTTTATTTTAAGAATCAAAGTAAATATTGGAAACAATTTTTTAGAGAATCTTCTTCTAAAGTAAAAAAGCTATTTATGAAAGTACATAGACGAGCATACAGTAGGTGCCTGGCCACCCATCGAAATGTTAGAGGGCTAATTTAAATTTGTTTTTTATAATAAATATGCATCCCTCGAAAATATTAATGGGATAAGATATAATGAATACAGCAATACATTTCAGAGCTTTTGCAAAAGCAATGCTTGGCATCCTCAGTGAATAATAAGTAATATAGTTACAACACCACATAAGTAAACACCAAACGTCTGAATCAAAAACTCAAGACGAGCATCAAAGGAAAATAGGATTTCTAGGCAGGGAAATTGAATATTATATACTACTTTGCCCCCAAACTAAAGGCGACATTATGCTCTTGTCTTTAGCTTCCATAGCCTATAGGATGTAGAAATTATCTACAGAGGCATAGGCGAGTCAAGTAATCTACAATTTGACTGCTGAAGCACAGCCTAGAAAGCCAAATTGCTAAATATGTGTCAGTAATATTTTCTTTTCTACCTATTTGCACAGAATAATTCATCTGCTCCTGCTTGGGGACTCAACCCCATTTCTTTATAGCATCAAGGAACTGTGTTTTATGGTCTTGTAAATTAGTAAAGGCTTAAGAAGACATTTTCCTATTGTTTTATCATTTGCTGATATTGTTTTTTGTTTTTTGTAGAAATGCGGGAGTTCCTAGAAGTGTGTTGAGTGAAGAAACACTTAGCGTGGAAGCAGAGACAGCGAGACTAAGGCTATTATCAAGACTCGCTACTTCTAATTCTCCTCCTCCTGCCTACTACATCACTATGAATAAGTCTGACTCCCAATCTCAACCAGGTAACTATTGTTATACAGATTCAAGAGGGGTTTCGGGCTATTCTCTTCGACGCTTTTTAAGCCCTTTCTTGCAATTTTTGAAACTGAGTTTAAGCACTTTCAATAAAGACTTTCTTACATCGTGAAATTATTGGCCAACAGTAAATTAATAAAATTATACTCTCCTATTGACTGAACAATTTTATTACAATACTTATTGTTTAATGAATCCTTTGTCAATTAATGAAAATAAATAAAAAATTTTTTTTTGAGTATTTTCTATAGCCCTTCAGATTTTCAATATTTACTATATGATGATAACTAGGCCTAGGACCCCCTCCCCGCCTCTTCTTTGGTCGAGAAGTCCGGAGTTACTGTTTTGCCCCTGGACTTTATTATTTTTTCCAGTTCACAACAATAGATTATTAAAGTAATAGCTAGACACTATAAACCGGAAAATGAAGTTGATTGTAATACCGTATTGCAATACACAGAAGAGTTGTTGGTTTGGCATAATTTTATATAAAGTAGGCGCCAATTTGAATAGTTATTTTAAAGTTGTAAGGTTACTCGATTGTTTATTTTTAAGCACTGTTTAACCCATGATCATTGTTTTTAAAGTAATGGAAACAAGATTCTCTTCTTGGTAAATAAAAGATAGCTCTTATAGCTTTTTTGCTGTAAGAATATAGTCTCAACATGAGAGGCATTTAAATAAATGGTTTCTTTCCACTATTAAAAAAAAATGATGAGCAAAATAATATAATAAAAAGTGTAAAATAGGATGGACTATGAACTCATACTCTAAATGACATCTAAATGAACTAGGAACTCATACGAATCTAAAGACAGAGGTTTAATGTTAAATAGTAGGTGAACAGTTTAGTTTACATTAATGTGTACATGTGTAGTTTATTAGCCCTGCACCAGTCAGTCAATATCGTGATAAATAACTCCTGAGTGCGTTTGAGCTCGTCAACTGAGCCGGCTATTATGATGGCTCCATAGTCATCGGTAAATAAGAAGGAAAATATATCGTAAGTGCTTTACAGCTAGTGGTAGATCATTAATGAAGATGGAGAAACAAATGGGACACAATACCTAGCCTTGTCTAAGGCCGTGTAATATCTTTAGCAATGAAGACTTGGAATTAGGCAAGTCTACGTCTACGCACTGGAACCAGTCTACTAAATAAGATCTAGTAAAATTTAAATTATTTTGTTCGAAGCAATAAAATTTAAGTTTTTCAATTAATTAAATACAAAAGCCTATGAAAAGTGTATCAAAGGCTTTTGTTAAATCGAACGGATTGACTAAAACTATTTTTTATCATATTGCTTAAAACAATTATCCATAAAATTAATGACAAATTTGACACTACTCACTCTTTGTATGTAGCCGCACTGATGCTTATAGAACAAGTTATTTCTGTCCAAGCTGATAGAATTTATAAGATGATTCAATTGGAGGGTTTTTTATGAATGAAATCAAATTTTTTTAACATGTTAGGTTATAGTCCAGAATTGACGTCATTGTAGGAATAAATAGTAAATTTACAATGTTGACCTCCTGTATCGATTCCTGCAATGGTGTCACACGTCATTCATAAAAACGTCAGGTTATAACCTCTGAATGCGTTTGGTTTGTTTACATCGAATTGAATCACCTTATAAATTTATAAAATCTTGATTTCCGTCTAAGTACACAACTATTTGTTTTTTAGCCAGACAAGGAATAAGTGAGAGGTCAATTTGCCTCATAATTTCTATTTCCTTTTAGCGTATTTTCAAAGAAAAAATGAGCTTATGAGGTTGGGTTTTTTTAATTTCACTTTTCTCTTCAGCCTAATAAGTTTTAATTTTTTTTTAATTGATGACTTTGATATTTGTAATAGACGGGATTTGGGGAGGAGAAGGCAGTTATGAAGTGATGCAAGGTCCTCCGCCTGTATACTCCAATACAATGCCTGATGTACTTTCATCCAGTAAGCGGATTAGCAAAGCTGATCTACGATCCATTCATACTTCTACTAACGGTAAATTATTTTTCTATTATTAATCATACAAACACGACTTAACATTGGATAGTTTCGTCTATCATAAATAAATAATAAATTTACAATTACTGTTCGTCTTTCAAAAATGCATCTACTATGTAGTAGGCTTTATCTGTGGATTTTATTTTTGATTCCTGAACCTCAATTCAGCAAGTGATGTCATTCCTTGTGACAGCTTGTTGAAGCATTTTCTTGCCACGTAGAGAGGGTGAGTGGTTGGTTATGATCAGCCTGAAAAACATGTTCTCTAAAAAACACTAAGTCTCTGATACCAATAAGTCTAAGAAATAACTCACACAAAAGTTAATATCAAGTCTTGTATTCATTCAAACGAGATCATATTTATAAAAATTGACATAATTCAAAATGAAATCAAAACAAAGTAAACATCGAGTTTCTATATAGAAGATACCACATATTTCCCCCCTTAGGGAAGACTGCAATCTATAAGGCTTGACCTAAGTTGATCAGCATGTTTCCTTAACGTGCTGCCTTCTACCTCCACTTCATAACTAACATCGCCAGTACGTTTTGTAATGGTCCCGGCCACATAGCCCTTAGAGTCGTTATTGAGGACCCACACACTGTCTCCTTCCTCAAAGCTGCGGTAGGCACTCCTCTTATCGTGTTGAAGTGTTTGTTTTACAAGCTCATCGTCGATCTTAGCCTGGTAGTCTGGTTTCAAAGCATCCAGCCGGGTTCACAATCTTTTCCCTAGTAATAGCTCGCTAGGGGCCATACCAGTCGTTCTCTGGGGTGTGTTTCTATATGAAATTAAAAATTGCTGTAACGCGAGTGTCTACATCTAGACCAGTGCTCTTAGACGCTTTCATCCTGTCCTTAAAAGTTCGAACAAAACGTTCAGCTTACCCGTTTGTTCTAGGGTGGTAGGGCGTAGACTTAATATGCTTGATGTTGTTTTCCATACAGAATCTACCAAACTCGGCTGATGTGAACTGCGTGCCATTATCAGTCACCACGCTTCTGGAACGCCAAAACGAGCAAAGGTTGTACGTAGAGCTCCAATAGTCCATTTTGAAGAACAGGATCCAGCTGTGTGAAATACTTCAATCCATTTAGATAAAGCATCCACTATGATAAGCCACATCTTACATTTAAAGGGACCAGCAAAATCTAAGTGCAGTCTTGACCAGGATTCAACTGGTGCATTCCAAGAGAACAAAGGCGTTTCTACCTCCCGGGGCCGAACTTGCTGGCATACATGGCACTTCTTTACGAATAGTTCTATTTCAGCGTTTATCTTGGGCCACCAAGCATAGAACTGGGCTCATGACTTCATAGCCGATATTCCTGGATGTCTTTCATGCAAAGCTTCAAGGAAGATACTGGTGAGCTGTTTTGGTATCACCACCCTACCGTTCCAAAGTAAGACTCCATCTTCAACTGAGAGTTCGTCTCTCTTTTCATGATACGTGTGCAATTCTGAAGGAATCATATGTTTATCAGGCCCGCCTCTTTCTACGAACTGAATTACTTTGGCTGTGTTGTTAACTTTCCTTAAAGCTATGCGCAAATCACCAATAGTTAACGTTATATCCGGGATCCGCAGGTGCGCCAGATGACCGCCGTCTTGGTTCTGTTTTAGGATCTGGTAATCTAGAAAGAAGGTCAGCTGGGCTATTTGGCTCCCAGGAGTATGTTTAATTTTGTAGCTGTACTGGTTCCTCAATAGTGCCCACCTAGCAACTCTATTCGCTGCTGTTTTTGGTATTTTATGATTTTCACCAAAAATAAACTCTAACGGCTTGTGGTCGGTCTTAATTATAAATTCTCTTCTGAAGAGATATTGATTAAATTTAGATACAGCAAATATTATGCCTAATGCCTCTCTATCTTTATCTCTAGCCTGGGACTGCTATTAACATTTCTGTAGACTGTTCTTGTCTTAGGCCTCCCATATTCTCTCTTTCTTCTCTGATGTCGTTTTGTTAAAGACTCGACGGTAGTACTAATCACTCCAGAAATAAATTAAGTAGGACCACTACCAGGAGTGTCTATACAACAAATCTGTAAAAGCTAATGAATACACTCCATATTCATTTACTCCCTGAACTAGGCTCTTTGCCAATAAACTTGTAAAAGGGTTGGTTCCTCATCTGATTTGTTGAAGTTAACAGTCTTGCTTGGTCTGCCCCCACAAAGAAGGATAGGTACTTCGAAAACTAGACGTAGTTTTTACTTTATAATCATTTTGATACTGTGATTAATATCAAAAAGTGTTGCTAACAGCCAAACTGGAAACACATTTTGAAAATTTCTGTTATATTACTTCTAACTACTAATTGTAAGACATTATGATCATAACTATCTATTTCAGGTTTAAATAAAAGTAGCGATTGTCTTTCACGTCGATCTGTGGTAACAGTTCAAAGCGGTGTTCTCTGGCGAAAAAAAAGAAGACGTCCGACGTTCTTACCCTGGTCAAGAATCACCGAGTACTGGGCAGCTTTGACTCAATCGACGCTTCATCTGTACCCGGCCGATAGACGATCTAAACCAGCCCTACAGATAGATCTAGCCGGATATCAAGCAAGATCTAGTATTAATCAAATCAAACCCACCATGTACGGTTTTGAAATGTATTCACCCGGCAGAAAGACTTACCAGGTATAAAATAAATTAGATTATTATTATATTATCTGTTGGAAAAGAACAGATCTGTTTATCTGTTATATTATCTGTTATCTGAAGTAACATACTTCTCAGTGCAAACCCTCTTTTTGAGAGTTTATCTTAAATTGTCTTAAAAGGTGTTCAATACATCAGATTCCCTGTCTTTTGAAGTAATATGTATGGTGAAATAAAAGAAGTTATATTTACTGCAAGTTGAAGAGGCAATGAAAGAATCAGGTACCGCCGATACTTGCAACAGCAAGTATCGACAGTACCTGATTCTTTCATTAATACGTATAGATCAAGGGAACGTCCTAAAGAAGTATAGAATAAGTTATTATTATTAAGTAGAATATACTATACTATACTCTAAAATATTATTCCATATAGATACTCTTTTGTTCTATAATAATAACTTACTTACTTTAATTACATTACAAATTATTACAGGAAATGTATTACTATCAATAATGAATTTAAATCCTACTCAGCAAATAGTTGCAATACTCATATGTTAGGAATCTCATAAATGGGCATTTACTCCAAATCTCTTTGCAAATTACTGAGTGCTATTTTTGTGTAATGAGACATGTATCATCTTTGAAGAAGCACACATAAAAAGGATAAGCGAGACTTGTATAGATATTTTTGTGCCTCTATCACTGAAGCTGATAGAGCCAACATATCATCCTGTATTTTTTTGCAGGATTATATATATAGTGTGTATCTTGTACAGGAAGATATTGTTAAGATTCTCTGAAGTTTTCTTTCTTATCACATAATTCCTACATCCTACATAGTACTACTCCACCTCAATCAAGGCTTTTGAGGTGGAAAAGGGTGTCCTCATCATGCATGTATGATGTACACCAGATACAATATTCAATAATGAGTATTAACTTGGCCATAATATGTGGTTGTAAAATATTAAAATATTCTGCTCCTATTCTCTACTTATGATTTTCTTTTTCAGTTATCTGGCCCTAAATTTTATGAAACAATGCAGGCAATAAGGTTCTTGTCTCTCTAACATTCAGTTTGAGATTGTACTGAAACCTACTTCCTTTCACATTTCCTCAAGATGAAATGATAAATCTTTTCCTCAAGAACTTATCTTTTGACTTTAGCTTCATGCATCACACATTCAGCCTATGTATATATACTGGGTTTAATTATTAGTATATAATTAAATTTATGGAAGCTCATTTAATGTATGCTCTTCAAATGATACCACCTTGAAGAGGAAATTAAAGCAAAGTGTTCCTAAATGGATTTGACATACCCACTTATCCTGTTTCACAGAGTGGAAAAACATCATGGATTTACAAGTTGGAATAAATTTTATGATTTTGTACTTAAAGTGCAAAATAGTTGTTAATTTATTACAACATACATTGTTTGAATAATATATTTCACATTTTTACTATGATATCTGTGTTCCTTACTTCTTTATCACCTTCCAATACCATTAAAATATACATGCTGTTTTCTGTATGTACTGTTGTTAATAAAATTAAAAGCTGACCCTGTAAAATTGTCGTACACATAATAATATGTATATTTATACATATTAATATGTATTATTAATTGTTGATAGGGCATGTGACTTGGCCAATGAAGATATTTATGAGATTCTTATAAATGTTTAATAAGGCCTTACACCAATAAGAATATTTAGTAGTTAATTAAAAGGCAATGCAAGAACCAATCTACATGGAAACCAGATAATGGGAAAAATCGGACGAGCTAATTATTTTTTTTTCTCAAACAAGTAAAATAATTAAGAGCAACTTATGGCTGTAAATTCCAACAGCTAGTACTGGTATATTAAAACCATGCCCAGATTTTCATATTAGGCCAACCTCATTGGTTCCTCAACTATATTTCCCACGCTGGCAGCTGATGTAATACTATAATAGATTTTAATGAAGAGGATTAATGGATTGTCGGTAATAATTATACACAATGTATTGAAGACTGCAGTCCTTGAAAAGCTTTTATATAAAAACATTTACAACTATAGTCGTATAAATAATAGATTTCAGATACATACTACATATACACACAAATATATATATATATATATATATATAATATATATATATATATATATATATATATATATATATATATATATTATATATATATATATATTAACGATAAAACAGATGGATAAAGAATGACAGTAAAAACTTCGTATATTTGCAACGTTTCGTTGTATAACAACTTCGTCAGGCAAGAGAAAGAAGACCCTATATAAAAGAAGAGATATATATATATATATATATATATATATATATATATATATATATATATATATATATATATATATATGAGTGTGTTTGTATAGTCATAAATGTATCATAAATGTACAGTCAAGATTCTTTTTAAAACATTTAAAACTATATTATAAATGATGTACCAAATGAAAATACACTAATCATAATTTGAAATTATTATCCAAATAGTCAAGCCATGTACAGAAGACAAAAATTTACCCCTGAGGTTTAAAGTAACTATTGAAGGCAACTGGTAATAAGAAATTAATCATTTATGAAGTATGTTACAGTTGCCGGAATTCCTCATATACAATCATATTGTAATTGAATCAATAAATTATGTTCCACCATAGTGTATATTGACATTTATATAGACAGACCAATGTGTCTGCACAACTTGTTTGTCATTTTCTATCAACAAATATCCAGAATATGTTCCCCTTCTATCAAAAATTATCTGTTGTATAATTTTCCACGTGTAAGTGCTTGCACTGATCTTGCCACTGAATGCCCACTTTTAATGATGCAGAAAAATTAATTAATGCTATGAGGCAATATACTTCACCATGATTTATACCTCTAAAATATCAAGAGACTCCTTGAGCAAGAACAATTCATATAATGATCAAGTCCTTGTAACGTGACTTTACTCAAGAACACGATAGGCTCTTAATGTCCTACATCTACTATAGTCCTAAGAAAATCTTATACATCATAGATTTTATTCAAAATTCTCAAATTATACCTATGGTTCCACAAGTTAAATCACAATTGTATAGTGTTTTAATATCATTCTCTTTAAAATCAAGGCTTGAAAAATGTTAAAAAATTAAAAAGAAATTGAAATGAGGACATGATGATAATGCTCTTAGAACGAGTAAAACATAATATGTATTTACTTTTAATGTGAACATAAATTGACTTCATTTATTTGACCAATATACTTGGTGTCAAGTTTCAATACACAGAGTTAAAGTGATGATAACTTTCACCCTTTTCCCCATGGTGCGATGGACCAGCTTTTAGTCAAGTTCAACAACTACGCCGTAGGTCAGGGCCACAAGTACTTACAAACCGCTTGTCATTAACGCTCAGCAATGGCCAACTGGCTCACCTATAGATACAAGTGACGCAGCTTGCCAGTGTAAATTAATTAGTCCATTTATGCTTTTCACATTTCTTTCTTTAAAATATATGAAAACCAAAAATGATGTAAGTCACCGATGAAGTACTATATATTCCTCTATGATGTAAATTTTCAAAAAACTTATAAAAATTAAACTTTTATCCTAAGTTCTAATTTAAAAATAAGGAAAGATGCTTCGACCAAAGGCGGGACTTGTGGTGCTGCAATGCAGATATTCGGAGGAACTAAAATTCAAGGGTAGAGACAGTGTTCTCACTCCACCCTTCTCATAGTCCTGTCAAGGGTGGGAGTCAGAACACTGTCTCTACCGCCAACCCCTCATGCTTACATTACTTTAGACGGAATGAATTTAACAATGAGCCTCAGGTCTAGGAGTTATAATTATATAGGTCTAGAGTATATAATTAAGGTAGACTTTAAGGCCTTGGTGTCCTACCAACAATCTGTAGTATCTGTCTAACCCATGGACCCATTACACTATACAGATTCTTTTCAACTTAGCAATAGTTCTCATTTTCAAGAGGTTTTACTTAAATCAATCTTTAGTAACTTTTACGTGTTCTACCAAACTGCAATGGACAAACCATTATCAATCCTTCCCTTTCTACCATGAAATGAACAAATTGCAATCTATATTGATTTTAAAACTATGTAATTGTACTGACTAATTCATAAATGAAGACATGTTAGACTCGGCAACGTACAGACAAGATAAATATTATCCACAATTAATACAAAGATTGGACGAAATTCAATACAAATTCGTGAAAAACAACGACTTAATAACATTTATATTTATTGGGCTAATATTGGAATAGTGTTATTGTATTTATTATTACTATAATTTGGTCATTAAAACTAGTCCGAGAGTTCACTAACATTAGAACGTTTTTATTTACTAAATTACACTTCACATTTGTTTACAAAATACGACATCCTGTCATTTTACTACCGTCAGCCATTTTGTATAAATATCGAGTAAAACTCGATTAATCGAATTTGAAAATTGGAAGGAGTAATTTCAGGGAGTGAGATCACTTGTTATTCTATTCCACTATACCTTAAATAAATACGGTAGTCATATCAAATGTATATTAACGATAACTTTTAATAAATAAAAAGTTGCTAATAATCATAATGAATCAGATAAATAATAAGGAAAATGAACATAGAAACATTGTTGATATTAATGAATTATTAGATCACAAGCCACTTGATAATTTAATTATTGCATTAACTTCAAAACAGTCTTTACTGCCAGCAGTAAGTATTTAACCATAATTAACGTTTTTATATTTTTTCTGCTGTAAGTAGATAAAATAAAGTTACAGCTTGAGCTCTTAAGATGCTGAAAGCACTGATAACTTCATCGAATAAGAACAGTTCAATGAAACTTTTGTTTTGATTGATAATCTTTAAATTGATTAAAATTAACATGCATTACATGCACATTTTGAACAAAAATAATTTAGTCATAATTATATTTTGACAAATGTTAATAATATATCATCTGGTAGGTAATGAATGATATTGGTTGCCTAGCAATATGAACTACTAAAACTAGCTAAAATATATTATTGTTCTAAAGAATAAAAAAAACACAGTAAAGTGCAAAGGTTTGTGACATAAAATATCTAATTTTTCAGCCACCAGATTTGTTACTCAGAGCCAGGGGTTCTGGCTTCATAATTTTTTTCCGTAGCAGTGAGGTCTCCCTAGGTAGCGGAGAAAACAGTAAGTATGTCTATTGTAATTGGCAAGACTCATGTATTTCTGAGTGACAATTTATTTAATTGTTAAACTTATGTTATGGAAATTTGATTTTTAACTTCATGGGTACGTTTGATTAAAAATGTTTCTTTTAGTGTTCCTTTTAATTTGGCTTATTAAATTCAATGAGGCATAAGTGCATACTCTTACTATTTGTGTTAATACGATCAATTTTTAAATACAGCTGATCACCGAGTTTCTTAACACTATAGAGTTCTATTTTTCCTCTATAAATAAGTAATGGAAAATAAAGCAGATATTATGGTACTCTGTGCCATTTTAGGATGTCCCAATACAGCTATGTGATAGTTTCCAAAAGATCAAGTAAAGGTTTGTAAAAAAGTGGGAGGGAGTCACTTGTTTCCATTTTGGGGGACCAGCACTAGTAAAGTGTCAAAGGTAGAAGAAGAGGGAAGTCAACAATCTTGTCGTATAGGGTTATGTTATTTGTGCTAAAAGCTGACATCAGTCTTGCGTGTTGACCACCCTCTTTATTTAAGTCCGACACCCCTGGTCTATCCCATAGAATTTTGAACATTATGCTCACAGTTTTAAAGCAACATTCTATTGACACCTTGTCATTTATAAATTCAGAAGTTTGTTTTTTCTTGTATATTATTTGATATACCATATTTGATAGTATCATCAACTAGTATGAATAGTTGACACAATTTAATTGTGCGAGCGACATCTAGGAAATGTAACAAGCAAAATGCAATACACCATCTGGGAACTTTTTTCGTCATTTGTCATCATTGATGGCTCGACATAATGTCATGTCCCACTCTGTTTTTTACGTCTAACTCATGAGGCTCTGTCGATGCCCTGATTAGTTAAAGGTAACAAAACAGAGTGGGACATAACATTATGATTTATTCAAATTTGATCTTTAGTCGAAGTTTTATTGAGCCCGCCAACTGATTAGCTAGCGTTTTTCTTGTTCACAAGAAAACTGCACTGTGTTCCTGTGTTTGAAATAATGTATTTTACTCTGATCCCTCTCCCATATACTACTATATATAAAAGCAATATGATGTAACACCAAGTTATAACCTCCGTTTGCATCATATTCAATAAAGCCTAATTTGTTACTTATTCAAACCAATAAATCTTATGTCTCCTTTTAATTTAATATTCTAGGGTCAATAACAAAACTAAACTATAAATATGTATTTTAAAAATAAATTTATTATATTTATTTTAACAATAAATAAAGAAAGTATTAAAACTCATTTCAACTAATATGAAATTAGCTACTTTTCTTAATTTTTTTCTCAAAAATTATATTTATCACATTTTTGTTAAATTTAATAAATAATAAGTGGATAGCAATAATATAAACATAATAATAGCATAAATAATTTGCTCTTACAATTAATTTTAGTTCCAGTATTTTTGACATCATGTGTCTATTTTTTAAAAATATATTGGAGTAAACTATACTAAAACTTATAAACTAAAATATTTTAATGTATTAAAAATTATGACAGCTACATAGCAACCTCGTAAATACAATGTCACAATAAAATTATGACTTCGTCAGTCATTACCTTAAATACTGCGCGATAAAGAAACTAGAAATACTGATAAATTTGTGATTTATACAACTTAACTCATTTATGTTTAAATTTTTAAGAACTACCAATAAATTTAAGCAAGCCATTGCTGTGATAATTTTTAATACTGAAAACAAAGAAATACAATAGATTGTAACATATTTAAAGTAATACATAGTAGTATAATTCATTTAAAAACAATATTAAACAAATAACCTCACTTGAGGCTCCCTTAGCATATATTAAAAGTAAGAATCAACAAAAATATTTGTAGGATTGGTGTCAAATTTGATCACAATATAGATTGAGAACATTGAGGGAAAATAGAATTGTATTTATGATAAATTTATTATAAATAAGTACTTTTTACAATTTTAAGCGGGTTTAGTAATTGGAGGTTTAGAAAAAAGGCTATCAAAGCAAAAGACTTGTCAACTAACTAAGATAATACCACAGATAAATAATAATATAATATTTTTTCTTCAGATGAATATTTCCACATTTATACATATGGAAAAATATGTATAAATGTATATCTATGTCTCCATAGGTATGCGGTTTACACCTTTGTTTTTTTTAATGAGTCAATTGGGAAGATTGTGTAAATGCTTTCAGTAGGGACTCCATCACTAAATACTTGTAGAGTGCAAGCTCATTTTTTGATGAATAAAAATAGCTGACAATTTAATTCTTTCACTACTGACTCCTTATGCTACCATCTTATCTAAGTGAATATTATTTATCTATAGCAAACACTATTGGGGACAAAATCTTCCTGCTTTAATTCCTTACTGCAGAAGTTGCCACAGTAAAGTGGTGTAGCAGTGATTGATAATTGAAGATGAGAACAAATTAAAGAAATTGAATACACCAACTGTCTAATAGTAGAAACCCCTTGTACTTGCTATTTTTAGTTGAATCTTCTTTAACTGTCTTCAACCTTGGCAGCAGGGCTAACTTGAAACCATAGATACGAGGTTTCTCCAAAGATAGGTAAAATTATAAAAGCTACTGCACACTCACTTGGTTAAAATTCATATTATAACACTTATATTTGTCCTCTCTAAACCTTTTAAAATATTTTTGTCTTCAAGCTAAAGATTGACTTACCTAGATGTCATAATTATTATTATTATTAAATGGACCATATTAATGTCAGTACTTAACAGAGTAATTTACTTCCTCTTCTTTAGCTGCTCAAATCTTTTAGTAATGTTTGCAAAATCATCATCATCATCATCAGAATTATCTGGTAAAGGGTTATCTGATGGTACAGAGGGAAGATCAGGTAATGCAACGTCAGGTAGTTTGTTAACAGGAAGAGCAGGTTTCACATCCTACAACATTACATACCAAATTGAAATGTAAAAAGGAAAAGAACTACAGCCAATGATTTCTTATCTAAGCAAACCCATAATGTAACGCTAAGTCACAATGAATCAACTGGTAAAATTCTTTATAATAATCTTAATAAGGAACTCTAATTTACCTAACTAGTAATGTGTTACATCAGGAACTCACGTCAGATGAATACATCAAATAAAATTAACAATAGGCTCACTTTACTTGCTAGATAGGTTAAATAAATAGATAGGAGCAAACACGCAAAATTGCTGTAATATTAAATTAGGTGCGTTAAAGGAGGCTTGCTTCTCTCACGAGAAATTTAGCACACATGCAGTACTAAATGTGCTACTACAGTTTCATTTTATTATCATAGTTAATTTTTATTGAATGATATGTATTTTATGTATTTAAAAAAATCATCAAAATTAGAAGAGTAACCAATTGAGATGAAATTTGGCATCACAATATTTCTTCATGTGACACACAATTGTACAAAATTTCATTTCAATTCGGCTAGTATACACTAATGTTTTTGTCCAATCACTTTTGTTAAGGAACATCGAGTGTGATTAGTAAATGGATGGGAGAATGCTAGGATGAAATAAGCTTTCTTGTCGAGGAGTGAGCAAAGGCAGACTGAAGATACACTAAAATATAAATTAGGTGTTTTTCATACTCTGAAAGGCGAGTCCAGCCAGTTTGATGTGGTGAGGATGAGTGTATAGCAAATCTGATAAGGTAAGGTAAAGTTCCAAGGTACTTTGTACATGATTTTTTAAAAATTTATCACACCTATTCATTCTTGTCCAATTAATAGAAATTTCTGTTCCTAACATACTAGTGGAGCCACCACAAATTAGTCTAAGTTAAAAAATTTCATATAACAATAAGTAAAAATTAAAATTAATAGGGTAAGAAAATAATGTAAGAGAAGCATTAGGATGCTCTTAATGACCCTAATTCCAGGGCTGTCAATTTGAATTTTTACAAGTCATCATAGTCAATTTTTCAACTTAAATTTTTGGTAATTTTACTAGTTTATTAAAAACGGAACCATTAATTAATTAAACAAGGATAAATAGGTCCTAGTCAAATATAAAATCCATAAACATTTAAAGACTTATTTACCACAGTTAAATTGATTATTATTTAATTGTTCTTACATTATTACTTATTAAACTTATAAATAAAAGTTTAAAAATGTAAAGTCACCTGGTTATTATTAGAAGGTGCAATGTTAGAGGGTGGTCCAACAAAATTCTGTAACAAAATAATTTAATAAAATTAGAGTTAATTACTTTTTATTCATGGTGAAGTGTGCAGGTAAGGCATAAACAAAATAATGTGCTTGTAATGTGCTACTAATGATTCAAAATTTGAATAATCTAGGAGACCAGCAAGAATTAAATTGTAAAACTTCCATATTCTTTTCTAGATACATCAAATAAAGCTTAATAGAAATTTAAAAAATACTTATTAATTAAGAGGTATAGGTTCAAAATAAATATAAAATAATTACTTTTCAAATAAAAAATGAGCTAACGAGGTCGCCAACATAAAAGCAGTGGAGGGAGATAACTCCTCTTGACTCCTTCTGAATATATATATATATATTTAGGGGAATTATTCACCTGAATTATTCATTTAGGTGTTTTAAAGACCCCCTTTGTGGTTTTCACAAAGTTGTCTGTATATGTTTGTCTCTTATCATTGTAGCTCCCAGTGTGTTTATGCTAGAGTTGAAAATCAATCTATATCTAGTCGTGCTATCTAGAAAATATTTTTTATGACGTCATTAACCCACATTATTGACACAGCAAAAATTTAGAAAATTCACAAAACCCAGAAAAATATGTTTTGATCTGGTTGAGATTTGGCACACATGTAGTCATGCATAAGACAAATATTTGTACAAAGTTTTATCTCATTATCAGCATTAGGTAAAATTTTATTAAATGACTTGTATATGTTGTAAAAAAAAGAAAATAATCCAATTGAGTTGGAATTTGGTTCAAGTTTATTTCTTTACACAGTAAATAAGTATACTAAGTTTAGTTTAAAAGGGTTAAGTATATTTATAGCTTTTGTTGGATTATAAAATTTAAGCTTCATCCAGCAAGGTCAGTGCTTGGATAGATGACCACTGGGAATAAAACTAATATTTTAATTATAAAAATATCTGAAGCGAGTGAAGAAGTGTTGTAGTATAAATTTGGTGAATTGTATATTCTGAGGACGAGCAAAGCAAATCCCAAGTAGTGAGACAAGTGTAGCGTATCAGATATGTTGAGGGAAAATTCTAAGGTACCCTCTAACCGATTTTCTAAAATTGATTTTTGTTAAAAGAGTTGACTAGGATGTCATTTTTATGTTTTTAGATGTGCTAAATAAAATAATTGGAAAACCAATGTGACTTTAAAAGCGGGCCACACTTTAGCTGAGAGGTTGAAGGACTATAAATAAATAATAATAATATATTAAAATCTACTATACTCAAAGCAAACAGACATGTGAGAACAAATCATATACAACAACAACAATGGTCAAAGTACACCACAAGGCTTACACAGTGCCACAACCTAAATTAATAATTCAAAATATGAGGTCCCCAAAAATAGTGAAGTAAATTATACACCTAGTTTCAGTGTTAAAAAGTCCATTAAGTTCAGTTTATCTTTATAAAGTTTAAATGACTTACATTTACATTGATAGTCTTGTCTATGTTGTTCGGTGGCACGTCTGGTGGAAGGAATGGATGTAATGGTGGATTATTTGTTGGGTTGTTAGGTGGAATATTGTATGATGGTGGAGCAACAGGTTCTATTGACATAGCAGGCACAGCTGGTAATGACTGTAACAATTGTATTAATATAATGAGTACAATGAATAGCTTTCTTTAGAGTACCTATATATATAATCAGAGTAGGGACAGCAGGATACACAAATTTGTGATTGGTCTTTTTTTTATAAAAATCAATAAAATCTAATTATTCTTTGCTTTCTAAGATCTACAAAATTTGTTTGTATATATTTTTTTTTAATTTCGAAGAACTAATATAGTTGCACAAAAATTAACTAAAGTAATCAGTAAGAGTGCAGAGTACATTAATAATTAAAATACTGATTCAGTTATACTATATTACTCTATAAATTAAAAAAACACGACCCCATCCTCATACGATAAGGTATAATATTTTCTTTGGAAATTTGAAAAAGAGACCCCACTAAAGAAATAACAATTTTCTTAGTAGTTATTATTTCTTTGGAATAAAGGCAAATTTCCTTTGGAATGCGTCTTTTCGTGCTTAACAATCTATTTCTTGCTATATCTGTAACTTATACCACAGACTATTATTATTCTTTATCTGTGCTTACAACTAACTTGCGTAAGCCAACAGCTTATATTAAGATTGGTAATTAGTAACAAAGCTAGTAATAAATTTTAGCTGAAAACAACTAATAATTAACAATTTAACACACATAAAGACAAAATGAAATGTCTGCTAAAGCAATAGAAACCCACAGGAAATAAAACAAACATAAAGTAAAGTGAGAAACAGCTTTCACAAAACATTAGTGAACACCGTAAATGATATGCAACCAGTCACAGGGAACAAAAACAAACACATAAAAATAAAAATATAACTTTGCTTAGATAGCTAGCTTAAACCTAGATAATGATCTAGGCTATCTAAAGTTAGATAGCTAACTAGCAAAAGCTAGATAGATGGCTAGCTATCTAAAGTTAGATGGATATCTAGCTAAATATAATTTTTCTTACTACAATCGTATTTATTTCATTAATAAAAATAGATTTTTATTTTATTTATAAAGCTATCTATTTATCTATAAAGCTAGCTATCAATCTAGATTTTGCTTTAGATAAATAGCTAGCTAAATAGATAGATAACTTTATAAATAAAATAAAAAACCTGTGCATAAAAAATTGCAGAACCCTGAGTTTAAGAGCTTATAACTTGTAAATGTCAAGATCGATTTTAATGAAATAAGTTTTTACTAAGTTATGAAATTTTATATGAGCTAAAAATTATTTTTTTAATTTATTATTATATTATCGAAAAACTAAAAAAGCGTAGTTTCCCGGCATACATTTCACAAAACCCAACTTTTTAACATCACTACTTTAACAATATTCAACCTGTTTAATTTAAATTTACAGGTCATTTAGATATGGTATAAATAAAGATGTGTAATAAACTGCGTAGGCTTCCACGGTTATTGTCATGAAGATTTAGGTCATCCGGTGGTGACCCCGTCAATGTAGATGAAGAAATCCGAAGTTTTGCTTCCACTGTGGGGGGCATCTTCAGGGATGTAGGACATCATGGATGTTGGACACAATGCTCTAAAAAACTGAACTGAAGATGGAGGCCTTATTTATACCTGTCTCTGACTTTGTATCATCGTCCTCAAAGACAAGGTCAGAGGACAAACAGGGCCTCCATCTTCAGTTCAGTTTTGTAGAGCATTGTGTTTCTATCCATGATGTTCTACATCCCTGAAGATGCCTTCCACTGTGGAAGAGAAACGTTGGATTATTCATCTATAAAAATCTGTACTCAATCAGGTAATACAAAATTTTATTAAATTTTCTATTGTAAACCTATTTCATTAAAATCAGTCTTGCCGTTTACAAGTTATAAGCCATTAAACTCAGGGGTCACAATTTTTTTTATAGAAAGTAGTTTATTGATGAAATAAACTTTAGGCCTAAAACAACTTTAATGCCTCTGTAGACATGAGAGAAACTGGATGAGATGAAAGAAATGGATGATGACAAGAACAGTGTACATATTGACAAAGCCAGAGTAGCAGAGGCAGATCATATACAACTTACTTCATTATAATCAATCAAATTCTGATTGAAGGGGTTAGATTTGTTCAAAGAACCAGATGGATAGTCTGATGGAATATTGTAACCAGAGTATGGAGGTAGAAAGTCATCCAGTGGTCTCTTTTTGAGGTCCAGAGTGTCGTAGCTTGATATTTGCTGCAAAAATGTACAATTATTCTTGAAAACCCTACTAACAGGTTTTCCCTGTAGAAACCTCAACCTCAGGAGGATTGCACTCCAGCCTAACAACTTCAAAGGTCATAAGTATAATTATATTTTTAAACGTTAATCATAGAAAATCTCATTTGCAATAGAACGAAAGAATAAAAAGTCCCTCCACAGTTATAGATTTTATTAAAACTAAAGCAGAGCGCTCTGCTTTAGTTTTAATAAAATCTATAACTGTGGAGAGACTTTTTATTCTTTCGTTCTATTACGATGGACTCCATTTATGCTCATTCTCAAACATCTCATTTGCAATTTAACTAAATTTATTTTTATTTTTTCCATGCTAAGAACTGTTAAGAAATTTTAAGCAAAAATATCTGTTTATGGTTATATTAACGAACATCTTTTCAAAAACTATAAGAATTTTGAAGAAAAATATTAAATATTTAAAATTAATTACTTTTTTAAAGCAATCATAATTTCTTTATCAGCTCAACAAAAAACAGCTTACAGCTGATCGAAATTGGTTTTTTCACTCATATGAATTTCTCAACTACAAACATTTAGTTACTAAATAAATAAAGATATACTCACAGGGTAGTTGAAAGCATTTGAAGGGTTACTTGGAGGAACTGGATGCTGTGGATAGCCAATAAAACCTGGTGGGTGACTGGGGCCACTCATATCTAAATTATTTGATCCACCAAACAGGAGAGCATCAACACACTTGGACTGCTCTTCTTCCCTCATTACCTAATCACATCAGTTAAACATCTCAGGATATTTCCATCGTGAAGCATAATTGATTAAATAGTGTGAGAGGTATTTTCAAGGATGTAGCACATCCTGGATGAAAACACGATGCTCTACAAAACTGAACTGAATATGCTCTACTTCCCTGATCATACCTTGCACAGTGGAAGCGAAATATCAGATTCATCAACTACATTTATTCAGTCACCTCCAGAAGAATTACACAATTCATAAACTAGTTCTTATACTTATTATTATCATAAGTTACATTATTTGTAATATTGGTCTCCATAATTGAATTCTATCAGAAATTGGGCACAAATGAGACACCAGGTAATATTAATTATTTATTGCGATATTTCGCTCTAAACACAGAGCATTATCAAGCAAACATCTAAAAAAGAAAATTAACTAAATTACATACTTGAAAGTACAATATTAGGTAATAGAAAGAATAATGAAAAACTAAAATTGTCATGCTAGAAAAGAAACTAAAAACTCACGAGTTACATATCTGTTACATATCTGTTCAAGTTAACATTGTCAATACTTTAAATCAGGTCCGAATTCCTAAAATAAAGAAAAATGTTTTTAAAGAGGGCAAAATAAAAATCAAAAAGAAGAAATCACTCAAACGTAAAACAATCGATAAAAAGGGGGGTTAAACTTACATGCTCTAAAGTAAAAATCACAATGCATCAGTGAAAAATTAATTAACAAAACTCACAATTTAAAATATAAGTAAAGTGTAACAAAAGGGAAACAGTCAACAACTGAAAGGAAAGTGAAAAGACACAGCCTACTAGACAGATAAAATAATCATAAATGATTATGGAGGGAAAAATAAATACAACAACTAACAAAACTAAAATATAAAAGAAAAATAAATATAAAATTAATTTAAATTGAAAAATAAATAAATAAATATTTATGAAATTTAATATTACTTTATAAATAATAATGTACATAATAGTGTTAAGAAATAAATAAATAAATTATTAAAATAGAATATATAACCTATTAAGTTAATTTAAGTTATGCAGGATACCAGCATAGTATTTATTTAGGTCCCTGGAATCTTTTTTTAAAATTGATATTATTACTTTCATTAGAAATGTGTAATGCTTCCAGAAGTAGACGTTTAAAATTATTGTTTTCCCGGTTTATTATTCTGGTCCCATCGAAATCAAAATTATGGCCTAAGTCTTTAGCGTGGTTAGCAAGTGCCGTGTTATTTTCTTTATTTTAAGGTTTCTGGCGGACTCTATTTATACTACTTTCATGTTGGGATCTCCTGTTTGACCATGTCTGCTTTGACTCTCCTATATACTGTCCAGGGCAGTCTTTGCATGGAACCTGGTATATGATACCCATGGCGTCATCTATTATAGGTTTGTCTTTAAGAGGAGTGAAGTAATTTTTCCCTATTTTATTTACAGGTTTCAGTCCAAATTTAACCTCTGGGCAATCATATTGCTTGAATGTCCTGCTGATGGTGTATGATAACCCTTTTACATAAGTGAGGCCAGAATAAATACTCTTAATGTTACTGGTAGGAGGTTCTCTAACCGGTGGATTCTTTAAGTATACTAAGGCTTTGAACCAAAGAGATTTAACAAGTTTTATTGGGAAAAAATTATCAATAAGTTTCTTGTAAACTACTGTTTTAACTTCGGCTAGAAATTGCTCGTCAGTCAAACTTATAGCTCTTTTAACAAAGTTAAAAGCAGTATTATATATTTGATTAAAAGTGTGGTTAGATTTATAATTAAGAAACCTGTTGCCCTTAACTTCCTTGTTCATCCATTTGGTCTGCAGTTTACCGTCTTCTGTTTTGATCACTGTGACATCCAAAAAATCAATCGTACATAGAGTGTGTCAAGTTTTGCTGTAGTCATACATACTTTACTTTTGACAATATTATATACAAACAAATTGATGGTTTGCCGATGGGAGGAAGTATGTCTGTCAACCTTAGCGGAATATTTATTAACCACGTACTTAATACTACACTTGCTAGAACTAGATATAAACCTAAACTTATCTTCAAGTACATAGATGACTTATTTTTAATCTTGAAAGCTAGACACGTTGATTTTTTAAAAAGTGAACTTAATAATATCCACCCTAAGCTCGAGTTTACAGTTGAGTTGGAGGAAGGCAATAGGATTGATTTTTTGGATGTCACAGTGATCAAAACAGAAGACGGTAAACTGCAGACCAAATGGATGAACAAGGAAGTTAAGGGCAACAGGTTTCTTAATTATAAATCTAACCACCCTTTTAATCAAATATATAATACTGCTTTTAACTTTGTTAAAAGAGCTATAAGTTTGACTGACGAGCAATTTCTAGCCGAAGTTAAAACAGTAGTTTACAAGAAACTTATTGATAATTTTTTCCCAATAAAACTTGTTAAATCTCTTTGGTTCAAAGCCTTAGTATACTTAAAGAATCCACCGGTTAGAGAACCTCCTACCAGTAACATTAAGAGTATTTATTCTGGCCTCACTTATGTAAAAGGGTTATCATACACCATCAGCAGGACATTCAAGCAATATGATTGCCCAGAGGTTAAATTTGGACTGAAACCTGTAAATAAAATAGGGAAAAATTACTTCACTCCTCTTAAAGACAAACCTATAATAGATGACGCCATGGGTATCATATACCAGGTTCCATGCAAAGACTGCCCTGGACAGTATATAGGAGAGTCAAAGCAGACATGGTCAAACAGGAGATCCCAACATGAAAGTAGTATAAATAGAGTCCGCTAGAAACCTTCAAATAAAGAAAATAACACGGCACTTGCTAACCACGCTAAAGACTTAGGCCATAATTTTGACTTCGATGGGACCAGAATAATAAACCGGGAAAACAATAATTTTAAACGTCTACTTCTGGAAGCATTACACATTTCTAATGAAAGTAACAATATCAATTTTAAAAAAGATTCCAGGGACCTAAATAAATACTATGCTGGTATCCTGCATAACTTAAATTAACTTAATAGGTTATATATTCTATTTTAATAATTATTTATTTATTTCTTAACACTATTATGTACATTATTTATAAAGTAATATTAAATTTCATAAATATTTATTTATTTATTTTTCAATTTAAATTAATTTTATATTTATTTTCTTTTATATTTTAGTTTTGTTAGTGTTGTATTTATTTTTCCCTCCATAATCATTTATGATTATTTTATCTGTCTAGTAGGCTGTGTCTTTTCACTTTCCTTTCAGTTGTTGACTGTTTCCCTTTTGTTACACTTTACTTATATTTTAAATTGTGAGTTTTGTTAATTAATTTTTCACTGATGCATTGTGATTTTTACTTTAGAGCATGTAAGTTTAACCCCCCTTTTTATCGATTGTTTTACGTTTGAGTGATTTCTTCTTTTTGATTTTTATTTTGCCCTCTTTAAAAACATTTTTCTTTTATTTTAGGAATTCGGACCAGATTTTAAAGTATTGACAATGTTAACTTGTTAACAGATATGTAACAGATATGTAACTCGTGAGTTTTTAGTTTCTTTTCTAGCATGACAATTTTAGTTTTTCATTATTCTTTCTATTACCTAATATTGTACTTTCAAGTATGTAATTTAGTTAATTTTCTTTTTTAGATGTTTGCTTGATAATGCTCTGTGTTTAGAGCGAAATATCGCAATAAATAATTAATATTACCTGGTGTCTCATTTGTGCCCAATTTCTGATAGAATATTATCATAGTAGTATATGCACCAAAGGCCCTTCCAAAAACATAAGAAAAAATGGAATTTATAACATGAAATTTACACTCCGCCAAACTATGACTGGGTAATTTTTAAGAGCATTGTATGGAATTTACAGTATGCATTAATAAATGAGGCCAGTAGAATCCATCATCAAGTATTTTTTAATGAAAAATAAAAAGATATTATTTAAGCATGATAGCAACAATTTAATGAGAATTTATGCAAAATTTTAAGGCTATAAAACAAAAAGGGACTATTTGATTCAGGACGTTTAAAAGACACAGCAATTTAGTTTTAAATCTGATATATCAATATTACCTGTGGGTCAGGTTCATATGGAATACTGTATATTTTTGCTATCTCTATTAGATATTTCTCAATAAGTATCTTGGGAGGAGCATGCACACTCAGCTTATGCTTTAGTTTTTCACTTATGGTTTCCATTTCTCCAATCCTACATGACTGTAAACGAAATATAATTTATTAACACCACAGCCTACAAAACTTAAATACATATTAATAACAAGAAATGTTGAATAAATTAAATAAAAATAAACACGGAGGACAGGTAGCTCAGTGGTAGACCACTTGCCTTACGACCTGGTGTGGATAGATAAAAGAAATATAAAAAATATTACAATGAAAAAAGTTTAAAATTTTTAAGAACAAGTGATCCACACTCTGATCAAAGTAATAAAATATTTTTTTTTTACTTTTCCTCATGCAGGAGCTGTCTTTACCATGAAATTTCATGAATGACTGGCTATTAAAGATTCAAACACACCAACAATGTTTTCTGGTAAATATTATTCAAAGATAGTATTTGTGTACATCTTGTAAGATATTTTGTACCTTTAGCAAGATATTGCCTGGCTAAAAGTACATATACTAGAGAGTTGACAAAATATATCTTTGGGACTAGTTGCTTCCTAAGGAATTTTTATGACATCATAGACAGTTTTATTTAATGATAGCATATTTCAAAAACTAATAAAAATAGGAAAATAATTAGATAATGATAAAATTTGGCATACATGTAGTCCATTTCTCATTTAAGAAAAATAAATTCACTAATTTTCATTTAATTATTTACATTAATTCATTTTATTTTCATGAATGACACAGATATGTTTCTTTAAAACAGTATTAAAATTTGAAAACTGTCTCTAGAATAGTAATTTGGTACAACACAGTATCAGCTTTAATTTACTTTATTGCTTTATCATATAGTTGATATAATCCAACTCAAATTAAAATATTCTGGTGCATTTTTTACCTATTGGTTTATTAGAATCACTGATTAATAACCAATCCTAAAAATCTATTTAGATTTAATTATCTAAAAATTTTTAGATACTTATTTAGGGGTTTTAACCCTTTTGCTGCTAATGACAGCATATGCCGTCAACAGAAAAACTTTTGAGTGTCGCAAATGACGGCATATGCCGACATTTTTTTTATGATGATGTGGTTAGTGCTGTGAATATTATTTTGAACATGTGGGAGATCTATTGGTTATTTGGGGTATTAGCTAACTTCTTGTGTCACTGATAGGTGGCAGTAGTGCCATTTCTTTATCTAAAAACGTAAAAGAATGTCGGGAGTTATGGACCACAGCACACATCCCTTCGCTCTTGGCATTTAAACCTTTCTTATCTCTTCTCCTATAGCCCTTTGATTGACATATTTATGACACCTCTTTACTAAAATCAGTACCGACAAAGTAGGGACATTGATCTTATTTTTTAACTTGGTAAGAAATAAAAAGATAAAAACAGACAAAATATTTTACTAAAATATTTTAACTATTCTAGTAATCATGTTATATTCGTTCTATAATTCTCCTTCCTCTCTTATTAGGTATTAGTGAGTATAATGTCTTTTGCCAGGTAATAGGGTATCTCTGCTGATGGATGGTCTAATATGTATAGTTGGGATTTGGTGATCTTTTAATGTGGTCAGTGTGTATGTGTGTAATACTTTGGTCGAGTTTTGAATTTATTTTTAACCCAAGATATATTAGATATATATTTCAATATATTGAAAAATTGTCGAAACTTGTATTATAGTAATTTTGCTCTAATAAGAAACTTATTTATTTGAGTATAGAATTGAGGTTAAAAATAAATATTAATATGGTTTTTGTTTTTTAAAAATTATGTCATTCAACACTCAAATGTTCAAAGTTACATTTTCACAGGGTTAATTATTTGTCAAGTCGTAAAATCAATGAGAATAATGATTAAAATATATAAGAAAGCTGCAGTAACGCGATTTCAGTAGAAAAGTAAGAACAATTTTTTTCCCTGACCTCGCGCCGTTGGCATTAATGCGACTTTTATATATATGTCATCCAATATCTTCATCAATATTAGGATTATACAAATCAATAAACCATATTTAATTTTAATAATTATTATATAAAATAGAATTATTTTTTAAATACCACAACCATGATTATATTTATATTTAACATAAAATTTATGCTCAAATAAACAAACATTTTTTTGACAAGAACAAAAAAGAATTTAACATTTATTATATGTGTAGACAATGTAAAACAATCAGTAGAACATAAAAATTACATAAGGGAAACTGCCTAGGCCAAGTTAAAGTTGTGTACTTTAAGGTAGAAAAGCAAAAAAGCCTTCCCAACAGAAGAAAGTTTTTCTTTTGGCGGGTCCCGCAACCAGGGACCCAACTACACTCCAATACCCCCGCAGCCCAAGGGTTAATAAAATTCTAATTAAATATAGTAAATAGATACATTTATATAAATATCATTCAAAACATAGTACATTTATTTAAACAGACTGTAAGTAATATATTGACTGATTTGTTTGAAGAGCTAAAAAAATCTGAATATTTATGGCTGTATTAAAAAATAAATAAGAAATAACCATACATACATCAGAATACTTCTTTCCAAATTTATAGGTGAGTTGATCAGATATGGCTTTAAATTCTGGCACTTCATTACCAAGTCTAGGAGATATCCATAGTAAACTAGACACTGCTTCAGCCAGACTTGGATCTAGTCCCCTGTAGAACACATCAAACTTATAATCACATGGAACAGAACTGAGGTTATTATAAAACAAGTGATAATACTAGTAAAATAATCAGGTACAGGGTACCTCGGAACTTTTTATCATCACATCGGATTTGCTAAGTTCATCCATCCTCCCTGATTCAGACTCGCTTTGCTTGTCCTCAGAATATACAAGTCTCTGACCACACTTAATGCTGCTTAACTTATATCATTCATATTTTCACATCTTAACTTATAATATTCACATATTTTTTTAACATTTAAAAAAAACGTACACAAGTCATTTAATAAGAATTATACTAAAGCTGATAATCAGATGAAACTCAGCACATATATTAGTCTTGTACATAGCTACATGTGTGCAAATCTCTAACATATAGTAAATTTTTAAGCATTAAATGGTTTTTCAAAATTTTTGCTCAGTCATTAATGCAGGTTAATGATGTTATATGAAAAATATTTTCCGGATAGCACAACTACACCTATAGACTGATTATTGTACTAAAGTTTCAACTCTCTAGCATAAATTCACTAGGAGCTAGGATGATAACAGACAGACACACACACATATAGATAGACAACTTTGTAAAACAACTCAGGAGATCTTAAAAAACACCTAAAACAGATATTCCAGTGACATCCCAGTCTGGATTTTTTTGCAAACACAATAATTTTCCTACATACCTACGGTATAAATGAGAAATGTAAAAATTGGTCAGGCTTGACAGAAATATTGTTCTGAAAACAGTTTTAAGAAGGACTAGGTGTGATGCAGTCAAAATAAGTTTTATGCTAGTAAATTTGAAAAAAAATCAGGTACGGAGGTCAGCAAGCCAGTCGAATTTTCTTTGCAGTGCATGCTTTCTTGCTCAACAATCCAGGTTTTGCCTTGTAACCTGAGCAATAGTATTGATAATTATTACACAATTTCCTGGATTTTTCAAAAGAAATGCGCATATGCATTTCACTGGTTAGAAAAAACTATGGTCATCATAAACACTGAGAATTCTTATCAAGCTCAGTTCAGGTTAATTTTAAAATGTTTCAGCACATTTCCTTTGAAAAACTGGAAAACTTGTGCAACAGGTAGTAATGCTATTGGCCATACATCAGAAATTTAAGCTAGACCTGTTTTGTTGAGCAAGGTAGCATGAATTGCAAAGAAAATTTTCCCAGGTTACGAACTCCATGCTAGAATTATTTTGAAGTTATTAATTTATATTTAGTAAATATAAAGATAAACATGATTAATAGTGCCAAGATTATAATGTACCTAGGTGTCTTATTAACTCTGGGTAAGAGTAATTCAACACTGCTTTTTTCAATTTTTCGGTCACATTAGTTAGTTGTTTTGACTTCAGACAAGTTTAATTTAATTCAACATACCAAAAATGTTCAAAAAACATCCCACTTGAAATTAGCTGTTTAGTGGCCATAATTTTGGCTTCCGATTAAATACCTTGGTTTTTAGTCACTTAGAGTGGTCATATCAACTCCGGACCATTTTATATTGAATATGCATTCAATTTAGCTCCTCAACAAACAAAAATTAGAACCTTTTTCCCAGAGAAAAAATTGAACCATCAATTTCACAGATTACTTGAAAATCAGAGAATCAGCTACCATCGATACTTGCTGTTGGATATGAATATCCCTGGACCGGTTTCGGCATAACGCCATCATCAGTAGGCAGGGCAAAACTCAAGCTCTCAACTAATAAAGTTATATCAGTGAATAACTTCTAGTCTCAATGAGCACGACAAGTCTCCTGAAGATAAGGGAGGAAGTAGGAGAGGGTTTATAATATAGGGAATGTGTATTGAGTCAAGGCCATGACCCTGACAAGTCAGGTGTGTGTGTGAGTCATCTGACGTTATGTGCCATGCATGTGCCATGGTTTTCCTGTTTTCTTTTTTTGTCAAGTGCTGGTTTGAGTACCAAAAAAGTAATGTCCGAATTGAAAGTTAGTTGTTTGTTAATAATTGTTTTGTCAGTAATTCTGTGTTTGTATATATCTATTCTTTCAAGTACGTCAAGTTTAGGTCCTTTTGATTGTTTGTGTAGCAGTTTCATTGAGTTTGACATTGTATTTGGTTCATGTCCGTGTGTGAAAAGGTGGTTGGCGAAGTTAGAATCTGATTTATCTTTTATGAATGAGCTTAAGTGCTCTTTATACCTAGTGTTTAGTGTACGATATATTCTACCTATATAATTATGTTGACAATTTTTGCAAGTTATCTTGAAAACTCCACAGTTATCTATAAATTTAAGTTATTTAGGTTATTGGAATTATGTGTTAATTTGTTACCTATGTTAAATTGTTTGTTTGTTTTGAATGCTGTTGTTAAGTTGTGTTATTTAAGGAGTTTGCAAGTCTGTAAGTTTCCGAACTATAGTTATAAGTGTACATCCATCCATCTATTTTTCTTATTTTGGGTCACATGGAAATTTGATGATGCCGCATTTTTACAACTACATTCTTTCCGAAAGTAGAAAGGGAATCAATTGTGTTGTTTGTGTGTACAAATTTCTTCTAACACACTAAGGGTTAAATAAGTTTTTTTGACCAAATGAACATACACACTGAGTCTGGTGCGTGGCGTCAACCCAGAAAGGATATAACTGTGTAACTGTCTCCTTCGGGGGTTTCAAATACCGAGGCTTAAAGTTATGTAGAAATTCACACAGTAGTGGTGGGGGCGGGGTACAGTGATCCAACTCCCTGGTTTTAGGTGGTCTTAAAAACAGGGATTGGTTGAATCAACTACCGCACCGAGCGCTAGTTTTCACCTTGTACACTTATCACTTTAAAATCAAAAATTTCTATTTATGTTTAAAAAAAATAATAAAAACACAATTTTTATCTTATTTATTAACTTTTTTTTCTGTTTTAGTTGTTTATAAGATATTTTTTTTAGAAAATAGGATAATGTGAATAATGAGACAACGAAGACGTAAATTAAATTTATAATTTCCCGGTATGATGTTTGTTTACAAACATTTTTGATGTTTGTCTACAAATCATGGTTATCACGATATCAGTCTACTTAAAATTAACACATCGTTTATTTTTATAACATTTTATGAAAATTATATCTTTAAAATAATTAATACAATTTTTAACATTGTTAAAGACATTTTAAATAATTTTAATCTTAGAATTGAAGAAATAATTATTTTATATATGGCGTACAAGGTGAACCGACCTGCCACTAGAGGAGAAAGGGTGAACTTAAGGCAGGTCCATCTAAACCAGCTTATTCCGGGGGAGTTAGACCACTGTGTCCTGCGCCCCTACCCCTACTGTATGCATTTCTACATCACTTTACCCAGGCTACTAGGACATGGTAGACTGTCCCTTGAATGAAAGAATAAAAGATCATACTTACTTCATTTCTTGTAACAATCCAAACCTAGACAGCAATAGATCACAGTACATCTCTAGTATTTCCATAGCTTCTACCATGTAATCTTCCCTTATAATATGTTCCACCCTGATCTTGGCTCTTTCGCACTTGTTATCACTGATGTAATCAGCTATCTCTTTACGTGCCTTCTGTGCCAACTCGCTTTTCTTCTTCTCCAGTAATTTCAAGCGATTTATAGCTAACCTTAGGTTTGTCTTAAGTTTAGAATAATTACACCCGCTTTGAAACATGTTTTAAACACAATTTGAATAAAAAATAAAAATTACTCAGAGAAACTAATGTACATGATTCATAACAATTGGTTTGTTCTTTCTTCTTCTTCTTCCTTATTTTTTTTGTCTTTAAATTAATATAACAGACATTACTCACTGTTTTTATTAGACCATCTTTTTTTTATATATGTATATTTATGTATTTTTTGGAAGGCATAAGACCTCTTCTTTTTAAAATTTTACAATCGAAATACAACTATCATTTGGTTGGAGAACATTAATGATAATAATATATATAACACATACAAAACACAAACACATGCATTATGAATAATAATAATAAAGATATAGATAATGATAATACATACAGACACATACTTACGCAAAATATGTAGTTAGACTTACTTTGATAATTTGTAAATTTAATACTTTATAATTATTTTGTTTTTAGTAGAAACTATTTAAAAAACTAATTATTATTTTTGTAAAATATATTGTTAAACTATTACGTTCATATTAAAGTACGAAAACACGATAAATAATAAAAATCACCTAATGTTATCAGGGTTGAGAGGTACGGGGTACCTCGGAACTTTTCCTCATCACATCGGATTCGCTACGGTCATCCTCCCTACTTCGCATTCGCTTCGCTCGTCCGCAGAATATACAATTCGCCAAATATATACTGCAACATGTCTTCGGACTCACTTCGCTCGTGCTTAGATAGTAAATGCATCCGTTTTATTCTCAGCGGTCACCCATACAGCATTGACCACGCTCAATGTAACTTAACTTTTATGATCCAACAAGAATTATGGATATAGTTGTCTTATTGAAACGAAACTTTGAATACTTATTTATTAAGCAAAGGTATACATTTTTACTAAATTTCAACTCTATTGAATCGTTTTCTGATTTTTTACATTTTTTTTAAAAGTACACAAGTCCCTTGATAAAAACTGAACTAATACTAATAATGAGATGAAAATATGTCTTCACATATGTTAGTCTTATGCATTACATCCGTGCCAAATTTCAATCAGATTTGCATAATTTTTTCGTGTTTTATGATTTTTAGAAATGTTTGCTGTCATTATTGTGGTTTACTGATAATTATTACAGCAGTAGACTGATTTTTGTATAAAGTTTTAACTCTCTAGCATAAATACACTGGGCGATACAATTATAACAGACACCTACACACACACACATACACACACAAACTCACACACATACAGAAAACTTTGCGAAAACCACTCAGGAGATCTCAGGGGGAGGGGTACTGGTAGTTTAACGGGTAGCGTGTTGGCCACCCAGACCGTTTGGGTTCAAGAATATTTCTGGTTTGGGCCTTAAGAATATTTTGGGCTCTAACTTAAATGAAAACGGTCTAGAGTTAATTCCAGCACTTGAAGTACTCAAGGATTAGGTACCTAGGTTCAAATCCTGGTGAGAACAAAAATTTTTATGTCTTATTTACATTAAAAAAAATTATCACTCCAAAATAATTTTGGCGCGGTGATTCGCTAGAGGTTGAGCTTAGGAAATTCGATGTGTTAAGAAACGTTTCGAGTTCTATATCGTAACTGACTTTTTATGAACTATTATTATACCGGGTGGAACATTTGGACTTATTACGACGATATTAAATATCTTGTAACATCTTACTCTTCGCTCATTAAGCATTGTCTTTCCTTATGTAATTTCTTTACACACAATTAGAGAAAGAATTAAGACTAGTATTAGACTAGTAATGCTTATTAACATAGAACAGAGAAGTGGTCATTGTTTACTTTAATAAAGAATGAGTTATGTGAGGTGAGTAATTAATTATTTAAGTTTGAAGAGTAGTATGGCATTTTGGCGAATTTATAAAGGAAAATGATATTTTGAAAGTTGGAAAATTTCACTCTGATCAACTGTTCTTTTGACTAGGGTTCGGCGCTAATTCGTAATATTTCTTGATAGGGACAGCGATACCTGTCAGTAGTTGATTTTCTATTGGAGCAGCGCTGATTCAAGCGTGATGGCTTAAGGAGAACAGGAACAAGGTCCGACGGGGAGGGGGGGGAATACCCCCGGAGCAACTAGAATACCCTCCGGCAGGAAAAATTAAACTAAAAGGTACCCATTGAAACCATGATCATTGCATATAAATCACTTGTACAAAGTCAAATTAACTATGGTATTCTCTTATGGTGCCATGTAAATATCACAGACATTCTGTTGGTTCAAAAAAAGATTATTAGGGTCATATCTGGAGCTATGCGTGATGATCACTGTAAGGAATACTTTAAAAGATTTAAAATAATGACAGTCATAAATTTATTTATATACAGCTCATTAAATTATATAAAAACTAATGTAAATATATTTAATAAAAATAATCATACTCACAATTATAATTAAAAAAATAAAAACATATTGATGATCCCTCCCCATAGGTTATCTAAGTTAGAAGTGGGACAATATATTAGGCATTCAACTTTTTAATTATTTAGATAAAAATATAAAAAATCTACCAGATAAACAATTTAAAAAATATATTAAAACTTACCTTGAAGAAAACCCTTATTATTCACTAAGTGAGTATTTTTACAAAAAACTCAAAACAAATGAGAAAAAAACTTAATTTATACATTGACGATTACAGCTTGATTAGCTCTTAGAATATTATGTAGAATACTTGTTTTATTAAATTACTATATTTAAGATATTGACAATTTTCTAATGTTTTATCTATGTAAAATTTAATGAAAAATAAAAATTTATTTATTTATTTATGGTAACCCTTCTCTGGGGCGAATCAACAGCCCCCTAATAGTGAAAATGTGTCTCTTGCCAAAATAATCTTGTTGAGATCAAAATTGTAAGTTATTATTTTTATCTGCTCACGGCAGGAAAATGAAGCATTACTGAACTAATTTTAGGCGAGAAAGTAGCAGTTCCCAGATCGGCTGGTAATTAGTCATGAATGACTTGACCTGCCTAGGCAGGAAAGTAGCATTTCCCAGCCGCCCCTGCCTATACTGGTAAAGAAAGTTAATAGATAATTTTTGTAAACATAATTAGTTAATAATAAAAAGCCTATTGAATTTATTTAATGAATAATTACATTATTTAACTAATTAAAATTAATATAAAACAGTTAATGTAAATCTTTAATTAGAAATAATTTTATTGATTATTTTAAAGGCAACACTTTTTTTTCTTGGGTTTTATTTCATCTTTTTTGTCAAGTCATTACTACTTTATCATACGAGCTCGTATTTAATACAGTTTAAAAATTAGTTTATTCCATAGCGGTTCTATAGCGTTTTGTGATGAATATTGTCGAAGATATAGACGAACTTTTCGAACATACCCCGTCGGATGTTTTGGAAATAGCTACAAATGCCATAGAGACCCTAGAGACTAGGGTCAACAAAACCCAATGGGTCACAAAACCCATAGAGACTACCCGGCAAATCAGGAAGTAGGTATCTCAAAGCATATGAAGTGTTCAAAGAATGGTGCTCTGAGAAAACAGTAAAAATGTAAGTGAAACGTTTGTGTTAGCGTATTTAAAAGAACTGTCAAACACAAAATCGAGTGCTACTCTGTGGTCAACTTTCTCGATGATAAGATCTGTATTACCAGTCAAAGAAAATGTAAATATAAAACATTATATAAACGTAATAAGTTTTTCAAGAATGCTAGTTTTGATTTATTACTGTTTGCAGTTGAAAGGAAACATAACTGACTCGTATATTTGCCTTCCTCGGCTTTGCCTCATTTGTCAAATTATATATTACCTGCCTCGCCTTCGCCTCGTCAATCAAAATGAAAAATACCTGCCTCGGCTTCGCCTCTGCAGGTAATTTAGGTAACTTCGATGGTCAGTAATATTCCATTTTCCTGCCTAGTTACACAAATAACTATTATTTTGGTAACTATAACCCAAATATGTTAATTTTGTAACTAGATTTGGTAACCTTAAAAATTTAAGTTATTGAATTACGTAGTATAGCCGTTTAGAAACCGCAGTAATTAAAATATTTCTTTTCAGTAGTTTTGAACAAAAATCTATGATACATGTCAAACAATAGAGTGATAAAAATTACCCAATTATAATTATATTAGTATCAAATTTCTTGAAATTTAATCTGGTATCTAAACGTTATCCTATAAATTAAATTTGTAAAGTAACTAAAAATAGTTACAAAATTATCATATTTGGGTCATAGTTACCAAAATAATAATAAAATTTGAACTCGCCAGAGTCAGTTTACTGGGGGTAGAAACCAATTTCAAAAGTCTTGGGCCATGTTTGCTCTTTATTTATGAAGGATTTATTGTTGGTGCGTCTGGAATGTTTCTCTCTATATATAACCATAAATAGTACTGTCATTTTATTATTGGAAATTATTATTGTGTTACTTATGGGTACATTTAAATGTTTAAAAAATACTTTGTACTCAAGTAATATTTGTAGCAACCCCTCAGTCAACAATTTTTACAACTGTGTATACTCCCCATTCTTTTGAGATACCCCCCCCCCCCATGAAGAACCTCTGAAAGAAAACCCGGAGTCAGCATCGACGTGGTCCTAAAAAGGACCGTATGTTCAAGCAATCTCAATACACCCAAGAAATTTTCTTTGATGAGGTATCGTAAAACGGCACGGCTAGAGCCGATGCATTTCATTGCAATGCATGCTTTCTTACTCAATAATCCAGGCAGGACTTGTTTTCGGTTTAAGCCTTATAACCTAAGGAATAGAAATATTACCTTCTTACACATATTTTTCCGGATTTCTTAAAGGAAATACGCATATGCAATGCACAGGTTAGATAAATCTATGGTCATCATTCAAACATCGACTCTTAGAAGCTATTTTGCGCTCATATAAAACTCAGTACATGCAAATTTTGAAATTTTTAAGCACTTTAAAAAAAATGCGGAAAAACTGTGTAAGAAGTTAATAATACTATTGTTCAGGTTATGAGCCATAAGTAGAGCAAGAAAACATGCATCGCAAAGAAACATTACGGAGGTTTTAAAAAAACTAAAACGGATTTTTAGTGCAAACACAATACTTTTTCTATACAGGGTGCACCCACGGTATAAATGAGGAAAAGTAAAAAAGATCATATGATTTCTATTTGCGTATAAAGAAGAAATATTTATTTTAATATACAAATGTAATAGCGAGTGACTAATGGTTACTGTTGAGGTGGGTAGTCTCTATGAAATGTTAATGAAGTAAATGATATGTAACCTTATAATGTCGTGCGAAGACATATATATGCTATAGTAACCGGCATGTTGGTTTTAGTTTAATTCAGGTCTCTTCTAGATCATTTCATTTGCTTTTAGTTTGAAAATTTCTCATCGACACTTAGTGTTATGAAAAATTTGGTGAGTCCAATAATTCATTCTTTTGCGAATTCAGTTATTTGCATAAAATTTAACCAAAAATACCTTACAAATACACACGCATGTATATAATTTCACTCTCTCGCATATATACCGACCAAGACTATAGCAAGGGAGTATATTTGTTGCAGGCAACATAGGAAATGCGGGCATTGCCTACAATGCCCGGCTTCCTTGGGCAATTAGGGAAATAGAACTACATGAGCTTCTATAATCCACTTAGCTCGGGATACACAATGTCTGCCCTAGGTTTGGCAATTTGGTCTGAATTCAATTTTATCACTCAATGATAGTTTTAATAGTTTTTTGTACACTTTTAGATTTAATATGTTATATTTTTACTTTTTCTCATTTATACCGTTGGTATATAGGAAAAGTATTGTGTGTGCAAAAAAATATGAAACCGGGATGTCACCAGAATTATCCATTTCAGGTGTTTTTAAGGCATTCTATCCTAGGTATCCTAGTCTGTATGTGTGTGTGTGTGTGTGTGTGTGTGTGTGTGTGTGTGTCTGTTATCCTAGGTATTATTGCACAAATAGTATAAACTATAGGTTTTAGTTCTACAAATATTAGAGAGACACAAATATTTATTATACGTTTCAACTAGCTCTGTAGTCATCTTCAGGTATTATCAAAAATAACCATACATCAATAACAACACACTAAAAATTAATAACTTAAACACTAATAAAGGTAACAAAGACAACAAATTATTAAAAACTTGTTAAACTTTAAAAATTTAACATGGCTAGACTAGAATAAATAAAACAAAACAAAACATATCCTAGGTATCCTAGTCTGTGTGTGTGTGTGTCTGATATCAATGTAGCTCCCAGTGTATTTATGCTATAAAATTGAAACTTTGTAGAAAAATCAGTCTACCACTTTAGTTGTTCTATTAGAAAAATAATAGGACTCTTTTATGACGTCATTGACTCATGTCTTCATAATAATAACCCATGACTTCATAATAATAACCCATGAGTCATTAATAATGACAGCAAAAAATTCGAAAAATCATAAAACGTGGAAATTGATGTGATCCAATTGAAATTAAGCCCGCATGTGGTTAGTTTATGTATAAGACTAACATTTGAGCCAAGTTAATCTCAATATCAGTATTAGTTTAATTTTTATTAAGTAAATTGTATAAGTTTTTTCAAAAAAATTTAAAAATCGAAAAATTTTCCAATTGAGATAAACTTAGGTTGAATTATATACCTTTTTGTAATAAAGAAGCGCACTAAGTTTCGTTTTAATACAAAAAGTAAATCCATGATTTATGGGGGATCATAAAAGTTAAGCAGCATCAATCGTGGTCAGTGCCTGGATGGGTAACCGATGGTAATAGAATGAATGTATTTACTATCTTAGGACGAGCGAAGCGAGTCCAAAGACGTGTTGCAGTGTAAGTGTAACAACTTGTATATTCTGAGGAAGAGCGAAGCGAGTCCGAAGTAGAGAGAATGAGCGTATATAGTGCATCCAATGTGATGAGGAAAAGTTCCGAGGTACCCCGTACCCGATTTTTGTGACTTGCTTCTGAGTTTTTTTGTACTGATTACTTGTAGTGATTACTTTTTTACTAGTAAATATGTTGCAGGCAATTTGGGAAATCGGGCATTGTGCATATAGCTAAACAGAGGGGGCAATATGGGAAATGGGATGGGAAATGGGAAGTAATGGCAGATTTCCCATATTCCCGGGTATTATGCAAAATGCAAAATTTAGTCTTAACGTCCCATTTGCTTTTCCTCATTTATACCGTAGGTATATAGAAAATATATTATGTTTACCAAAAATTCCGAAATCAGGATGTAACCGGAATGACGTCATAAATCATCCGTTTCAGGTTTTTTTAAGACCTCCTGATTAGTTTTTACAAATATGTCTGCCTGTATGTGTTTGTTATCATCGTAGCTCCTTGTGAATTTATGCTATAGAGTTGAAACTCTGTACAAAAAACAGTCTATAAATGTTTATATTTATTTAGTGCCTAGATTGGTGACCGCTAGGAATGAAATCGATGTATTTACTATTTTAAGACGAGCAAAGCTAGTTCGAAGACGTGGTGCAGTATAAATTTAACGACTTTATATTTTCGTTAAATAATTACATTGTTGTAGAAAAATTATTTTAAAATTTGGTCCTAGTGTCGAAAGTAAAAGTTTAGAATGAGTGTCATAAAACTATAGTTACATACAAAGACAATATCTATGTATGTATGAAGGTAGAGCCAAAACTCAATATTATTTACTTAGGGCTTAACCAATTTGAGATAATATTCTTCACTGATTAGCTTTACCATCTTTGGACAGTTACTAATTTCGCATAATACATTTTTGTTTCAGATATTAATATGTCTAATAAGTCTAAGTATATTAGAGCTGGTATCACCTCGACCTCGTCAGAAGAGACATTTATTAGCATTACTATCAGCTATATTAGCATTGAGGAAAAATCAAAATCAAACAGTAAACGAGCACAGAGTCATTGAGCATAAATATACCATCAATGCTCAGGTCCCCCCCGATGAGCATCACTCGCCCTTCAAACATCACATCATGCTGGTTAAAGATGGATCTTTTGTTAAAGGGTTTCTGTATATGAAACCTAAGCCATGGGGATTTTTGGATTGGGGTCATCATAACCATGGGATTTGGAATGACGGATGGGATCCATGGGGCCATGCTAATTCATGGAATCATAATCCATGGAATTATCCAAATCCATGGAACTATGCACCGTGGAATCATGCTTACAAATCACCGTATTTGCACGACCACCCAAAATATATAACTCCAGATCATTGGACACCTTTGCACGATTACTCTAAATATAACAAATTTGATTGGACATCACTTCCATCACATTCCAAATATAATTCTCATTGGGAGCCAAAACATCAATCTGCACCGTCTGAAAGAAACTGGACGATGAATTTCTCCAAAACCGAAGCCAGCAACGACACAAGCCTACCTCAAAACAAAACAAAAGCTAACCTAAACAACTCTGCGCATCTACAAGAGGATCAGATTTGGGTTGCAAATAAAAATAATTTATCGACATATAATCAAAATTCAAAAGGAGAGATATCACATTTAATTGATTTGTACAACTACGGCTATAACAATTCGTTACATCATCATAGTTCTAACCAATTTACTGATTTATCTGGTAAAAACCATTATTTCACCTCTAATCAAGAAACTAGACCAATAAATGACTATAGATTCGATCATCACACAAATGCCATACCAGAATTGCTCAATGGCGACACTGCAAACCCTCAACGAATGAACATTTATGGAAATGATATAATTAATCAAGGAATATCATATAACCAAGAAACAACCACTGCTCCAACAGATCAGTACAGCAATGGTTATAACCACAAACCTTACGATTTGTTTGTAGATTACAATGTTACAACGCCTTATCCTTACCATTATACAAATCACATGGATTACCAGACATTATAGAAAAACCACAAAAAAACAGTTAACCAATAAATGAAAAAAAGGTTAACAATAAATATGTTGTGCGTCGTTTTTGTGGTAATTAATTAATAAATCAAAAATTGGGTACAAGGTAGCTCGAACTTTTCCTCATATTATTAGACATGCTTCGCTCGTCCTCAGACATTCCCAGTGGTCTGACATCCCTCGAAAGTAAAATCCTCGTTTTCAATTTCTTGCCAAGACAGTAATTTTCCTGTATACATACCTAGCGTCTTTATGAGAAAAAGTAATAATATTTGGTTATATTTTAATGCCCCTAAATAAAAACAAGAACCTTCGGCCTCTTGGCCCTTACACGGCCCCTAAGTTAATCCAACAAATTAAGTTTCAAGGTTAATCCAGTCCATAGATACAAAGGGGTAGGATGCTTCGAATAGCTTCGAAAAAAGGGTGTTCGTTAGCCTTGGATATGAAACTTGAACCTTATGAAGCAAGACTTGCCTGCGGTGTACCTCGGAACTTTTTCTGACCGATTTGAATTCGCTAAGCTTATTCTTGCTTCTTAGGACTCGTTTTGCTTTTCCTTCGAAATACCTAATTTAAAAAAGAATTTAAAAAGAATTTCCTAATTTATATTGCAGTTTGTCTTCTGACTCGCTTCGCTCGCCCAGGCTGTAAAAACATCTGTTTATTTCTAGCATATGTTTATTCTATTGACCTCGCTAGATGATGCTTTAAATTAGTGGCCTATTAAAACCGTAGATATACAAGGCGTAATGAAATAAGACATCGCACACTTATTCCTTTCGTAAAAGAGTACGAATACACCTTTTCTAAATGACTAACCAATTAGATTATTTTTATAAGTATTTAAATAAGTACTACTTCGGACTCCCTTCTTTCGTCTTTAGAATATGCAATTCGTCAATATATATTATATATATATATATATATATATATATATATATATATATATATAATATATATATATTATATATATATATATATATAAACTTTACATATTTTTTCGTGATAAGGGAACTCAAAAACGAACATTGGACCCACTCCTGGGCGCCCCCCGACACACGAGCCATCTCATCGGCCAATTTTTTTAAAGCAAATTCGCTAGAAAACTATTGCTTAAGGTCTTATGAATTTTGGTAGGCCAAGACGTTGGTCTTATTCCTATATCAATTGTAGGCGTACGTTTTAAGATATAAACGTTTAAACAAGGCAAAGAGGTCGACAGCGTCGAAGCTGTCACTAGTCATAATTACCAGTCAAAGTAATATTTATTGATTTTTTACTATTCATTATGCCGTTAATCATTAGCATAAAAATTATAAATTACAAAAATTGTTTTATAACTTTTGTACATGTTGAATCGTATCATTTTCTCTAGTTAATACTATCAGAAAAGATTTCTTGTAAACAAATAGTACTTAGGCAATTAGCGATACAGCATAGAAATGCTACAACAGATCAAATAATCATATTACACTTATCAGATCATTATTTTACTCATTTCTCTTTCTATTAATATACACAATAAGATGTTTTTAAACAAAATGTGTATAACAATACAATTTCGTGATATTTATCAATTTTCAGTTATGTAATTTATAAATAATATTTTAATGCAATTTCAATTAAGTTTTATCTCAAATAACAAATCTTTAATGTATACAATCAATGTATAAAATATCTATAAAAGTTAACAAACAAACATTATTATAAAGTTTAAGTAACTATAATATTTTATGATCATAGAAATTATGTTATCATTTCAATTTTTGAAATTAAACCCTGTTTTAAATTTTACTCTAATTATTTGTTTATGTACATTTGTATTTTTCAATAATAAGGTAAGCATTGTTATAAATTAAAATTATTTAAATGAACAATGTTAAAGTGTAATTCAGTATCTTGAGGAAAGTTGACATAAAAAAAATTACTAATAACATTTTTCTGAGGAAGGGAGTTCTGGTAAATACATTTTTATCCTGTGTAAAACAAGATTTTTCGTACAGTGTACAAAAACTGTTTTTTATAAATGCTGTTTATTTTATTATCACTCTTTAGCTCCGCAAATAGGATAAACTGGCTATGAAAGACTTTTTTACTCTGCTTCTTTTACTAACTCGCTTCGCTCACAAGTCAATAGAGCCGCTTTGGTAAAAAAAAAAATATTTTACAGCCTAGTACTATATCCCATATACTATAGAGGAGTTTTTCTCCTAAATATAGAAGAATTCCTTTCAGCCTTATATCCTGTGATACTCCTTTATACACCAGTTGGTAATAGTAACCGCTATACTCTAACAGTATTAAACAAAAAAAAAAAAGAATTTATTCGTGCAATAATCTAAAAAATGGGTAAGGGGTACCTCAGAACTTTTGGATTCCCTACGCTCATTCTCACCACCTGAGACTTAGTTCGCTCGTCCTTAGAAAATAATAATTATTATATATAATACAGTACGTCATAGGACTCACTAAAAATGTCCGTTTTATCCCCAGCAAGACCCACCCATGTACTGATCTCCCTCGATTCTCTTTCCTTTTTATATAAATCCTTGTTTTTTTAAATACATTCACAATGTTTCAGTAGCGTTAGCGATTGCGATGCGTGCGTAGTGGTGATTGCGATGCGTGCGTAGTGGTGATTGCGATGCGTGCGTAGTGGTGATTGATGGTTCCACCAAGCCAACGCCTTCCCTTGTTGGCAATAAGAACATACGTTTTATTCCCAGCGGTCATCTATTCAGTCACTAACCTCTTTTGATGTTGCTTAACCTTAGGGATCCAACAAAAATCGGAGTTATACTAGAAGTATTAAATTGAAGTGAAACGTAGTGTAAGTGTACTCTTTTACTACAGAGATACACTTGTATCAAATTCAACTACATTATATTTCGATTTTTACCAACTTTTAAAAATTTCACACAAATTTAAAATTCAATATTGACGAAAGTAATATAAAGTTTGTATGCATAATAGTACCAGATGATATGTTAAACTTTTTGAAATTCAAAGGATTGTAAGCTCTTTATTTAATGGCTTAACACATATCGTTCCCTCTACTGACCCTCATGAACTCCATTCACAGATGAAAAATAGCTAAGAAAACATTTATCATAACCATCAAATTTTTAGGTGAGAGGAAAACAACTCTACATATATCCAAGAGAAGTGGGTGTATGCCATGAGAACCAAAACAACCAACATGTGACATTTTCAGTGTTAAATTTTAATAGATATGGAAAAACATTTTTTTCTCTTCACGCGGAAATGGAATTGAAACACGACTTTCCACCGATGATTGATGTAAGTGTGCAATGCATTTCTGGCATATACGATGTAAGGTGAGAGCATAGGCGATTCTAAGGGGGGGTTGAAGCCCCCCCCCCGGTTTGAATTTAGCCCTCCCAAGAGGAGAATATTAATTATCCTAGTTTTCTATACAGTAAATATAATTCATGTTTAGCTGCTTTTAAGTGGTGGCAGGACATAAAATTTCAATAAAAATGTCCATCTTTACTATAGACAAGGAGTATCTTTACTATTGACAAAGTATAGCTGCCCCCCCTTGGTTACGCCCATGTTTTTAGAATATTAAGATGTACACCAGACTCTGTGGTTATAATAGTCCATTCATCAGCGGTTTTAGGTCTAAATTTTAAAGAACCGCTTAGATTGCCATAAATTTGAAACTCACTTAGAAAAAAAGTTATATGGTACCAATGTGTGCTTTTACCCTGGGGAGAGTGCCACCCCTTCTAGGGGGTGAAATATTTTACCTTAAAATATTTCACCTAAAAATAACCCCGGGTTTCGATACAGTGTTCAATTTTAAGTAAAGTTCTATAGATTTTTCCGAGTTATTCACAATTGCAATTGTTACTTTTACCTAAAAATGCATGTTTTGATTGGTTTTTTTAAAAAATAACTCGACATGCTTACAAAATAGAGGGCTTCAAAAAAGGTTCAAATTTTCAGGATTATAGCCCTTAAATTTTCTTTAGCTGTATTAAATATTTTTAAAATTAAAGAAGTTATCTTTAAAAAACCATTTACGTTTTTCTGTTAACTTTTTCGGAATAAATAAATAACGTATATTGATACCTCCAGTTTTGACGATTTCGGAGCAGCAAAATACTCTTGGACTTATATGTAATTTCATTATAAGGAGTGGTTTAACAGGGTTGAAACTATTAAATAGCATATTTAATTAAAATATTAAATAGTTTTTATACGCGATAAAACGGACAATTCAATTAAATATATATTTTTAAATTTTTTTATAAGAGAGTAGTTTTCACCCCTTAAAAATACAAAGTACTCATTTACATCGTGTAATCTGTTACAATTTGCACCAGATGGTATTATTTAAAGATCTTAACTACAATTAGCTTTTTTCTTATAAATTGATAGAATTTATTAATCATTTTTTTTCTATTGTAGATAGGCTAGAAGCCTTTAATTATTCTAGATGTAATATATGATAATAACTATGACGATTTTCTATTGTTTTACTCTATGGTAAAATTAAATTAAATAAAGTATTTATTTATATTATGTAAGTAATGTACTATACTATTTACTTAGTATACTACAATGTATTTACATGAATTTATAAGTTTTTGTTCAGTTAACAAGTATACATTATGTGTGTGTGTCAGTTATCATTCTAACTCCTATTCTATTGCTGGAGTTAATACTTGGAACAAAACGCAATCTTGTGCTCAATTAGTTGTTTGAAAAAGTACTTTATATTACTTTATATACTTAATATTGGAATATTTGGAAGAATAACTTTATATATTTATTTTTAATTTATTTATAAATTAAATTAAGTTGGACAATTGTTGAAAATGCGTGAAAAATTAAAAATTATATTGGGTAAATGTGGAATACATGGAACGTCCTCTTATGTACAATGTAAGAGTGATATTTGTGTTATGTTTAATTGCATTGACTTAATCAATAGCCTCAATTATTTATCGTAAAATGATATGACAGTAAAAAATGAGTAGACATTTAGTATAGTATTCATATTTTTATAATTTGTACTGGTGGATGGTCGTTGTGTAAAATTATAGTAACTGCAATACAATATGTTACTTGAATGGTTTCAAGTCATTCATAAGTTCAACTCATGAATAAATATGGAGTACTTTTATTACAGTCGCAACCTTTGTTTAAAATAACACCAAATGCGTTATACATCAGTAAGATAAATATCATCCTAAACTGGATATTGTTACAATATCGCAAATAGAATGTTCTGCTATAGTCAAAGTTGCCTGAATAATCCTAACAATATCCGATGATGGTAAGTTTTGTTTTGTTTATTTTAGGTATTTGCCCAACTAACAAAATGTAAGAGTTATTCGGATGTCAGTTCTTGCGAGTTTTATTCAAATGTGACGATGGAAAAACTAGTGTGTAGCATGGTTAACATGAAAAATCAGTTATGGAGTCCATTCATCTATGGATATCAGCCACCACTTTTATGTCCATTTAAAAAGGTAATGACACAGCTGATGAAGAGAAAATGAAGAATTTCTATCAGCTGTTAATTCGAAGGAGGTAGAAGATAATCAATGAATTATTATTCTCCACTACAATGTGCAGAATGTTTACTTTTTCTCATCTGCCTACTTGGTTATACAGAAAAGTATTCAGTTAACCCTACCTCCGAAACAGACATTTATCAACATCTGTTTCAGACACTTTCATTATGATCTGTGTAGTTATAACCGGGAGTAGGGGGCGAATCCCGTTTTTTCTTTTCATAATACGGGTACTGGTTGGAGCTTTTCCTCATCATGTCGGATTCGATGTGATGAGGAATCGATTTAAAATTTTTCGAGCGAAGCTAGTCCGAAATGGTGAGGGGAGCTTAGCGAATCCAATATTGTGAAGAAAAGTTCTAAAATACCTCGTATCTGATGTTTTGTTCTTTTATAACTTAATAAACCTGTCAACAAAATTTATGACGGTGGAACAATTCAAATGCATGCCTACACAACACTTTAACGAAATCTATGATTTTTGTCAAACTATTGCTTGGTGAAAAGATACTAAAATTCTGCGTTATGGGCTCCAAAACAGACAATAATTACCATATTTATTATATATGGCTATATTAAGGATGGACGGAAGAACTAATGATCTTAGCGTATTCAGTACGTTTCCTAATATATATGTCCTAACCTATTCCTAACATTTCCTTAAGAAGAATGTTATCAGTTATAAAATGTATAGGATAATATCTTTGAATACGGGCCTATAGAGTCCATCCTATTTTACACTTTTTTATTATATTATTCTGCTCAACATTTTTTTTAATAGTGTACTGAGGACAGAGGACAATTTAGTCTAAGTCTGGTCTAGTCTAAGACCATGTTCCTTCTTAATTTTATGAGTTTAATGTTGGTAAATCTGAAATGTTTCACTGTCAATATTTATACCGATATAAAATCTATATAAATTGCTTTGGTTTTTAGGGAGCCTATATTGGAAGAAATATTTCTGTTGATATAAACCAAGTATCTAAATGGGCATCTGATATTGAGAATAATTACTGGAAAGGATACCTAATATTAAGAAATAGCCAAACTAAAGAAGAACTCATGTGCAATCATGCAGCTGTGGATTTCCGCAGACGGTCCTAGACATGACTATACATTCAACTAAACAAAGTGAATTAAATATCCATTAAATAATAATGCTATTGAAGTATGTGTATTACCTAAACAAAAACAAGAGTGAACTGTGGACAAAAATTTATGTTAATAAAATAAATAGAATGGTAGAGCCTCACAGACCTCAAACGTTACTTTAATTTACCTTATGTAAAAGAATTGACTATTTTTTCACAAAGTGTTTAAGATTATCTGATGTTGTCGTCTAAATATGCTATCATGAACTTCTGGAAGGATGTTGGCGCAATCTTGATCCCAAAAGGCAATACCTTCCATTGAAAAAGTCCTCCATCCGGAACAGCGAAAGCAATATACTTTTGAAAACATTTAGCCATTGGCCGCATTCAGCTCACGGTAGTCGACAGAAAAGTGTTGCTTGCCATTCTTCTTTTTCGCGATAACGGTTAGGGAAGGGTAGTACAATTTTAATGGTTCTATAACGTCGTTTTCTAACGACTCGGATTCGGAGTGGCGGACTGGCCGGGATGGAGTAAGAGGGGGGGGGGGGGCCTGCCCCCTTTAGGTCTTTGGCCTTTTGGACCCCTCCGGGTCTTCAAAGTTATTTTACATAATTAAAATAAGTTTTTTCTAATTTTTTATTACCTATTTCTTATATTTTTTAAAAATAAATTCGATAATAAAATAAATAAATACATAAAAAATGAAATTATGAAGGAGTTTGTTTAAGGGGCTCTATATAGATATTCTAATTAGTTATTTGATGATTTGCTTTATTCAGGCAGATTGGGGTGGGGAGGTCCAAGAAGAGCAGGAGGTTTAATAAAAAAAATATCTCCAGACGGTGTATAATGTAATGTATATATGTATATAATGTAAAGAGATACATGTTAGTCTTATGCATAGCCACATGCGTGCCAAATTTCAATTGGATCGTATTTTTAATTTTTTCCGCGTTTTTTGATTTTTCGTAATTCTTACTGAGTAATTGCGGTTTAATGACGTCATAAACAAATTACTTTCTGAATAGCACAACTACAGTGTTGTACATCTAATTATTGTACAAAGTTTTAACTCTCTCGCTTTAATACACTGAGAGTTTCGATGATAACAGACACACATACACACATAGAGAGAGACAACTTTGCAAAATCCACTCAGGAGGCCTTAAAACACCTGAAACGGATAATTCCAGTGACATCCCGGTTTCGGCTTTTTTGCAAATACAATACTTTTCTTATATACCTACGATATAAATGCGGAGAAGTAAGAAGAAAGAGGTACTATGCACTCCCCCCATCTCCATTAAAATAAGATAAAATTAGTTTAACACGCGTAATGTTAGAAATATTAAGTTAAAGGCAATCAAACAGAGAAAGAAGAAGAATCATTATCCATCAACAGCTGACTTGCTAACATGAATTTGGACTGAATTTGTGTTTATTTACTAATTTGTGTTATCTTCGATATAAATGTTGATTTGTTAGTTATTTAGGAAATTAATATCTAATTAAAATGTCAAGCCCGGTGAGAGATAAGAAGGAGACGCAGGAAGATTATTTTAGACTGTAAGTTAACACAATTTTTGATATTGTGTTATATATTAACTTTAATGACTTTGCTAGAAGTATAATGGCTGAACCTAGTCAGTTTGTACCAGAGGGGGTTAACTTAAATGAGGAAAAGTTTGGATTTGATTATCGCAAGCTACTAAAAATATCGCTGCGGCGGACCGGTGCGGACAACTCATGAACTAACCCCACTAGCTTTCCAAAAATGACTGATTATATTTTTACTTTTAAATTTATAAATACCATAGCGATTCCTAGTTATGACAGCTACATTTATTATTATTATAAAATGATTGTTTTCTGTATGTATTTACAAAAACGGTTCGCTGTTGCATGTTCTGTATTTCAAAAATACAGAAACTAAAAGTAATTAGAAACTTTTTTAAAACTTCCAGAGAACGCTACTGATGGCAGATAAGTGTAAATTGCATTTAATTAATTTATTGATTTAGTCGATTTGATTAGGTAATTACATTTAATCACATGTGCTCATCTTGCCAATGTAATTAAAATTCAGACTGCATTAAATGCCAAAAACTATCTTCTACCACGTGTAAACTTTAGCCAGTATTTCATTATTACCTGATTGAATCAATTAAATTAATAAATTACTTGAATGAAAAATTTAAAAATAATCAGAAGTGATCTGTGTAAGATTAAAGTGGTAGGGTTAGTTAGAAGTATAACTATACAAAGTATACAAATTAAATTTCAAACTGACTGTGGGCAAAAAGCGGGAAATCAAGACACGCCAACTCAATTCAAAGGTAGGTCCCCCGCCGTGCTAGTGTCGACTGGAATCCAAATTTTCCCACCATTGAGTCGACAGTCTTATTGTTTTAAGTATCTATAGTCTCTGGTTTGTACGTTCTCTAGCAATGAATAGAATGACATATTGATTGCAATATTTATTAATGAGAGGCGATGTCCGTAAAGGTGTAACAAGTAAAAATTAAGATTGTGTCTTTATGTTCTCTTCACGTTTTGGCCACCTTTAGTCATAATCATGAATTAAAGGCACTTATTTACTTGGTTCCCAACCTCAATTTATCTGAAAAAAATCAAGTGGATTTAGGTATAGGAACTAGGAGGTCTGTCTAAACTCCATTAAAATCCCTTAGTTTCGATTTGTAAAGGAGTTATGACTCTAAGAAATTACAAGTTTTTTGCTATGAGAACAAAAATATGTTGTGATTTTCCTTCCAAGTAAATTGCCTAATTTACTTGGGTCCCAATTTTATGTTGGGAACCAAGGGTACTTTCGTAGTACATCATCTTATTCACTTGATTATCAATCTTTTCTCTTTCCCCCTTCTCAACCCCATACAAAAGCCCCATTGCTTTTCAACATCCCCCATTAAGATTGTTAAAGAATTACTTTTATATAATTTAGTAAATATATTGTCGGTACCCAAGTGAATAATTGCCCTATATCGCCATATTTACTTGGGTCCCAACTTTATGTTGGGAACCAAGTAAATAAGTACCGAATTAAAATGGTTAAACTAGCTTTAACCGCTAAAATTTATAGCCATTGTTCATAATTAAGTCTTATGGCTGACTTTTAGTCAGTTAAATCTGAATATCATGCTCATAGCTTGCATAGGGAAGGCTCCAGTTTCTTGCCACAACATTTTTCTAAGCTCACTATCCCTTACTATGGTGGTTTTCTTACAATTAATTTTTATTTAAAAAATTAAGTTTATTTTATCAGTAAATGTTGCTTATTTGGATGAAGGAAGTATAAGTTGTATAACTTATACTAGACTAATTGTTGTGTGTATAACTCTCAAAGACTCTTAAATAAAAGTAAAATTTGGCATATGGCAAGACGTTGGGTTTGTGGAACATTTAAATTGTTATCAAAATTCTGAAATGGCATTTAAACAATGTGTCATATATTTAGGTTTTTAGCATGCTGAATCCAGTTCAATTCTAAGGTTGTTAGCATTGAAACTGGTTTCAGCCCAATCAAAGACCATTCCAAACAAATTTCTAGGGTGCTATAACTTAAGATTTAAAATTATTACAGTATATAGCTATTCAACTATGTTTCTATCACTCCATTCAACAATAGTACAACACACAGCTAAAATCAGTTGTCAGCATGAGAAAATAGTGTTGAGGAACCAATAAGATTGGCTTGATTTGAAATTGAGGGTGTGTTTTAACATCCAGGACTAACCTCATTGGCGCCCTCATATTATTTTCCCACACTGTCAACTGATAGTGACAGCCGTGTGTCGTATTATAGGCTTTTATGTTCACGAAAGCCTTAAAAATACCAGTGGTCATACTTGGCACTTCAATTTTTATGAAATGCAAGCCTTTGGCGTCATATTTTTAACAGATGTGAAGAAACATTTTTTGACACAATATACTTGTGTGAGAGACAGGTGTTTTTAAGACTTCCTGAGTGGTTATCACAAAGTTGTCTGTGAAAATAACAAATATATAAATTTTCTTAAACAGGGGCCTGTTTATAAAAGATAAAGTGCACTTTGAGTCATACATGTTGTGCTACCGGAGCTGACCTTTGACCATACATCCATAAGAGTATCCCTTTTATACTTTACAATAACATTGAGCTTTAAGTTACTGAGATGAATCATGTCCCTCTAATAGTATGAGTCAGGCCCGTAGCCAGCCAAAACTATTAGGAGGGGAGGGGGAGAAACTGATCCAGAAGGGGGTGATATTTATACAACTTGTAAGGAACTTCCACTAAAAACTACTTTGTCAAAGGGGTTTTTTTGGAAGGCGGGGACGCACAGATTAAGAATATATATGTGTATATATATATATTTATGTATGAGATTTTTGTTCCTAGACGTTTCTATGGAACAAAATAACTTTCGAATGCTTTCTCGGATCGAAATGAAACCATTGTACGAAAATCAACCTGTCAACTTTATTTTCGTACTAACTTTAGTTACTTCTTAATCATTAGCACCAGACCCAGACTGGTAAAATTCAATTTTTGATGATTGATATAGTTTTAGCGTTCATTTAACTGATGTTGCTTCAAAATAAGTCTTCTTAAATAACACACATACTAGAATGTGTTTACTCAATAAAGTCATATAGAAGTGGGTATGGGATATTTTATTGTATATCTAAAAGGATACTCTAACAAAAAATGGGATCTTTGAACTTACAGGTTTGTATCCTCCTCATGTGACCCGTATTGGATTGACCCAATCCAATACGGGTCACATGAAGAGGGATTGGGTCTATCATCCAAGTATTGACCACCCTCAGTTGTGACAACAGTTGTGTAAAATTAAGTGGTTCAAACGTTATTTTGCCTTCACAAAACTACTGTGGAAATGTCAATAATTGCAAACCCAGTAATTGACATTCTCTTTTCATTGCAGTACTCCTGGAGGAGGGCCTAGCAGTAGTTATTCAGAACACAGTCTCTCTAGTATAGCATCCCATGATGAATGCTTTAGATCTCGTTACCATGCCGACATCACCTTATCAAGAATGCATAATTATTTACTGGAGAATCAACTTACTGATGTCACTCTTATAGCAGGTAAATTTAATTGTTTGACAGTCTTAAACATTATTCATATTAGTGAATTACGAATTAAGAGCTTTTTGTTTAGTAAGCACCTGAGGAGAATAAAAATTAAATAATATTTTAAATGATTAAGTTTTTTATTCCCTGACCTCTTCTTTAACTCTTTAGGCACTGACCATGTCTAGTAGGCTGGAAAAAGTTTTGCTTCCTTTTGACCTATAATAGGAGAGAAACCATATTTATAAAAACTTGGGACACCCAATTTTTTCATCTAATGTTCATATTTTAACACCCAGAGATTTAAAAATTGAAAGAAGTTGTCTGGCTATCAGTTCAATTGAAGTTGTCAGCCGCAACTGTAATTGAACAGTTGCGGCTGAACTGTTACAGTACGACACACGGCTAAAATCAGTTGACAGCATAGGCAAATAATGCGAGGGGGTCAATGAGGTTTTTTCTGGAATCACAATATTGTTTAGTATTTAAATAAAAGTAAAAAAAACACCAGACAACAGTAAAAAAATCCTGTGTAGGGCAGGCCCTTTGTTTTCTTATTAATGTTAAATGCTGACATGCTTATCAGGTACAAGGAAGTTACCAGCACATAGACTAGTTCTGAGTGCTGCCAGTGAATACTTCTCTGCCATGTTTACCAGTAATCTTAGAGAATCAACTCAGAGTGAGATAGTTCTCCAGGATGTTGATAGTGAAGCTCTTACTTGTCTTTTACAGTACTGCTATACAGGTTACACCATTTTATGATTTTTTATGTATTGTTTTTTAGCGAATTTCCTTTGGGAAAAAATTCGCTAATGGGATAGGCGTCATGGCGGAATTCGAACCTCGGACCACGACACAAATCCTTTTCAGAGGTCCCTAATGACGAAAAAAAAAATTTCGCGAGACTTTATATATATATATATATATATATATATTATATATATATATATATATATATATATGTGTATATTAGACACTTTCTTGTAAACACTCTATCTTTCGAACGGATTAATATTTTTTAACCAAGCTTGGTACAAAAATCAACCTTCGGGAGGACACGAACCCTATTGAAAACCAGGTTTTTGTGACGTCATTAACCCGGTTTGCTGAGTCAGCGAAATTTTCAAAAAATCGGCAAAATTCAGGGTTAATATTTTTTGCCGGGAAAAAGGTCAATATTTATGTTTTTTTAAGACGCTGAATCGAATGAAACCGGTCCGAAGTCGATACGACCACTCTAAGTGACCTAAAAATCGAAAAAACCATTGTAAATTACCAAAAACCAAAATTTAGGTCGATAAAAAATAAATTTCGAGTAGGGTGTCTTTTTCTATGTAATTTTGGGCGCTGAATCGAATGAAACCGGTCCGAAGACGATACGACCACTTTAAGTTACCAAAAAGTCGAAAAAACCACAAAAAATATAGAAAACCAACATTATGGTCGTTGAAAATTAAATTTCGAGTAGGGTGTCGTTTTCAATGTTTTTTGGGCCTCTGAGTTGAATGGCAGTGGTCCGGAGTCAATACGACCACTCAAACTCAGGGTACCTGGGTTCACATCCTGGAAGGGTCGATAATTTTTTATCGTTTTTTTTTTTACTAAATATAAGTTTACAACTAGAAAATAATTCTGGCGCGGTGGTCCGCATGTCGGCGAATTTCCTTTGGATGCGTGTTTCCGTGCTTTTTTACATTATATAAGTTTACAACTAGTAAATAAATAATTCCGGCGCGGTGGTCGCTGTGGGCGAATTTCATTTAGAATGCGTGTTTCCGTGCTAACAACCCATTTCTTGCTTATGCAAGAACCATGCCCATTGCGTGGTTCCGGTTCATGCTTTAGAACCTAAGCAGTTACTCAATTGTCAAGCACTGCTCGTAACTCATTTTGTCTGTATTTTCCAAAGGAAATGCGCTAAAACCTTTAAAGATAACTGACTAAGCTTAAAGATAAGTAACTAATCTTTAACTAGTGCAAATAATAGTGCGTACTTCTAATTTTGAGGCATAGTTTTGTACAAGGATGATTATGCGCATTTCCTTTGGAAAATACAGACAAAATGAGTTACGAGCAGTGCTTGACAATTGAGTAACTGCTTAGGTTCTAAAGCATGAACCGGAACCATGCAATGGGCATGGTTCTTGCATAAGCAAGAAATGGGTGTTTAGCACGGAAACACGCATTCTAAATGAAATTCGCCCGACATGCGGACCACCGCGCCAGAATTTTTTATAACTTATTTCAAGCCAAAATTGTATCCTTTTTATTGCCATATTGAAGTTAAATTTTGTTTCTTTTCTCGACACTAGTAAGCTACTATTCTAGCACAGAGACACCCTGATAATGGCCGTACATCTACTACCAAAGTTTGGGCTGAGTAACGAATTCTAAAAGAGGTACATAAAAAAATAACAGAAGAGGTGCAAACTAATTAAAACAACTAACCCACAAATAGAACCACCATCATAACCAGAATGGTTATGATGGTGGCCCCTATGGTTCACCACCATGGTTGAACCATCATAAGTAGATTTTTATGTAAGGACTTACCAATTTAACATTTAGGCCAGTTTTGAGATTGATACATTAACCAATCAGGACATGTTCAATATAAGTGAGTGGGTTTTTTTATGATCTTCTTTGGCCATGGCTTCTTGAGTCTTTGGAGAGTGGTTGAAAGGATTTAGGTTGAATTTGCATCATAGGGGGGGGGAGGCATTAACTACTAAGGGATTCATACTAAGGCATTAACTACTAATTAACATTAACAATACTAAGGGATTCAACAATTATTTTGTTGTTTCTTGCGATGTTTAAACCACTTTTTTTATATTCTAGCCAAATTGAATATATTATTTTGTGCCATTTCTAGTCATACTGAAGCCACAAATTTGTTTTTTTCTGGCCAGAGTCACTATTTTGTACCTGGCTTGGTACAAAATAACATAACATAAACATTAAATTAGTGTTTTGAAAATAATTAACAACCTACACTTACTTTATCCAAAATATTTTGCTATTATTCACTGATAATGTAGTTTTATAATTGCCGCAAAAAAGAAGATTTTTTCGTTTAAAACATTTAAAAAAAGAAATGCACAATTCAAAAGCCTAATCAAGGAGAAAAAATAAATTTGCCTTTAATTTGCGTTATTACTGTCTTATGCAGATAATAACTGAGAAACCCATACACAGCTACAAAAATGAAGACACAACAACAAGACATTTCTTTTACTGAATCAAAGTAAAATAATAGAGATAGAAGTCATCAGACATCAAGTTGTCTCTTCATTCATTGATTCATAGTAAAATAATTGAAATAGAAGATATAAGTCATTAGAAATCGAACCAAAATGTAATATGAAGCAATGTATAATTTAAAATAAAATACAAACAATTGATTTCAGTTTTATACAATTAAATTACTTTAAATTTATTAACTATATACATAAAGATACAAAAAATACGTAACACGCATAAATCGGAGAACTAGACTAACACGATGATCAATTGATTAATATTAATTAAGATGATAATTAAAAGACAAGTCGCTTTGCGAGGTAGAATAAGTGAAGAACTGTAAAATGTGAAGGGGTAGAGTAGAAAGACCTTGTGGTTGACGAGGTGGGGGACTGGAATCTTATAACTATATTCCTATCTCACTGCGAGCTGAAACAACTAATATAATAAAGTGTTAACCAAATGGCTCGCTACAACGTCTAGTCTCTCGAAACCATAAGGCAGAAATATGTTTATATATTATATGTGAGCTTCTATTGAGGGTCCTAAAGTTTGCCTAAACTCAGATTTATTTAGAGTAAGGGATCTTTTTGGAATATCTGACATTGCACAGGCTTAGAACCACTGGCTACGTCCCTTTTGAAAAACTGCATGTGAAAGGATTTCCATCTCTTATGAAAATCCTAGAGGGCCCGACCAGGATTGAACCCGGACTGTCTGGGTGAGAGGTGCACGTGCTAATCATTACACCACCAAGGCCCCCTAAGATAAGACTATAATCTTATTTATCAACTATATAATAGCTTGAGTTGCCCCAAAATGTGGTATAGTGTAGTTAGGGGTGGTATGCAAGACTCGACCCTTGGTCTGCCTCTTTAATATCCCTCAGTCTCTTGCCCCTCATTACCTTCAATTAATATTTCTTGTGATGAATCAAACTAATGTCAAAAAGAATTAATAAAATTATTATAAATATTATCCTTCCTTTCCTTTATTTTCTAGCCTATGCTAGATTAGACTAATTAATAACAAGAATTATTACTATAATAGTCATAATTATTCTTGTTGTATACTCATTATTAAGTATTTTTTACCTTTACAATTGCATTGAGAGAAGCTGGAGTGTCAATTTGAACAAAGACTAAATTTATTTTATGAAAATTACAAAAATAATAAAAATATAACTAGCTTGTCACAACACTCCCCGCCTGAGAAGTGTCGTCCCTTGATCCTTCCAAAGGATATAAATACTGAATGGAGGAATCTTCCCTTGAATCTTTTCTTGAGTCTTCATCTTGACTACCTCCAGGACTGGTCCGAGCGGCCAGTCTATACGTTTTTCAAATACAGTTCTCGAACTTTAACTGTAGTACTTAGTCCACTGTCTATTTGGTGGACCAACTGTTCAAGATATTCAGTTCTGAACCTTTTTCTTAGTTGGACAATCATGTTATTTCGTTTACGAACCCTCCGATTTAAACTGAATGGTCGTACTTCGTTGGCCGACCAGGAAACTATTTAGTGTTTGTCATATGAAAGTCAAAGGTCTCGCTTAGTACAGTCTTCATGTCTTCCACTATTAATAAGGACCTTCCAAGTGTATGCCGTAAAAGAATTTTCAGTATGCCTAGTAATCGTTTCCACCATCCACCCCACCACGATGCGGTAGGAGGATTAAAACCCAATTTGATCCTCCTATCTCCACTGTTTTTAGCTTTAAATGCCTTATTTACCCCTGAAAAATTTGTCACATCACCTTTAAAAATATTTCCTAGTCTTTCTCGTCTAACCATAATCCTACGTAACCATAGTAAAAACATTTCCATCGAAAATCCTAGAACTGATTCTAAATAAACTATTTTAAAAACTCCACATATAATAAACGTAAACCATGTCATCGCTATTATTATTATGTTAAAATATAAATATTCTTAAAACCCGTTACTATTAAATTTAGTTACCTCTAAGTTCCCCCTCTCTTTTCTAATCTCACTATCCATTGAACTCTCATATTTATCATTAATTTCCACACAATCAATTTCACTGGCTATTTGTTTATCATCTACTATTCTTTTAAACTGTTCTTTCGTGACAATGTCTGTCTTTTTTTGAATTTTTGTCTCCCTTTGACCTAAATTTAAATTTTGTAACTTAGTTAATTTTGACTCTTCATTTAAGGAACTCATAACAGCACTAATTCCACTAAAAGAAAATTTATCCGGAGTTCTCGGAGAACTCTCATTCACACTCTCATTTTTTCTCTCAATTTTTTTGGGGCTATTGGCCGGTAAATCGGACACATTAATATTGTATGCCGTTTCCCACACATTGGACATCGCAACATAGATTTTACATACTCTCGCACAATGTGATCTACCTAAAACGCATAACAACATTTATTCTTAAAAAACTATTTTCTTTTTCTCATCAAAAGTCATTTTTTGAGCAGCAAAACAATCAGAACTTTTATGATTTTTTAAACAAAAGATACAATTTTTAAATATTCGGTTATTGGCTTTATTTTTATAATTTTTTTCCAAACTTACTAAACTTACGGTTGTTGGAACTAACTCATTGTCCTTACTGCTAATCTCTCCCTCACTCAGACCAAACCCAGACATTGCCAATGATATTTTATCATCCGCCTCTACTTCTGATAATAGAAATTTCATTAAATTGTCCAACTTATCTGTGGGTTCAGTTTTGAACGTTCGATTTAGGTGATCTGTGCCACGCCCTAGCATTTCTTCTGGAAGACATGACTTACCAAAGGGTATAACGTTGGACCACATTTACGAGCATCTCCCACATTGTTTCTAATGCTCTTAAATGTGACTTTAATTATTATAAAGAGACCCTAAATACATTTTTTGATGCCCCAAACAATTTTGAATAACTAATTTCAATAAATCCCTAATATAATATTCTATTAATAAATCCTCACGGCCAAACCTATCTTGCAACGATTTTATGGCATGTTTGTAATTCTCCCCACTTGGTGGATAACTTTCCACTACCTCCCTAGCTTTAGAGTTAGGCACAGTAGCTAGTAAGAGATATTGAAATTTATCGTCCTCACTCATTATAGGATCATCATGAATTTTTTTGAACTGTCCCCAAAAAAATACCCAATCTTTTAGCTCCCAGAAAATTTTACGAGTTCTATTTTTGGTAGTTTGCTACTTTTACTATGAACTGGAAGGACCTTAGAAAGAGCAGTTTCCAATCTGGACTGTACCTCATCAGACTGAATACATAAGTTGATGATCGGCGTAACTATGTGTTCCGTTCTTATCTTAATTGATTCATATTTTTCAAAATACTCCCCTGCAGATGTAACTTCATTCACTAAGTCATCGTCCGAAAAACTTTGATCAGGATCATATAACATTAATTCATAGATTCTTTCATCTAAGTTCTTGATAGCAACATACTTTGTATCAGCATGCTTCAACGAAGACCTAATCGCCGCAATATCTTTTGGCTCAGCAGCCACATACTGCTCCAATTTATTTTCTATCGTACTAAATACAGTTCGGAAAGCTTTTCGAGACCTTTTCAACTCCTCCATCTAAATTCAAAATAACGTACAATCAAATTTTCTTTAAAATATGCCTTGAACTTCTTTTCCTTTTGAATTCGATTTCCTACTTATTAAAATTTTTTGAAATCTTTCCTCCTATCTGTCTTACGGTCGCCAGATGTCAATTTGAACAAAGACTAAATTTATTTTATGAAAATTACAAAAATAATAAAAATATAACTAGCTTGTCACAACAGGAGTCAAAGAAGAGTATATAGATATACTGAAAGAAATCTATAAAGACTGTGAAGCTTACATTGCCTTAGAAAATGATGGGAAAAAGTTCAAAATAGAAAGAGGAGTAAAACAAGGCTGTCCAGTATCTTCCGTAATTTTTAACTGCGTCCTCAAAAAAGCTTTTAAAGAACTAATATGGTGCAAACTAGGAATAGATATACATGGATATAAGCTAAACAACCTAAGGTTTGCGGATGACGTCCTTCTTTTCTCTACAAGCAAAACTGAGTTAAAAAACATGATAAACAACTTAATTGAGGTATGCAGAAAATATGGATTGACAATAAATTGGTCTAAAACAAAAGTTATGTCCAACGTATGCCAAGAGCCTTTAGAAGTTGATCAAGGTGTGTTAGATAATCAATGTATGAGCGACTCAATGGAAAATGAAATAAGCCGACGAATAAATATAGGATGGAAGAAATTCTGGGCCCTTAAGAAAATATTTAGAAGTAACGCCTCTGATAACATCAAAATTAATACATTACATAGCTGCATATTCCCAGCAATTCTATATGGTAGCCAAACATGGTGCCTCACACAGAAACTCAATAACAAACTGGTCTCTACACAATGCCAAATGATAAGAACGATGCTGAATATAAGTAGATTAGAAAGGCATAAGAATGAGTACCTAATCAAAAGATATGGTGGGAAAAGCCTAATGAAAGAAGGACACCTGCTAAAATGGAACTGGGTGGGCATGTGTATAGGATGAATACAAATAGATGGGCTCGGTAGCTACTGAATGGACTCCATACGGAAGGACCAGAAGCAGAGGACGACCAGCACGTAGATGGGAGGATGAATTCTCAGAAAGATTAGGAAAGTTATGGCATAGAACAGCTACTAATAGGCAAATTTGGAAGAGGACTATTAAAACTCAATTTAAGTATCTTCTAGCCATTTTAACAAAATAATAGGCATTTTTTCTACTAGGTACGGTCCGGTTTTATATATACAACTTCAACAACCTCACTTTACCCCTAAATAGGGAGGCTTTTGCTTCTTTAAGAAGTGACTCTAAAGCTTTATTATTATTATTTTTATACCTTTACAATAATATATCATATAAATATTTAATATGACCTGGTGATGACCTTTTGGCAACTTAGAAGGGCGGTGGGGCAAGACATGGGTCTCTCACCCAAAGTCCTGAAATGGCTTTACACCGCCGTCATTAGACCGAGGATCCATTATGGGTCCTTGTTTTGGTGGCCTACTGTGAATGTTGCAGCCACTCAAAAAAAGCTTGCAAAGGTCCCAAAGGTTAGCATGCAAAGCATAACAGGGAGCACTTAAATCGACACCTACTGCCGCTTTGGAGGTCATAATTGGCCTGCCTCCTCTAGAGATCTGGGTTAAGGGAGAAGCCATTTCCTCCTTCCTCAGACTGAGAGACAATAATCAGTGGCAAGGAAAAGGGAAACATTTAGGTCACGCAGCCATTGAAAGAGAAGCTGAGATAGAAATCCTTATTCGACGATACCCACTCAAAGTTCAGGAGGGAAAAGGTACACGAATAAAAGTTTTCAGGTAGAAATTCCATCGAGAATGAAATGGGAGCTAGGGGAAGTAAACTTCAAATCAGAGACACTAGTTGTCTATACTGATGGATCCAGGTTAGACTCGGTTTCATCTGGAGCTGGTCTTTATGTTGAACAAACTGATAAGGTAAACAGTTATCCCCTAGGTAAATTTACAACAGTGTTTCAGGCAGAGGTATTTGCTATCTTGGAAGCCACAAGACAGCCAGAGGTCAAAGATTACTCAATCAAAAAGAACTAGCAATTTGCTCGGACAGTCAAGCCGCACTTAAAGCTGTAAGTGCCTCACTCATTATTTCACCACTCGTAATGGAGTGCAGGGAATCCATTGAGACAGTAGCTAAAGAAAAGCAAGTGAAATTAATATGGGTCCCAGGTCATTCTGGAATACCAGGTAATGAAAGGGCAGATTTGGCAGCCAAAGAAGGAGCCTCTCTACCATTCTGTGGACCAGAACCCTCCATTGATTGGTCTAGAGGACAAGCCAGATTTCTGATTAAAGAGTGGACATGGAAAAAGGCTAATACACATTGGTACAACTCTAAAGGTTGTCGGCAGGCAAAGATGATGATACCAACTATCAACAGGAAAAGAACTAGATGGCTTCTAGAACTGAGCAAAGGCAATATCAGGATGATGGTAGGGGTCTTGACTGGACACTGCAAACTCCAAAGACACCTCTCCATTATGAAGGTAGTGCAAGATTCCACTTGCCCAGTGTGTGGTGATGAAGAGGAAACAGCCTATCACTTTTTAGGTAGATGTGAAGGTCTCGGTAGAATTCGTTTCCAGGACCTTTGGATCCGGAGAAACTGGCTGAGGAAGAGCTGGAATCGCTCAAGTGGCAGGACATCCTCACTTTCATAGGTCAATCCAGGAGATTCAACAGGGAACAGGAGGTGGAGGCGTAGTGGTGAGAGGGTGATTGAGTTACGGGGTTGGTGAAAAGGACCTTAAAGTTGGTCTACTCACCAGGCTTGACCTCCCCACCCCCCTACTACTACTACTACTAATATCTAATATAGACATACTGTATATTTTTTGTTAAATACAATTTTTTTTATTTCAATATTTTAATTTTTAGTGAATAATAAATGTGTAATTGCTTTATTTTAATAATTTATTTATTCTATTAGTACATTATTTTTATTTTTTTTATTCTACTTTTTGCTCTATGAGTTTAAGTTATAAAAACTAAACAATTTATTTATAGATTATATGACAGAGTGGTTTATATTTGCCACACGATATCTGTGAAGGAAGATAACTCACACACGATATCTGGAAGTTACAAAATTGATGAGTTTAAGATTCAGAAAAAAGAGATAATATTATTTAGGTAGTGGGGGTATGTGAGAGAATGAGAGGAAGGCAGAATATTGGAAAGAGAAAGGGTAGATCTTTCTACTCTCTCTGTTTTCTGTTAACTCAGCGAACAGTCCTGTTAACAGTAGTGATACCAATCAATCAAACAATGTTTCTGGCCAATCAGGAAAATAAGTGGATAGCATGGATCCAGTATTAGTGACAAAAATATTCTTATGTAATCAATTATTTAATTAATATGATCTCTCCTGAAGACAGTGATAGGGTTTATAGATTATACCAAATTGGAAGTATAAGTCTTACAAAAATTCGAACATTGAGGTTGATTTGTGAAAGTTTTTATATTTATATGAATCTGTTCCTTAAGTTCAAAAATCTAATGCAGAGGGGCATATAAAGTATACTGTGCCAAAGATAAGACTGATCAAGACAGAGAGGTGTTGGCTAATTTAAAGATGACTATGAAATAATTAAATTTATAAATGGGATTCCTAAAATGCCTAAAAAGTTTTCTCAGTCAAAAAGCTTGCTTGGTTTTCACAACAACCGTCCAGTGTATTTTTAAAACAGTCTCTTGACTAAAAAGGTGCATAATCACTTCAGCTCATAAGAACGATGTAGTATTTCCTGGTACTACTCATAGCCAAGTCTCCAATAGCAATTGTTTTGTCTCAGAACTAGTTCCATCAGACTTTATAAGTTCTGTTTTTAATCTTATCTATAGAATATTTCCCAAGAACAACTATTATCAGCTTTAGAGCAATTTCAGGGGATATACTGGTGAAAAGATAGCAGGCATCTATTGAAACAAGCAAAGCATCTGGTGGTACAATAATGTTTTTACTGAAATTAAAAAAATTAAACTATTTTTTACTGCATCAGGGGCCGAAAAGTGAGTCAGATCCAAAAATAGGTGTTTTATTAATACTTTATACTTCACTTGCATTTCTTTTCCTGATAAATAAGTACATGCACATTTCTTTTGAAAATCCAGAAATACTTGAGTAACAAATAGTAATGCTACCTGTTCAAGCTGTAAAACAAATATTTAAAAATTAATTTAGAAATTGATTGTTGAGCTAAACTGCTAGCAACTTAAAGAAAATTCGCCTGGCTTGCCTACTTTCTCATCCGAATTTTATTTATATTTAAATGTAATGGTTTAGGAAGAATTGATCTGCGAGAGGACACAGTAGAGACTCTGTTAGGTACGGCTTGCTTGCTAAGGCTAGTTCAAGTTGTAGATGCCTGCTGTGTCTTCCTCAAAAGACAGCTTCATCCATCTAACTGCATAGGAATATACCTCTTTGCTGACTCACAAGGCTGTCTTGAGCTCAGAGATGCTGCGTTTGCTTTCATGACTGTAAGATCACTAAAAATCATTTAAGAATTAAGTTTAATGGACTGTAAACAATTTTAACAAGGGATAAGGATAATGAAGACAGCGGTCCGAGGTATTTAGGTATTATTTTATTTTAAAGCTTTCCCACACGTAATGCTCGGCATCCTTAGTGAATAATAAGTAATATAGTTATAACACCACACCAGTAAACACCAGTTTAGAGCATCAAACCAAAAGGTTTAATGCTCTAAAATGCTATCAAACCAAAAGGTTTAATGCTCTAAAATGTTGTTAAACCAAAAAGGTTTAATGCTCTAAAATATGGTGTTAACTCAATTACTTGTTATTCATTGAGGATGCCAAGCATCACTTGTGCGAAAGCTCTAAAAAGAAATAAATTAATGTAAATAACTCAGACTGCCGTCTTCATTATCTCTTATTCATTAACTCTACTTCTCTTTTAGCGTAAGCCCAATTTAGAATTCAATAAAGCAGAAAATTGCCGTTATGGATAGACTTGTTCAACTCTCCATCCTGCTTGAATTAAATAAAAAGCAAATAAATAAATTCTGGCTCCTATACTGTGATTTGATACTGTGGAGCTTTGGAACTCCCCCCTCTACTGTTATGTAACCTCCTTCAAAGGTGTAATTTTCTTTTTACAAATTTGGTGAAAAGTAAATATAAATCATATAAATGGATTTCACACCTATGATGTCTTGTGCTGTCCCCTAAAACAGCTTCTACTTTTATTTTAAATTTGGCTTCGAATTTTCATTTTTTTACCATTCTTTTTTATTGGGTTTGTCTAGGAACATTTCATGGAAGTGCTAAAGAACCAAGAGTTTGCCATCCTCCCTTCTAAAGAAGTTTGTAGGCTTTTATCCTCAGAAGATTTAAATGTTCCTTCTGAAAAAAACATTTATGAGGTTTGTAATGAACATTTTTTCTAATTTGATTAGTTTTCTAAAGAGTCCTCATCACAATTGGTGAGGATTAAAGAAATTAAAACAAAAATTATGCTCATGAAGTGTGACAAATGATGAAATTAGTGGAGAGGGGATTGAGACTGTTAGGCCTCCAGTTGTATATTTTATAACCACGTGTTACATCCATACAAAAGTGGCTTTTGTAATAAATAAATAAAATACTAATTGTATGTCTCATATATAATATATATATAATATTATATATATATATATATATATATATAATATATATATATATATATATATATATATATATATATTATATATATATATTATATTATTTATTTATTTATTTATGTGTTGTGTACATGTGAATACCTTGGGAACAATGGTGCTAAAGGGTGGAGAGGTTGTTGAAAAAGAGATACCCTATCTTCACTCTCCAGTCATTATAGCCTACTATTCCAGTCATTTAGTACAACGAGTGGCTTCCAAAGGGCCACAATGAGCCAAGCAGGACCTCAAAATTATACTTAAGTATAAGTAATCTTTGGTTGTTACTTTGGGTGTATTTTATTTTTTTAAATAGGATCGATATCGATCCTGTTGCCTAATTATAGGAATGAAGGAGGACAGATTACCAGGCCAAATATTCAAATTAATGTGGGAGCAAAATGTAGGAGCTGCTAAGTTTTGGAAGGATATGGCAAATAAGTATAAAATATCATTAAATATATTAAATAGTAAAGAATTAAGTAATAATTTTAATGAAATAATAAAGAAAATTAAAAAGGAACGCAATACAGAAGTGAACAAGAACATAAAAAATACTAAAGCAGTAAAATTGTACAAAGAACTGAAAAAGAATGTTGGTAAGGAAATTATAGATGATAAAATACTAAGTGATAACGAGAAAAATATAATAATTAAATTAAGGAGTGAACAGATAGAAATAAATGATAAACATTGGAAAAATGAGTTAGAAAGGCAATGTACTATTTGTAATTTAAAAGAAGAAGAGGATATAGTACATTTTATAGGAAAGTGTCCAGTGTTAAAAGAGTTTAGGGAGTCTTGTTTTGGGCAAGGGAAATTAAACAAAAATGAGGTAATACATATTTTAAATGGGGGAAAGGGATGGAATGGACTAGTAAAGTACTATAAATCAGCCCATAGATATAGAAGATGGATAATAAAGGGGCCTTCATAAATAAATAATTAATTAAAGATAAAATAAAATGGTTTAAAATATAGATATATGTGTGTATAGAGATGTAGATGTGTGTATATATGTATGTGTCTGTAGGGGTGTGTATGCATATGTGTGTATGTATTTTAAGGTATTACGTGTGATGGTTATATATCAGATATTGTAGTTTTAAGTTGTATTATTATCTTATTCTATTTAAATTTTTATTACTTTTTCTTTTTCCTTAATGTTTATTGTGCTTTAAAATTCTTGCCTGGATTATATTAATTCATGTAATATTGTACTTGACTTTAACTAAATAGATTTGCAGTTATAGAAATTTGCTTCTAGAACTGATATAAATATGCTTTAAAAATTTAATTTAAGTCAATCCTATTATATAATCTATTTTGCATATCTGTTTAGTTTAAGTATTATCTCTGAACCTAACCATTAAGTAATAGTATACATTATGTAGTAATTCTATTAATTGGACAGAATATATTAGTGGGTAGTGGAAGGGTGGTGTGGTATCATGTCCTCTGAGGGATTAGCACCTGAGAGGCCTTGATCTTGCTGTTTTTTTATTTTTTTTTTCTATTTTTATTTGTGTATTTAATTTTTGCAATTGAAGGTACGGTTTTCATTAAAGGTATCGGTGGCATATGCCTGTTTTAATATAATATTTAAAAGTAATTAATATTGATTTTAATAGAGAATAAATCAGTACTTTTTACTATACTCATTATTGATTTGTATAGTCGGTGCCTTTTTGTTTTAATGATATTGTGCAGTTCTAATTAAATAGTAAATAATTAAGGGAATAAATAAATAGAATGTATATCTAATGTAGTAAATTAAAGTAGTCATACTATATACAATTAAAAAAAAAAAAAAAATAAAAAATATATATATTTATATAATAATGATAAAAAAAATTGAAAAAAAAAATTGTGTTGTAACCTCGGCTGACAGCCTATGGCTAAGCCTAAATTTATATTTTTTCATTGTAAAAATAATGTAATATGTTTGCAATAAATATTTTTCTATTCTATTCTATTCTATTCTATTCGATCCTGTTTTCTTCTGAACCCCATAAGTGTCATGTTCTGAATCATTTTATTATTAATTCTCTTATTTCCTCTATAAGTCACGCAAGTTAACCTAAAATAATTTAATTGTTTTCACAATAAAATATTGTTTTGGTCACTTTTGACTTTCAAGAAACAAATAATAGAATCTGATTGGTTGCTTTTGTTATGAGCCAATATTAGTTTTAGAACATCACCTTTTCACAAGGCTTAAATATGATTGCTTTTCTCTACATATGTTTTTGTTTTAACTGAACTGGCTTTGAATCCTACTGATCATCATAATTTTTATTTATTTATATTTACATTTATTTATTTATTCTTGATCTGATTTATTTTCCTCCTGAATGTCATTGCATTTTTATAATTTATTTATTTTTATCTTTTATTTTTTTTAATTTACTTTTATTTTTATTAGTTTGATGATATTAGATGATCTTTAAAGTCGAAAGCTAAATCTGTTAAAAGACTCATTTTCTTTGGTTCTATATCAAACTGCACTGCTCTATTCATACTTTATTAGCAAATTTTTGTGTATAATTGAATGTTTGCTCTTGTATAGGCACTTATGCTGTGGATCAATCATGATAGAGATGAGAGGAAGTGTTACATCAGTGATCTTCTGTCTTTAGTCAAACTACCCTTACTTTCCCCGACTGTAAGTATCTCCTTATTTAACTTCAAACCATTTAATAAAGAAGTGTAATACAATTTTATAATTTATTCAAACGAGGTCCTAAAAACATGCAGACTAATTTAGATGTAAATTAGTCTTATTTCTCTGTATAAATTGCTGATAGAAACTTGTCTATTGGTTATTTTTACTTTTCCTCATTTAAAGGCTGAGGCATGGTCAATAATTAATTGTATCTCACTTCTTTTCCTTATATATTCATTTTATTTATCAATGAGTAATTAATATTTAACTGCTTATTATGTAAAAATATATAATCATATAATATTATATTATATATATATATATATATATATATATATATATATATATATATATATATATATATATATATATATATATATATATATATATATCATATATATATATAATCATTTATTAGTAGGTAACAAAAATAATCAGTCTCACATAAAAGTACAACTAAATTTATCATTAAATAAAAGTATCTACAACACATCAACACTGAGGGGTAAAACCTTTGGCTACTTCTTTTGTCAGTTACTTCCCAGTTGTTTTTTATAAGCTGTATTGGCTTTATTATATTATAGAAGTAAGATTGATTATAACTTAATAATCACCCTGTTGTACCTATTTGAATCTCTTGATATTCAAGCACCAGGTTATAAAGTTATAGGCTTACAAAAAGTTAAACTAAAGTAGGTACAAAAAATTAATAATTTACAAGTATATATTATATTTATATTTATTATATTTACAAGTACATATTACAAGTATGAAGTATATTTTTTCTTTTCTTGGGGGGGGGGGACTAAATCTTTGCTGGGGCAGCACCCTAGCATAATTGCTACTACATTAAAATGTTTTGATTTCATTAGGTAAAAAGCTTTGTGCTAACCTTATGACAGCCTATAGTATGACACATTGCTTAAATCAGTTGACAGCGTGGGAAAATAATGCGAGGGAGCCAATGAGGTTAGTCCTGGATATTAAACCACGCCCTCAATTTCAAATCAGGTCAACCTAATTGGTTCCTCATCACTATTTTTTCACGCTGTCCACTAATTTAGCCATGTGTTGTACTATAGTGGGGATTAGTTTACTATGTAACTAAACTCCTCATTTGTGTATAACCTCTAGCATATTTCTTATTAACACCAGCATACTTTTGCTAATAGAACCTGAGTCATTTTCTCATACTAACAAAATTGCTTTTATTTGATTTTTAGTACATTGTAGATCATATGGACAGTGAAGTGTTAGTTAGAGAGGATAACATTTGTCAGAGACTGGTAAAAGATGCTCTTAAGTACCATGTGTTACCAGAGCGAAGGAGTACTCTACAGTGTGCCAGAACTAAACCTAGGAAATCAACTGTCGGCCTTCTCTACACTGTTGGTGGTATGGAAGCTAATAAATGTAAGTTTCCTGTCTACTTGTTAAAAGAGATTTTTATATATTTTAAAAATATTTTTTTACTTTTGCCAATAAAGAACTTGTTTAAAAATTTTTTTTTTACTGGTATAATGATTATACTTGTAATTATTTTTTGGTGACAAGGAACGAAGTGCTAAGTTCTTGAAACAGAGACGTCTCCTATTAGCACTGCAGACCTTTGACTTTCAGGTCAGGGCTAAATAATGAGTCTGTCCACGCTGACGTCAGGGTTGCTAGAGTTCTCTGTTGGGCGACACTGGACTAGCTAGAGCGGTGAGCCTAGCTAGAGTCTGATGATGCTAGAGGAGCTGATGAGATTGGTGAGACTGGTTGAACTAGGGCGGGCCAAGTGAGACCAATGTGATCAGAGGAGCTAGTAAGACTAGATGAACTTAGCACACTGTGAACTAGTAGTCAGCTCTAGCCAGAGCAGTGAGCCTAGCCAGAGTGTTGCTGGCCTAGATGAACTAGGCATACTGTGAACAAGACACAGGCACTAGCTAGAGTAGTGAGCTTGGATTGAGTCTGGTTGGGCTTGATGAATTAGGCAAACTGTGAAATAGTCATATGTGCTGCCATGCACGGAGTGTGTGCTTCCTAAATGATTAAGTGTAACAAACTTTATATGAATAAGTGTGTACAAACTTTATATGATTAAGTGTGTACAAACTTTATATGATTAAGTGTGACAAACTTTATATGATTAAGTGTGACAAACTTATATGATTAAGTGTGAAAAACTTTATATGATTAAGTGTGACAAACTTTATATGATTAAGGTGACAAACTTTATATGATTAAGTGTGTACAAACTTTATACGATTAAGTGTGTTCAAACTTTATATGATTAAGTGTCTATGAACGCTAATATGACCCTATGGGTTTAAGGATTAAAAATTATCTTATGATTTACTATAACTGTAACACTATTTTATGTATCCTCTGCATCATATGATAATATGGGTTGTAATAATAGTATTTTACATGGTTATAATCAGTTAAAATTAATGCAAGGGAGCCAATGAGATCCTGGATATCCCTCCATAGTCCAATATCTCCATGTTCGGGTATTTATTGACTGAGCTAATATTTGACATATGTTATAGATTTAGGTTCGAAACCACAACAAAGAAGTGTTTTTGTATGAAAAATTACCAGTATATGGTGTTATTCTATAACAGTTAATATAATGGAATGCTGTAATATAACTTTTCAATAAAAACAGATTAATTACACAAAAGTTGTATATTTTTTAATGTATAATAATTATCTAAGCTTTCGACTGAAAATTAGTCATCATCAGAGTATAACAATATAAAATATGAAATAAAACAATTTTACAAACTACATCATATTCATGAATATGATGTAGTTTGTAAAATTGTTTTCTTTATTTTATATTTTACATTGTTAAACTCTGATGATGACTAATTTTTAGTCGAAAGCTTAGATAATTATTATATATTAAAAAAATTCTGGCGCGGTGGTCCGCATGTCAGGCAAATTTCCTTTGGATGCAAGCACTCAAACCCAGAGTACCAAGGTTCAAATCCTAGTAGGGACAATAATTTTTTGTCGTTTTTTTACCTAATATAAGTTTACAACTAGAAATAATTTTGGCGTGGTGGTCCACATGTCGGGTGAATTTCCTTTGGATGCGTGTCCGAGCTTAACAACAATCCTGTTGGAATGATAATTTTTTTATAGTTTTTTACATTATATAAGTTTGCAACTACTAAATAAATAATTCCGGCGCGAAGCTCTGCTGTCGGGCGAATTTCATTTAGAATGCATGTTTCCATGCTAAACAACCCATTTCTTGCTTATGCAAGAACCATGCCCATTGCGTGGTTCCGGTTCATACTTTAGAACCTAAGCAGTTACTCAATTGTCAAGCACTGCTCGTAACTCATTTTTGTCAAAGATAACTGACTAAGCTTAAAGATAATTAACTAAGCTTAAACTAGTGCAAATAATGGTGCGTACTTCTAATTTTAGAGGCATAGTTTTGTACAACCAACTGGATAATTATGTGCATTTCCTTTGGAAAATACAGACAAAATGAGTTACAAGCAGTGGTTGACAATTGACATCGGACCATCACGCCGGAATTATTTCTTTAGTAGTTGTAAACTTATATAATGTAAAAACTATAAAAATTATTATTCCAACCAGGATTGTTGTTAAGCACGGAAACACAAGCATCCAAAGGAAATTCACCCGCCACGCGGACCACCGCACCAGAATCATTTTATTCTAAATTTTTAATTAGAATTAAAAATTTTTACTTTGATATTCAAACCTAATATTGAAAGAATCATTAAAACTTTAATCCAATGTGACATATAGGTAAGATATAATTCTTACTTTAATTATTTAATGTATTTAACATTTCAAACAAAAATGTTGTGCACCATGAATAGTTTTCTACATTATTAAGGATAAAAAAAGGCTGCGTATATTGGAATATTTGAGCCAACTGATGGACAAAATGTAAACTAGTTACGTATGTGTTTCCCTATTGGTTATATATGTACATTACTTTACCCTATGCATTTTTGTTTCCAGCTGGGGCTACAAGTATAGAAGGTTATAATATTAGAGAAGATAAATGGACTCACATTGCTCAGATGCCTGGTAGAAAGTTGCAGTTTGGTGTTGCTGTTATAGGACAGAAACTTTATGTGGTTGGAGGAAGAGATGGACTTAAAACACTAAATACTGTGAGTAGTCTATTAATTAGAAAGTAAGCATTTAGTTTTATTATAGGATGTACTGCTAATGGTTTTAACGTTATAACAAAACATAATATTGAAATTAGGTGAAGTGCTATTATGTCTATGAAATAGTCAAGGCATACACATAAAAGAAATTATCTTAGTTAATTCATAAAAGAAAGTTCATAAATAAATTGCTGCTTATTGGTTGCAATATTACAAAATTTGGAATGGAATATAAATAATAAAATTAACAAAATAAATAATGATAATACATTAATTTTCTGTTAAAATGATTTATAAATGACTAATAAAAAACAAATAAATAAATAAATTATTGTATGCCTTTGCAAATAAATGGTTATTATTATTTAATTAAATAACTGGCTAATTCTTGAATAATTAAAGTTACCCGTATTATCTTTTAAGTTAGAAAAAGTAGTATTTGATGGTGAGATATCTGTTGTAATTATTTGAATAAAACAAAGTGTTATTTTTCTACCTGTTTTATCAAAATAGTTTCAGTAATTTAGAGTTCATTTTTTTGAATATCAAACTACTAACTTTTATTAATTACTAATATATTTTTTGAGTTTAGATGGAATGTTATGACCTTGAGACAGACACATGGTCTTCCCTGCCCCCGATGGCAACACATCGTCATGGCCTGGGTGTTGCAGTACTAGCAGGACCCCTGTATGCTGTAGGAGGTCATGATGGGTGGTCCTACCAGAGTACTGTAGAGAGGTGGGATCCCGAGACATTGCAGTGGTCCTTTGTTGCTCCCATGCACTTTCAGAGATCAACTGTAGGAGTTGCTGTTCTTAATAATAAGTATGTTTTAATTAAAAAGGTTATATTTACCACAAGTTAAAGAAGCAGTTGAAGAATCAACTACCGTCAAAAGGACCTAAACTTGATGCACTCGAAAGACTAGCAATTTGCAAACACTGAATTAATAACAAGGCAATTATTAATGAACAACTTAGTGATTGTTATAGTAATTAGGGAGAGGTGGTAGACCACCTAGCAAGTAAGCCACGTTGTTAGGCCTTTTTTGCTGACTCCCTTAGATAGATGATAGTGTTCTACCTTATGCGTTCTAGTGCAGGCATTTTATGTCTAATCCACAGAATAGCCGTGATTTTACTCTGTTTCTATTCCTTCAACTAGAAACAACACGTGCCCCATTGCCAGACTAGGCTTTCCTGCTCTCGAAACCATAAGGCAGAAACATATATATTTAATATAAACTACTATTGAGAGTCCCAAATTTTTCCTAAACCCAGGTTCATTTAGGGTTAGGGATCTTTTAGGAGTACCTGACATCGCATAGGCTCAGAACCACCGGCTTAAAGTTTCTTTTGAAGGACGGCTCATGAAAGGATGTCCATCCCTCGCATGAAAATCCTAGAGGTCCCAACCAGACATGTTAACCATTACACCACCGGGATTCCCTAATGTTTTCAAACTAACACTTGACAAAAAACTAATGGAAAACCATGAAAACGGTACACATCATTATAAAAGACACAAAGCATCATAACATCAGATGACTCATTCTCATACCTGCGACCTCTAAGGGTCATGACTTTTACTCAGTACACATTCTGCTGTAATATTTTAATTAGGTTGTTAATTATAAAGCTGTGGGTCCATGACTTGGGAGTGAGGATTTCTATGGATTTTTATTCACCAAAGTCAAATAATTCCCCATCTTCTCAATGTTGTATAAGATTATACTGGTAGTCCAACTTGGTTTTAGATTGTAAACACTTAATTTTAGGAATTTATTTCTACTTATGTTGCTTTCCTGCACCTAAAGCCTTTGCCAGGTGCTATGAACAACTATGTCATTTGATACTACCGAGTTTTGCAAAACATGACTAACTGACACAATTATAAAGTCACTCAAAATTATATTAAGTCAATATAAACAACTTATTCCAAAATATTAAACTAGTTTGAAAAATTTAGATACCTTTATTCAAATGTATTGCTGTTTAATTGTTGATATTTTAATCATAGATAAATCTGAAATAATGATTTATTTTATCTAATGATTTCCAAATGGTTTTTATCTATTCTGCCTTTGCCTTTAAACCTTCTGTTGGCATTTGGTTCTAACCAGCTAACTGGTTCAGTGCATCATAACATAGTTGGTTTTATCCATCAAGTACTTTTGGTGAAAAGGTTGGTAGAATCTGGACAGAATGTTCTGAAAGAGGGCCTTTATTCTTTTGTAAAAATAAAAAAATAAATAAACCCTGGTTGTTTTTTACCCTGCGTTAATACAACACCAACATTTTACCTTTGAGAACAATCTTAATTTGTTTTCTTATTTTAACTTAGAATTTATTGAACTTCTATTATTTCATGGATATTATAGTGTTTTTTTATACTTTAAACACTAGAAAAACTAAAGCAGTTTAGTAATACGAATGCTTTGTTATTTGGCTGTGATGGACAAAATTGATGTGTATGTTTGAGAAGTAAGAAAATAATTTTCTTGAAATAAAAAGCAAAATACTTCTGATTGCAAAATGTATTCTAACTTTTCCTCATATAAAACTTGTAGTTATATGTCGAAGGATATTGATTATCCTTACTTTACAGCATAGTATTTTAATAGAAAAATACTTCCCCTTACCCTGACTTTCTTAGTTTACTTGTGAGGTGTGGATTTAATTAATTCAATGTAATGTGTGTTGTTTAGTAATATTTTGTGAAATAATAAATAAATAATTATGTTATGTTGAAGACTCTATGCAGTAGGAGGTCGAGACGGGTCCAGCTGTCTCAAGACGGTAGAATGCTATGACCCTCATACCAACAAGTGGACAGCTTGTGCATCTATGTCTAAGCGTAGAGGTGGTGTGGGGGTTGCTACTATGAATGGATATTTGTATGCTCTGGGAGGACATGATGTGCCCACCACTAACCCTGCTGCTGCAAGGTTTGACTGTGTAGAGAGGTAGGAATCTATTTGTTGATAAAGTATGTTATAATTTTTGAGATACATAGGCAATAAACAGCTATGGATCAAGTTTAAGAAGAACTGAAATTACTAAGTTAGATGATCTGTTTGTGTAAAGGGGATTTTTTAGAACATCACTTTTTTCACTTTTTTTTAGAACACAAATTTTTCCTCTCCTCCAGTCAGCAATCCTAAATTTGGTTTGTAACAGCTCTCCAAGTATTTCTGCTCTTTGCTAGAATTTGTAAATCATAGTAAGACTGAAACATAATTTCCACCCAAAGCCTTTGTGTACCCTGTCTTTCTACAATCCTTCCAATATTGTTTTAGAAGTTAAATTTTAGAAATCTGAAGATTATTCATTTTACAATTGCATCAGGTCTATGAACAATATCAGTATTGTTCTAATACCAAACATTTATGAAAACTAGAATATGAATATTAAAATTAAGGATTTTATTACTTTTAATGGCGAAAATTATTTGTTTTATCAACATTTTTAGAGGGATTGAGGACAGTTGAAGTAAAAGATGTTGTGTATTTTATAGTTTAAAAAACTGTTTAAATAATTTAACTATACCATGATGTAAAATTTAAAAAATATGTGTATCCCTCACAGTAATGAAATGATAATAGCCTTTAGTTAGATTGAAAAGTCTCTTTGTTTTAATGTTGGAAACAATAAAATATAATTATTTGCTATCATTAATTGATTTGTTATATGCTGTTGTGTAGGTATGATCCTAAGACAGATACATGGACAACTGTTGCTTCTATGAACATAGGAAGGGATGCTATTGGAGTAGGATTACTTGGAGATAGACTCTTTGCTGTGGGGGGATATGATGGACAGTCTTATCTCAAACTAGTCGAAGCTTATGATCCTAATACTAATCAATGGCAACAGGTAAAACTACACTGTAGATTGGGGCACATATGTTGGGCATGTTTTTTATCTTCAATGAAATGCATTTTGTGAAAAAAAATTAAATAAGATAATATTTTTACTTTTCCTCATTTCTACAATAGGTGGGATGTCACCTGAAATATCAGTTTCTGAGGTTTTAAGGCCTTCTGAGTGGTTGTTACAAAGTTGTCTATCTGTGTGTGTCTGTTATCATCCTAGCGCCTAGTGTATTTATGCTAGAGAGTTGAAACTTTGGACAATAATTAGTCTATTGCTGTGGTTGTGTCATTTAGGAAATAATTATCAAGACGTTGAGCTGTATCCCTTTTAACTTATTTTTAATGTTGATAGTCCAAGAATGGGATAATAAAAAATGAATTAATGTGCGACGTTTCGGCCAAGCTGGCCATAATCATGCCTAAAAAGAAATATATTTTAATTAACATAAATACAACCAAAAAAGAAATTAATGAATTAGAACTACTCAACCAAGCAAAATAAATTTAAAAACACAATAGTTACCTTAAAAGAAAAAGTAAAATCCACCCTGTTGGTAAATGTAGGGTTTTATCAGAAAATAATTAAAAGTTAAATAAGGCATATTAAAAAACTAGCTAACAAGAAATAAACAATAAGATAAGATAAATTAGAAAGGAGAGAGAGGGGCAAAAAAGGGGGGAAATTCAAAAAATTAGAAAATAAATAAAATAAAATAAGTAAAATGTGTACAAAATTAAATTAGAATAATAAAGAATACTGTATATAAATATAAAATTAATTATGAGTAAATAATAGTTTAGAAAAATTAAAATAATAAAATAAATAATAAAGGAGAGGGAAAAAGATACAGAGATAAATAATCCATAATTAGCAATACAAATATGTAAAGTAAATAAATATAAAAATAAAAAAGAAAGGGGAAAAACAATTAAAATAATCAGATAGCAAAACAGTTATGTAATGCAGGTTAAACATAAAATGAAAAATCAGGGGTATATAATAAAAAGTAAATACCAAAGACAAAGGAATATACAACAAAGGAAAATCACCATATAAGAAAGGAATAAATAACAATAATAAATATTAATAAATAATTATAAATATGAATTAAAGAAAGTAAAGTTAAAAAATAAAAATCAAAGGAAAAAAGATACCATAAAAAAGTTAAAAAATAAAGTTGACCTCAATTTATCTATTAAAAAATAGTTAAAAGAAGTTCAAGATTAAAAATAAAAACAAGAAAAAAATATAAGAATTAAAATCAATTTGTCTATTAATAAAATAGGCAAAGAGTAATAAAGTAACAATTAAAAATAAATAACAACAATTTGAATAAAAACAATCCTAGTTCTAAAAAAGACAAGAAAATAGAATAGTAAACTAAAAATAGGCAAAAATATATATCATATATATCACCAATATACATATTATACACATACACACATACATCCACATATATACATATACATACATAACATATACATATAACATACATACACAATATACACATATATACATATTACATACAACATAACATAAATACATACATCACACAGATACAATTATACATCAATATTCTTATATATATATATTTAAAATATATATTAATAAAAATAAAATAAGCAAAGAGTATAAAGTAACAATTAAAAAATAAATAACAACAAATTTGAATAAAAAACAATGCCTAGTTCTAAAAAGAGAAAGAAAATATATATAGTACTAACGATAAAAGAAGTAAAAATAAAATAATATAAAAATAATAAAAATAAAAGACTTGGTGAAGAAATAAATAAAATAAAGTGGTGAAGAGGATAAATGAAATAATAAGTAAAAATAAAAATTATTTAGCTTTAAAATGTGAATAAACACAAGCGTAAAATTTATTTAAGGTTCTTCATGTCGGTTTTCTTATTACAAACTGAATCTATATTTAACAGATATATGAAAGAGCTTCCAAATTTCCTTTTTACAGTATTGTTCTCGTTATCTATTATTGATGGATTTTCTAAACTGAAAATATGAGAATTCCTTTTGGCATGCTGTGATAGTGCTGTACCATTGAAGAGATGAGTCTGAAATATTATATTTATGACTTTGAATCCTGTGTTGAAGTAATTGACCACCTCCCCAATATTGATTTGCTACACCTGTGCAAGATATTTTGTAGACTGTTCCTTTTTGATATCAAGAGGTATTCTATCTTTTAAATTAGTGTAGAGGTTAGAGTTTTATTTGATAGGTTTGAAGCAATGAAAGTTCCAGGACAATCAAAATTATGCACTAATTTTTGAATATTCTCGATAATCCTTTAACATAGCTCATACCAAAAAATTTTTTGTTAAGATAAGATTAGAGAATCCTGATTTCTAGTAGGTTGAGTGTTTCCTGATGTGTCTTAGATTTTTTGTACCTAATTTTTTTAATATATTATTTTAGGATAGAAATTTTCTTGAGCAATTTATTAAAAATCTTGTCTTTTAATCTTTTAAGAAAAATCTGATCAGTGAGATCTATTGCCCTACGAATTAAATTATTTGCAGTATTCAGCTTCTGTTGGTATGGGTGGTTAGATTTAAAATTCAGAAACCTATTACTTTTTATCTCTTTTACTGTACACTTGTATAAGCTTTTTTATTTTGTAATCTAATTTGGTCATATCTAAAATAGTTTATTTCTTATTTAATTCAATCTCACTGGTGAACTTAATTCTAGATGGAAACTACATAAATCTTGTTTAAATTCCTCAATTTCGTTTTTTCTTTAAAATTAGGAATAAGTCATCAATATATTTAACTATAAGTTTAGGCTTAACATTAGTTTAACATGGGTAAGGAGATATTTAAGAACATTCCAGCAACATTTACTGATAAACTGGAGCCATGGGTACTCCAAATAAAATTTTATAAAATTATCAGCAAATTTAAAGTATCATTGTCTAGGCATAAGGAAGTTATGCCTAGACAATGGATACTTTAAATTTGCTGATAAATTTTATAAAATTTTATTTGGAGTACCCATGGCTCCATTTATCAGTAAATGTTGCTGGAATAGTCTTAAATTACTCCTTAACCCATGTTAAAACTAATGTTAAGCCTAACTTATAGTTTAAATATATTGATGACTTATTCCTAATTTTAAAGAAAAACGAATTGAGGAATTTTAAACAAGATTTATGTAGTTTCCATCCTAGAATTAAGTTCACCAGTGAGATTGAATTAAATAATGAAATAAACTATTTAGATATGACCATAATTAGATTACAAATAAAAGCTTATACAAAGTGGTACAGTAAAGAGAAAAAGTAATAGGTTTCTGAATTTTAAATCTAACACCATACCACAGAAGACTGAATACTGGCAAATAATTTAATTCGTAGGGCAATAGATTCACTGATCAGTATTCTTAAAAGAATTAAAAGACAAGATTTTTAATAAATTGCAAGAAAATTTCTATCCTAAATAATTATAAAAAATTATGGTACAAAAATCAGACCTTCAGGAAACACTCAACTACTAGAAATCAGGATTCTAATCTTATCCTTAACAAAAAAATTTTTTGGTATGACTATGTTAAAGGATTATCCGAGAATATTCAAAAATTATGCATAATTTTGATTGTCCTGGAATTTCATTTGGCTTCAAACTCTATCAATAAAACCTCTTAACCTCTACACTAAATTTAAAAAGATAGAATACTCTGAATGGATCAAAAAGGAACAGTCTACAAATATCTTGCACAGGGTGTAGCAAATCATATATTGGGGAGAGTGGTCAATTTACTTCAACACAGGTTCAAAGTCATAAATATAATATTTCAGACTCATCTTCTTCAACTGGTACAGCACTATCACAGCATGCCAAAGGAATTCTCATATTTTAGTTTAGAAAATCCATCAATAATAGATAACGAGAACAATACTGTAAAAAGGAAAATTTTGGAAGCTCTCATATATCTTAATATAGATTCAGTTGTTAATAAGAAAACCGACAATGAAGAACCTTAATAAATTTTACGCTTGTGTTTATTCACATTTTAAAGCTAAATAATTTTATTTTTTACTTATTATTTCATTTATCTCTCTTCACCACTTTATTTTTATTTATTTCTTCACAGTCTTTTATTTTTATTTATTTTTATATTATTTTATTTTTTACTTCTTTTATCGTTAGTACTAATATATTTCTTTTCTTTTTTAGAACTAGATTGTTTTTTATTCAAATTGTTGTTATTTATTTTAATTGTTACTTTATACTCTTTTGCTTATTTTTATTTTTATTAATATATATTTTAATATATATATATATATATATATTGATGTTATTGTATCTGTGTATGTATGTTTTATGTGTATGTGTATGTATAATGTATTATGTGTATATGTGTATTATGTATATTATATGTGTATGTATGTATATGTATATATATGTGTATGTATGTGTGTATGTGTATAATATGTATATTGGTGATATATATTGATATATATTTTTGCCTATTTTTAGTACTATCTATTTTCTTGTCTTTTTAGAACTAAGATTGTTTTTTATATCAAATTGTTGTTAATTTATTTTTATGTTACTTTATACTATTTTGCCTATTTTTTTATTAATAGACAAATTGAGTTTTTAAATCTTATACTTTTTTTCTTGTTTTTAATTTTTAATCTTGAACTTCCTTTTAACTTATTTTTTAATAGAATAATTCGAGGTCCAACTTAATTTTTTACTTTTTTATGGGTATCTTTTTTCCTTATGATTTTTATTTTTTAACTTTAACATTCTTTAATTCATATTTATAATTATTTATTATATTTATTATTGTTATTTATTCCTTTCTTATATGGTTATTTTCCTTTGTTGTATATTCCTTTGTCTTTGGTATTTACTTTTTATTATACCCTGATTTTTCATTTTTATGTTTAACTGCATTACATAACTGTTTTGCTATCTGATTATTTTAATTGTTTTTTCCCCTTTCTTTTTATTTTATATTATTTACTTTACATATTTGTATTGCTAATTATGGATTATTATCTCTGTTATCTTTTTCCCCTCTCCTTTTTTATTATTTTATTTTATTATTTTAATTTTTTTAAACTATATTACTCATATATTTTATTTATTACAGTATTTCTAATTTTCTAATTTAATTTTGTACACATTTTACTTATTTTTATTTATTTTATTTTCTAATTTTTTGAATTTCCCTCCCTTTTTTGCCCCTCTCTCTCCTTTCTAATTTATCTTTATCTATTGTTTTATTTCTTGTTAGCTAGTTTTTTAATATGCCTTATTTAACTTTTAATTATTTTTGATAAAACCTACATTTACAACGGTGGATTTTACTTTTTCTTTTAAGGTAACTATTGTGTTTTTAAATTTTATTTTGCTGGTTGAGTAGTTTAATTCATTAATTTCTTTTTTGGTGTATTTATGTTAATTAAATATATTTCTTTTAGGCATGATTATGGCCAGCTTGGCGAAACGTGCCACATTATAATTTTTTTTATTATCCCATTCTTGGACTATCACATTAAATATAAAAAAAAAGGAAATAATTTATTTGATAACATCATTACCCACAATAATGACACAGAAAAATGTCAACAATCTTAAATGCAAAAATAATGGAAAATAAATGCGATCAGATGAGAGATTTGGCATGCATGCCAGTCATGTATAAGGATTACATATGTGCCAAGTTCATCTCATTATCAGCATTAGTTCAATTTTTATCAAATTACTTGTATACGTTTTTTTAATAAAAAAAACGTTTGTAAAAATAAAAAAATAATTCAATTGACTTTAAATTTGGTTTAAGTATATACCTTTACACAATGAATAAGTACACCAAGTTTCCTTGTAATATGACAAGTATATTCATGATTTTTGTTTGATCATAAAAGTTAAGCAGCGTAGAGCGTGGTCATTGCCTGGATGGGTGACCACTGAAAATGAAACGGATGCATTTACTATCTGAGGACGAGTGAAGCGAGCACAAAGTTGAGAAGATGAGCGTAGCGATCCGATGTGATAAGGAATAGTTTAGATTCCGATTTTTTTTTGTTTAGAATCGTTCCGAACTTTAAAATGGGTCTACCCTGGTAAATTGTAATTCTATTTTTTACTAAATAGCTATGGTACTATCTCTGAAACATCTATAAAATTAGATTGATGATTACCAGGTGCCCTAGATACTGGCATGTTTCTCCTAGAAGATACTTTTCACTGAAATATTAGTGTACAAAACAAACACTCACACACTTTAAACTGCATCTTGACTAAATGGATTAGTTTTGGTGTTAAAGATTATAGAGATATATGGTGGCTTCTTTCCCAGTATTAGAGATTATATCGAGATTGTATCTCAGATTGTCATATTTTAATTTTCATAGTTATTGAATCTATGAAAAATGTATATATTTTTGCTAACTTGTTATCTTTAACAAAATATTGCTTCTTGTCAGAATTCTGTTTTAAATTTGCAGGTTGCTCCACTGAACACAGGTAGAGCAGGTAGCTGTGTGGTTGCGGTAAAGACTGATGACAGTATGGTACTTTAAATCCACTTTTATAATAAACTTAAAAGTCTTTCTTTGTCTTTTTATAATTAGAATTTAAAGACTTAGTTTTGGGTGTCTAATTACTAGGGATCTTTAAAGTAGTTTTTCTATCATTAAAGGCCAATTAATAATTTAAACATGACGCTAGTGATCTCACAAAAGTAGATTTTAGTCAAATCAAATCCCTTATTTTTTTTGTTTTAGCAATACATTTGTCAAAACAACTAATTATGGAATGTAACACCAGACTGTATTGACAATAGTCAGAGTGAGTTACTAGCTCAGAGAATTTATGTAATTTATAAGTTCATTAACTTCCATCTTGCTAATATTAAGGCATTATTTCTGTTCAACTTATCTAGGCACTAAAGGAATCAAATAGTTTCTCTTAAATTCTAATTGTAAAATCTCATCGGTTACTTCTTTCTGAGATGACTGACTCATAGTGATATTTCATCGAATAAAAAACTAAACAATTCTTTTATCTGACTGACTTTCATGGATTTTTTAATTTTGTCCATGAAAAATGCTTTAACTATGATAACTGTACTACTTATATCTTCTACTTTTTAAAAGTTATTATGCCAGCCTTGTATCATGACAGGTTATAATTAAATTTTTGATTAACAAAACATTTCTTAAGCTAGGCTCTGATCAGTTTCTCTCATGCAGATGAAATCTGTACTTGGCGAGTAAACATTTTTCCTTTGGAATATAACGCAAAAAAGCTGTGATTGGCCAATTCTAAAGTTCATGCTACTTATCTAATAAATTAGCCAATCGCAGAATTACTTATTTTAGAAAAATATATCGTCTATTTTACTAATAAGCTCTAATAAGCTTTATTAGCTAATTACTAATGAAGGAAAATGGAAACATATTCACAATTAGTTACCTAATCACCATCTTTAAGCTGAAATATTATTCATAGATTGAGAAAGTCTAAATTAGGTTTAAAATTCATTAACTCTGACTTAAAGTTTGACCACTGAGATATTATTGTTAGAGAGGCCCTCTTATATTAACTCTTAAAACATTGAATAATTAACCGGGCCATTTCACTCATAAATACAATGACATAATCAGCACAACATTTTGGTAACTTCTATAGAAAAACGTTAAACATACAATTCAATAACAAATAATGTGTGGGAAGCCAAAAGCAATTGATTCATTATAACCTTAACTCATTCTTGAAGGAGGTTTTAACAAAATACTATGAATAAGACAGCTCAATATTTTTTTATTTAGGTTTTAACGAAGTTACACTGAGCCCCTGAGAGCTCCAAATCGATGTGTGAGGTATCTCAATGGATTAAGATAGGCTATGCCCCTTCTATTATATACCTCTATGACAGTTAAATTGAAAACTTAAGATTTATACCATCAAAGTATAAATTTAGGTTCTTTAAAATCCCTATTTAAGCGTTTGGAAATGTGGCTATTATAGGTTATAGTTAAATAGAGAGAATCTTTCAGAATATCAATCAAGCCTAATTTTCTTTGTACCTTAATAATGACTTTATACATATGTTGAATGCTGGATGAAACATCTGTTTTATTTAATTGTAAAACAGTTTCGTTTAAAAAGTAGAAGTATAGGGGTTAAACTAATATTAGTTGTTACTCATTATACCGGGTGGAACATTTCAGATGCTCCATCATTAAATCCTTCAAAGTAAGGGAAAACATGGTCATAGACTTCTTTTATTTATATAGACTAATACAACAACGAGATAATTGTTACAAGTATTAAAGTTGATACAGTTTTAGTCACTTGATAAGGCCTGTAAGAGAAACAATGCAGTGATTGTACTCAGGCGAGACAAGTTTTATAAATTTAAATGTTTTAAGATACTATCAATGGTGATTGTAAAATATGAAGATAAAAAGGTAAATTAAATAGTAATTAATTAATAGTATAGAGATAATCAAATTTTGACTGATAGCAATTGATGAGGATTTATTAAGATATAATGGTGAAATCTTGATTAAGATAAGATAATTAGGATAAAACAAGGTTAGATCAAGTAAGATTATAAATTTATAATGATAGTTGGTCTCAAGGCCATTGCCTCCTTAGGGGTTGTACAGGATTATCAGGAAGTGTATTTGAAGTAAGGATTTGTATGAGAAAATTTGGATGTTCAATTAAGGATTTGTGGGAGCGTTTGAACGGGATACAGAGAGGTCTTGGACAAATGGAACATTAAGGTCAAAATGTTTGTTATGTAAGAGGAAGCATTTGTTATGATTCTAAGGATTTTGAACTGTAGGACCTGTGCCAATTGGAGTTGGAAGGCTTGATGCTACCCCACTTTGCCCATACTGGTTTCAATACCACGTTGTAGGTACAGAGTTTATTACTCAGTGATACCTTAGACCTACAATCTAGAAGATGTGACATGAACTTAAACATGAATCGTCTTGATACGTCAGTACGTTTGCCAACATATTGTGCGCCAATCTAAATGTCGGTCAAGGTTAAGGCCCAAGGTATCCGATAGTCATGGACTTTTAAAAATGCTCTATTCCCTCTCTAGTTCAAATTTACTATTATAACTTTGGTTAATATTACCTAAATATGGTAATTTTGTTTCCATTGTTGATAACTTTAAAAAGTTAAATTACAGCATACAGCAAAGTTTAATCATAAAGTCCAAATATATAACAGCCCTTATCTAAGTTGTTTAAAGCTACCAAAAAGGGTAACAAAATTATTATATTTGGGAAATAGTTACCAAAATAGTAATGGTAAATTTGATAGGAGTAGAGACCATTTTGGAAAGTCTAGGGCCATGTTTACTCCTTATTTTTAAAGATTGAAGTTGGTGCATCTGAAATGTCCCACCTTGTATTACGTTAATATATAATTATAACTTTTTATATATTTTTGGTATTGTTGATAATTAATTATATATATGTATAATGTTTTAATAGATGTATTAAGTTGTATCTTATTCCTGGTATTTTCTTAAGATTTAATAAAATGTTTAATTCTACTTTCAGTTTGTAAATTATGTTAACCGTCTCAAAGATAAAAAATGTTTGAGAAAAAAATTTCTTACATTCTAAAAAAATATTTTTTAACAATGTATTTTGTTTATTTCTTACTATTTTATGTATTTATTTATTCTTTTCTGTGATCTATGATTATGTAGTGCCAAACAAAGAAGGCACAGTAAGTACTGTTCCAATGAAGATAAGATAAAACAAAGGTTATATATTTTTAACTAAATATAATTATTATTGTATATTTTTTATTATTGTGTTCTATGTATGTTCTATAATTTCATCCCTTAAATATTTTATTTTTTAAATTATAAATTATTTTACCAATATTCTTATAAAGATACTTGTTGGTTAAAACTCTCACCCTTTTGTAATGCTAAAATATTTCTAACACTCATTTTTCAGCAATATATTTTGTAATTAATTATAATTTTTTCTTATCTCTTGCTCAATTTTAGTACAAAGTGATTGTAATCACATTCAAAATTAATTTTTTATTATGTCTATTTTAGTTTTCCTTATTTATCCTTTGGTAAATAGCAATAGTATTGTGTTTGCAGCAAATACGAAAACCTGAATTATTCATCTTAGGTATTCGTGAAACCTCCTGAGTGGTTTTTACTGAGTTGTCTGTCTGTTGTCAATCTTGGTATAAGTTATTATTGTAGCTCAGGTTAAAAATTAATCTTAAAAAAAATCTGAAATAATTTACGGTCAAATTTATAGATTGCATGTAGTTCATATACAAGAATTTTGTCTTATTGTCAGAATTAGTTCAATTTTAATTAAATGTCGAATATAACTGTTAGATTATACGATTATAACAGATTAATACACACATACAGGCAGACAATTTTGAAAAAACCACTCAAGAGGCCTTAAAAACACCTGAAACGGATATTCCGTTTTCAGATTTTTTTAAACACAATCATTTTCCTATACTTCTGGCATAAATGAGAAAAAGTAAAAATTATCTAATTCTGTTGAAATTTGGGAAAATGAAGCCTTGTCAATAAAAGATTTTTCTTAAAAATATAAGACACAAGCTGAACTTTTGGCAATTGTTAGGGCATCCCTATGGGAGTTTTCTCCAAAATGTTTCTGCCCCTCCCCCTCAAGCTTTTTTGAGAACCCCAAATGTAAACTTTTTCATTTTTTTTAACAATTACTCAAAACGACCACAAAACTTTGTGGTTATAACATTTTTAGGCAATAAAATTATGGTTTTAACAATATCAATACTTTCAAAATCAGTCAAAGGTTAATAATTGACCTTGACCTTTAAAAAAAAATCAGAATTCTTTACTTTAGCAATTAAATGTTTTCTTAATCTTATCCAGTAGGTTCTCTGAATAAAATTTGTAGAGCATAAGCACCACCGTCACTGATTAGAAATTGATAACAAAAGGGTGATTAACGTTAAAATTTGTAAGGATTTCTTAGTTTTTTTTGGACGATTTACCTTCAATTTGTTTCTTTATGTGATTTAATTTAATCCATTAAATAGTGATTTAACTCAATTTATTAATTTGGAAAACCTCTTATAAATGGGCTGTCACAAATGTTTAAATGAACTGAACTAATAAATATTTTTTCTCATTTTAACATCCGTCAAGTTATATTATTTATTTTATCTTACCTACAAATAATATTATATTAATAATACTACACCCACATGCATTCCCCCCCCCCTCCCATTCCAAACCAATATGCTAAATTATATTTTTTAATATACCTTCCTTATTTTTTTTTTTTTATAAATTTATGTACTCATGTGGATTTATATTGTTTGGTTAGTTTTTCCCAATTAAGTTTTATGGCCCCATAAAAGTTTATCCTAATTAAGGGTGGGGTATTTCATTATTACTATTTGTAATATGTTTTGGGCGTTGACCTTGAAAAAATTATTTAAAGTTTGCTTTAACGTCTGCCAAAAGTTATGCTTGTCTCTATTTTATAGAATAAATAAGTCTATTAAGTTGAATCTTTATAAAGTCATTTCAATACGGCTATTATATCTACTATTTTTTGTTAAATCACAAATGTGAAAAAGTATTAGCTAGTAGGATTGCTAAAAAGTCTAGATCACCAGCCTTTAATTTTCCCTTAGTATCAATGGACTTGGATATTCTTTTGTCCATACATCCATCTTACAATGTGTTGTACCTTGAAGTAAGTGAAACTGCCTTCACTAAGACCAAGTGGAGGGATTTCTAGAACTTAAGAAAAGGAGTTTAACCCTCATGAACAATAACCTGTCTTTATTACATGGGATTTGGCTTGCATTTGAAAAATTAATTTGTCATTTAATAATATTAATATTTATTATTATTAAATAATATATATTATTTATGCTAAATTGAGTTAAAAAGTGTGCAACTGTCCAAAATATCTAAAAAAACTTCAATAAATTTTGTTGATGTCTTTTCAATTTGATTATAAAAATTATAAAGGAGTTCAGATCAATTGTATTATTCAGACTTTTTGGTTTATTTTATTTATTTGGTGAATACTTGTAAATATTGATATTATTTGACTTGAAGAATAAAAATTAATGTCTATCCACACGTATACCCAGTTTTACTGTCAGTACTTAAAATTATATTTGTAACTATATTTGAATCCTTATATTATGGAATTCACTGGTGCCAACATTTTTCAAATGATTTTATTAAGATAATAATTTTGATGTAGGGGCAGTGGATTGTTTTAAAAGTTGTTATGATGGCTGTGGTTACAAATTACCTTAAGAATAAAATTGGTATAGAATGTCAGAAGGTATACAAGACAGAAGGTGCTGGTCTCTGACGGCACCTCTAAAACTAACTCTCCTTACGATAAAGTCTTCTCACTTTTTTAAGTTAGTATTATGAAATCATCTTGTTCTTTATATCCACTTTTAAAAACGTAAGCTTCTACTTAAAATGAGCTATTATTATATAAAGAAGATATTTAGATAAATCAGTTTGGTGACAGTAGTTTGCTGAAAACACGACAGCTAGAGCACATTCTCTTTGTTGGAAAGATAAAACTTTACATACATACGTTACAACTTACATTACATACTAGCGCTCCTGTTAACTGTCAACGGAACTAACCTCTTCTTGTCCGAACTAATAAATCTCAGGACCATCTATTTTATCTATATATTCTTTGGGAATACCAATTGACTTGGGCACTCCTTGTCAATACAGGTGTATTATAAGAAGTATCCTTGTTAATTGGTATTACATCATTTTATATGGTTGTGTAATAATTTAGTTTTGAGTTGCGGTGGCACTAGTTACTATAGAGTGGGTCCCATAAACAACTGCTAATCAAAACTAAATTATTACTATAGATAGAATCAATTAGGATTCTATGACGACAATGCAATAGAAAGGAATAAATTAACAATGTAAAATTTGATCTTATCTTATAAGGCAGTAAAAATAGGATTTGTCAATATGATTGTTGTCATTGATTTGATTATTGTTGTCAATAGGATGATCATATGATTGTTTATTTTATAGCATGCTGATCTTTTAGTTTGCTCTCTAAAATATGTTGTAGAAATAATTTAAATTCTTAAAATCCTATAACCACATGTGAGTAAAAATAAAATGTTAGGACTTTTGTTAATAGAAGACTTGATAAAAAATTTTATTAGTAGAAATTTGATCAACTTAATAGGTTTATTAACCTATTAATTAACAATTTTGTTTATTAATAGCTTGACTTCAAATTTGTTTTAATTTGATTTGACTCAAGATTAGTCTCAAAATAGGAGGAAAATTCATCTACAATCACAGCCTAAGTCTAGTCTTCATTTCTAATTTTTATTCTGTATACACTATGCCTTGTTCGACCTTTGTGGATATTAAATGGAGGCTAACTTGGATTGCATATTGTATACCTTTGTATACCACAATGTTACCTTTCTAACATTGTGCCTAACAATGTTAAAATATAGGCAATTTGAGATTTACGTCAGAAAGAGTACTTCACGAACTATGTCCCAAAATGTTCATACAAGGCTATAGTGGCATAGAGAATTAACAAGTGACTTTACTCACGTATTTCAGGCTTTCGATATAACTGGAAATGTCAAAAGAAGAAAAGTTAGGGCTACTTTTAGCGACTATTGTAATCATAGAGGAGGTAATGTTTAATTCCATTTTGCCTGTCGATGAAGATCACATTGTGTGACAGAAATTCATACAAAACAATAACATAACATTTTATTTTTCCGGCACAAATAAAGCAATATGGAGTTTGTATATAAGTTTATTGTAAATAAATTATTTACACTAAAAACTACATTTATGACATAGACAATATTCTTTCAGTTTACAGAGTGGCTGCCATGTTGAAATATCGAGAACACTAAATTCTTTGTATTAAATGATTTATCTGAACTCACTTTTGTTTTTTAGGGGAGTCAGTTCACTTGTTATACTATGTACAAGGCTTATTCAATTCATTGAATTACTAGATCTTCCACTTGCAACACAAGAGAATTTAATTTATTTTACATTTAATAATAATTTGAAGTAAAGTGATATGTTGTGATTGATGGCTACAGAATACAATGTATGAGAGAATTCAGATTTTTGCTATTCCACCCCCCCCCCTCTTTTATAGTTGACAAGCAAGGCATAATCTAACATATTACCTATATAATTAGAAAAAAAATTCAAGAAGAACTGACATAAGCCAACACAACAAGTTAAAGGTCACAGCAATTTTACAAGTAATTGTTTCTGCCTCCAAGGCATGACTTGAGACTATAGTGAATACACTCAATTCTACAATAGTCAGAAGTGAACAGACTTCCCTAAAAACTAGTGTGAGTTCTGAGAAATCAATTTATAAAATGAATCGCGTGTTTTCGATATTATAACAATAGCTGCCACTCTGTTAACGAACAAAATATTGACAAATTTCATAATGTTGTCTAAACAAACACCATGTTGTTTTTATTGCACCTGAAAAATAAAACTTTTGTGACAGGCAAAATGACATTAGGCATAACCTTTTTTACGATTATAATTGTTACTTTTAACCATAGCAGCCAAACTTTTTCCTTTTGACATTTTCAGTTGTATCGAAAGCCCGAAATATGTGAGTAAAGTCACTAGTTAATTCTATTCAACTATACTTAAGACTTTCCTTGAGAGATTCAGTGCACCTTTATTTCATGTTTATATAATATATATTGTGATAAATTAAGTCAGTATGCAATATATTTTATTCTTAAATTTGTCATTCAGGATAAAACTTATTTTTCATTCTCTATGTTAAACGTGTACGTTTTCTGAATAATTATTACTATTATCAATTAAACATAAATGGCCTATCACTGTCAATATTTATATAAAAACGCTTTCTTGTGATATTTGTACTTAATTTTTTTTTTATAAATGTAAGCTATGTAAATTATTTCAGTCATTATGTTGAAATTGTAAAACGTATGTTGTACATTAAAAATGCATAGAGATTTATGCTAGAGGTGGCATAGCCTATCTTAATACATTGAGAGGCATGAAACATCTTTTTGGGAGCTCTCAGGGGCTCTGTGTAACCTTATTAAAACCTCCTCCAAGAGGGAGTTAAGGTTTTAATAAATCAATTGTTTTCAGCTTCCCGCACATTGTTTGTGTTGTGGTTTGTATTTTAAACATTCTACTATATAATTTACTGTTTTTTATTTGTTCTGTTTATTTGATTATATTGATAATCGAATGTGGTCAGGTTACTTTTTCGATGTTTCAAAATTCAACTAATAGGGCCCCTCTAGTAATATATCTTTATGTTAAAATGTGTTTTAAGTTATGCTTTTTTACTCCTAATAATGTTAAAAGCACATGACACATTTTTTATGAAATGATATTTAGGGTTTAGAATAAGTTTAAAAGAAGCTCGTTCTCCAGCACACGTGTATCCTTACCTTCAACTCAACTTATTGTAAAGACTTGAAATAATTTATTACTTAAACTTTTAGCTTAATCTTAATGTGATGTATCTGTAAATAATTTAGAGTTAAAAAAGTAAATGTATCTTATTCTTTTTATAAATTTAATGCTTTTTAGGGGATTTTCATCAGAAAATGGTACTTAAAGGTTTTTAATATCATTGCTTTAATTATATTTTGATTTTTTAACTTATTCGAAATTTTGTTTTTACTTTTCCAGATAGTTTTTAGTTTACTATGTTACTCAATAGTGTGGATGAGCAACAAAAATTTACTGTTCAAATAAACAATAGTAAGTATTTGGATGAGGTGATGGGTTGAGGACAGCCTAAAGACAACAAAATTTTAGCGCCGAGGTCTGCAAGCCGGGTAAATTTTCTTTGAAATACGTGTTTTCTACCTTATTAATCCAATTTTGCTTAATGTTTCTATGTATATTTAATAACCTGAGCATTAGATTATACACTACACAGCATAGAAAATTATTTGCACTCATTTGAAACTCAGTTTATGGTAATAAGCCTAAGCTTATTACCATAAGTAATAGCCTAAGCCTTATAAGTAATAAGGCTTAAGCTGAACTTAAGCCTAAATATTCCACTGTAGACAGTATTTTTAATTTAAAATCAATCATAAAAATATCACTAAAAAGAGGGAAAAAATATTTATAGATTTTTTTTATTGACCTGAAAGCAGAAGGTTCTATAACAGAGATCACAGATCTGCTGTGTGAACCAAAGAGGGCTTAACAGAGATTTATGACTGTGAAATGGGGCTTAAACAGGGTTGTCCTCTTTTATTTGCTTTACTAATTAATGACTTAAAGGCTTTTTTAGGAGTGGGTGTAAATATAAATAGTTTAAATATTCGACTATGGCTAACTGTTGATGATTTACTATTTTGACTGACAACCCTCAAATGTTACAAGAAAATTATTAAAAGATAAGGCTAATACTGGTTAATATGGACAAATCTAAAACTATTAACTTTAGCAAAGGTGGGCCCTATAAGTAACAGGCACTGGAAATTAAACAATCAAATAATTGAAATAGTTAATTCCTGTAAATACCTTGGTGTAATTCTCATCTCATAACTCAGCACATAGATGAGAAGACCTTAATTTACAAACTAGCTCTAAATACAGTCTGAGACACTTCTTTTGCAATAACCTAATAGATATTGCAGATAAATTCAAAGTTTACGAAGCAGTGATAAGAAATGTTCTTTCATATGGAGCTGCTGAGGTGTTTGGGAGAAAGAAAATAAAAAATAGAACATTTTAGACGCTACTTTTTAAGAAGAATACTACAAGCATCAACATATACACCCAATTATATGCTAGGAAAGGAATTTAAAATGAAGACCATCTTTCAAAGAAACATTGCATCACATATTAATTATATGAATATAATAGTTACTGATATGAGTGAAAAACTACCCTGACAACTAGTAAGAGAATTAATAAGAGCAAACACGTGTTGATATTATGATTGAGTGCAGCTTGAAAGTTGGCTTAAAGGTAATACATCTTTTGATTGGGAAGGTAGGAAATTGTAGAAAAATTAGATGATTAGCTTAGTCAATTTATGGAAAGAAAAACATTTTAGAGAAATTTACTTAATGTTTAAGAACTCAAATTTCAGCCCCTACTATGCAGGATTGTCACCCTTGTAAGGTGGTTGGCATTTAAATAATAATATGGGAATGGTAGGAATAAGATGGTTGTTGTGGCCTTATTAATCACAATGCTAGACCATAGAATAAAATAGAGGACTGTTATATGTTCTCTTTATAATTTAAGTAAAAAATAGACCACATTTCACTTTATTTCAGAATATCCTATTATTACTGAATACAGCATTTTAAGTGTAAATTAAAATTTACTTTCCCAAACTAAACTAATAACTATTTACACTCACAAACTTGCAGACAACTTTGCACAAACCACTTAAAAGGACTTAAACATTTAAAACGGTTAATTTATTTTAAATCTTGGTTTTGGACGTATTGTACATTACTTTTTCTCTATACCTATAGTGGATATGAGGAAATGAAAAATAAATCACTTAGATTTTTTTTTTAAATTTACTTTTAATCATGAGAAACAAAAATAACTATTTCAATAGATTTTTTTATTATTAATTATCATTATATACCAACTTATTTAATACACTAGTTCACATTTTCTTAATAAAATCATTTAAACAGAAATGAAAAAATGTTTAGAAAATTAGTTTTAAGAAATTAATTAAAAATTATTTGGGAATCAGTTAAACTTTTATGAAATTAACAGTCGTTGCCATTTAAAACAGTAGTTAGATCAAGAGTTAAAGCTTAAGGGGACAGACAACGATCAGTGCAGTTGTTCAAGCGACCAGCCCCTGTTTAAAATTAATTTTTAATTTGATAACACTAATTTTACATAACATTAATTACAATATTAATATAAACATTTCAATTATAAAAAAATGTTTTCCTATAACAAGAAAGGCTAACTAAAACCGTGATCATGTTTTTCTCTTTGATAATAACTCAAACTATGATATAAATTTAAAACTCTCGGAAATGATGGTTTCCAAAGTTTAGTACTAAATTACTGGATGTATAATATTTGATACAGAAATAGTTGCTATATTTTGTTGAAGTTTTCTTTTATGGTTTGTTTTTCTATCAATATATTCATGCAAATTTACAAAAAAAAATCATCACAAAATTGCTATTATGATGATTATTTCAATACGCTATGATGATGTATCATCATCTCTTTCACTGTGACTTTTCTTGACATGGATTTTTAGAAATTCCTTTCTACTGGAAGAGTAGTCACAAAGAGAGCAAGTAAAGGGTTTCTCTCCACTGTGTATAGCATTAACGTGCTTCTTGAGGTAATCAGACCTGACACACTTGTAATCACATAATTTGCAAGAAAAGCGTTTTATATTCTTATGAGCAACTAAAACATGGTCATTCAAAAGACTTTTAAAAAAATATTTTTTATCACACAGGCTACACTCGAAACGTTTATTTTTTTCATGAACTTGTAAAATATGAACATTTAAGCATTCCTGACGACCTGCACAGTATTCACAATGTGGACAGCTAAAAGGCTTTATATTTTGATGTATAATCCTTACATGCTCATTTAAGCGGGTTTTCCGATCTGATCTGAAGTTACAATTTGTATAAGAACAAACAAAAGGTCTATCTCCTTTATGAACACTTGAAATATGTTTATCCATACCACTTTTAAAATAACAGCGATATTTACACAAAGTACATTTAAATTTTTTTTGCTTGAGATGTACACCTTCAATATGGCTTCTCATATTTGCTTTACAAGTTGTTGAATGATTACAATGATGACACTGGTATTTAAGACCATTGTTTCTCTCAGAAACAAAATTTGGTGATTCTAAATCTTCATAAGACAACAGTGATTCTCTGTAGCCATAAATTTGTTCTCGGACTTCAATCTTTTCTATTAGATTTTCTTTATGAATAGGAACAACTGGAATATTTAACTTGGGAATGGTTGACCAAGTGTCACTCATGAAAATTAAATCATTGACAGGCTCCTGTTCTATATTCATACCTATATGATCTTCACCAGGAGGATCTTTATCCAGACAATTATGAGAAGTTGAGTTCTTACCATTTACCTCTAGAAAAAAATTAAACATGTGCGAGTCAATAAATAAGAAAAAATATATTTTTAACAGACTTTGAAATGTAAATTTTATGAATAATTTAAAATGATTAAGGTACCTCTGCACCAATTTTTTTAAATAAACTTCTATAGATTAGAAATCTAAAATATTTCAAATGGAGCCTTTACTTTTCCTCCAGTACAAGTCCTTCAGTTTTTCATAGTCCATTATTAAAACAATACAATAAAAACAGTTTTTATTTATAAATTAATATAAACATAACTTTTTTAAACTATGAAATGATTCTAAAGCAGTCATCTTCCCTGATATGAATCTATATGATCTCATCATATTCCCTTGTTTCAGAATACTCATCTAAAATTTAAAGAATACTTAAATAAAGTTATACTTATAAATAATTCCTTAGAAGAAATCTGGAGTAAGGAAACAAGTTAATACTTAGGCAATAGCTACTTTCAAAGTGAGGGAGAGGTGATAAACCTCTAAGCAAGTAAGCCATGTCATCTGACCCTCAATATTTGCAAGTCTAACCTCATGTGACCTGGTTTTTAATTAAAGTTATTCGGGACAAGATGAGTCATGCTGTATAATGTGATCCTTCCTCTTTTAATAATAAAAAAATAATAAAATATAAAAAAGTATAACACAAAAATATAGCGTAATATAGAGTAACAAGTGAACCAACTCCTTTAAAAAGCTAGAGCGAATTCTGAAAAATTGAGTTATAAAAAGAATCGAGTGTTCATGATATTTTAACAATGGCCGCCACTCTGTACACTGGCAGAAGATTGTCATAATACTGTGTAAAAAATCTCTCTGCGTTGTTTCATTTACACCCAAAAAAAAATGTTTTTGTTATTGTTTTGTACGAATTTAAGCACTTCTTTAGTTTAAGTGACCTCTTAGTTTATGGGAGGGAGATAATGCAGTTAAAAATGGATATATTTTCCTTTATATTAAAAATCATATATTCTTAAGCACATCTTCGTATAAGATACCTTTTGTAGTATATATACTAATATTTTTCTTATATACTATATTTAAACATTTTAAATGTATATTAACTTAATATTTTCATAGAAGTGAATGAGTATTTCCATGGTTTCAGTCTTATAGGTATTTGTTAGTTACTATGACATTTAAAAGTAAATACATAATTTATCACTAGTTTCATTTGTCACTATTTAATTTTTGTGTCAGTCAATCAACACTTTCAATAATTTTTACTTTTTTAATTATTTTTTTAATATAAAAAAATGTATTTTCTTAAGGGAGCAAATCTCCGAGACATATTTACTTTCCCTGAAAAATTGATCAGAGTTTTTCTTCAGTTTGAAATGTAAGTTTATTTTCCTTTTAATCAGGATTTATAAAGGATTGTGATTCTGTTTTAACATCTTTTTATATTTATTTAAGGGCTTTAAATGTTTTATAAAAAATGTTTGAATAACTATATTACTTTTACACCTTTTATGTAAAATTTATTCTACTTAACACTAATTCTAATTAAACACTCTAGGTAAATGATCAATGGTTTTTTTGGAGCGATTGGGAGGGGCAGCAACATCTATTTTGTTGAACTTGTTGCACAGAGAGACGCTGGTACTCTACTAAAAGTAATTCAAAAATATATCTGCCCTGAAACAACATTAATTTCCGACAGCTGGGCTGCTTATGATGGCATTTCCAATTTACCAGGTATTCCAGTTTTTTCATCTAACAATGTAAGTAAGTACTATGTTTTGGAGGAAATGCTATCTTTGTTTTTCTTTTACAGAAGGATATGCTCACTATGTGGTCAACAATTAAGAAAACTTCATAGATCTGGACACTGGGGCCCATACAAAAACATTAAAAAGTATTAGGCAAAAGTTAAAACTCCGCCATAAGAGGCAGTCACGTACTGACAGGTCTCTCTTAGCCAAAGATGAGGCTGATTTTTCATGGCGCTGCAAATTCTGCAAAGACGACCAACTATTTAATTTTTGGGATAGCATTCTTCTTGCTGAAAACATGAAACATCATGGGCTTCCATTGAGAGTTTTAAGTAATATTTATTTATTTGTTTATGGGTAATATAAAAATGTTTTTTCTTGTTTAGCAATGATTTATCAATTTTTCCCTTGTAAAAAGGGGTCATCTAAACTAAAGAAGTACCTGAATTTATATATTCATCAATGACAGGCAACATGACATTAGGCATAACCTTCTCTACGATTAAAATAGTAGGTTACATTTATAAGGTAATTGAATTTGATGAAACAAACCGAACGCATTTGGAGGTCATAACCTCACTTTAATATGAATGACGTAGCAGGAATCGGTATACGTGGTCAACATTAAAATTTACTATTTATGTCTGCAATGACGTCAGTTCCAGACTACAACCTAACATGTCAAAAATTTGATTTCATTAATAAAAACCCTCCAATGGAATCACCTTATAAACTCTATCAGCTTGGCTGATAAAGCTATAGGTAAAAAAATACAGCACAACTCTGTCTAGGGAACCCACGGGTTGATGTTGTTAAGATTGACTATATATACTAAACAACACGACTGTACTAAAACATAAATACGCCTCTGCTCAACAGTTTGTTTGCAATCAAAGTAGGACGCTCTTTAAAAATCAGTTGACAGCTTGGGAAAATAATGCGAGGGAGCCAATGAGGTTAGTACAGAATTTTAAATCACGTCCACAATTTTATATCAGACAAACCTCATTGGTTCCTCAACGCTATTTTCCTACGCTGTCAACTGAATTTAACCGTGTGCCATACTATAATTTTTCCCACATGGGTGTCAGTTTGCGAGATATCCTCACTTACCAATATCTTGAGGCTTATGGTCAATTATATTAAACGATTCTTCTAGTTTGTATTCCATCGCAAAACTATTTATTATATAATATAAAACATTTCAACTCAAGAAATAACCATTATTAAATTATGTAAAAAAAATAGTTGGTTGGTTTGTTTTTTCAATTCAAAATGTCCAAAACCTAATATGACGGACAATTGTGTCATTGGTTTTATTGAGTTTTCTTGCTTTGTGTGTTGTTGTTGATGTTTCTTGTTTAAAATATTATGCATGAAGCTGAAATCCTGTTGTATTTTTATTTTCTGTATTTTTCTTTTCTTAATACATTATGTTTCTGGTAAAATCTAAATAAAACAAATACGTTCTTCTTTTTCTTGCTCAGATTTTATTAGTTTTAAAATTAATACTCAAGATCTTCAATTAAAATTTCAAAGAATATAATCTAAAGTATTTACCAGACTCGAGCTGTGCTGTCTTACCACCATCATGCTTGCCAAGCAAAACATATATAATTTGATACAACCGAGTTTTGCAAAACATGAGTAGTTGACACAATATAATTGTGCGAGAGACACCTAGGAAATGTAACAACAAGCCAAATGCAATGCTACATCCATACATACATTAATTTTTAACCAGTCGTTTATGAATAAATAAATAAATAATAAATCATTTATTTCCTGTTAGAGTATACATACAATGGTTTGTATTAGTCTATTATTTTAATATAAGATTTTCTAACAAAAAGGGAGATGTTCAGGGTGCACCCTGCTCTTCCACATCCCCTATAATAAAAATATACTAAGTTTATTAAAAAATAAAAAAGAACATACAAAAAACTTAAATATATCATGTAAAAACTTTAGGTTATCTAGGCGTAGTATAAGTAAGTACTACTAATAAAAATTTTACTTAATTGACTTATATATTGATTGCACATAGTGTTAAGAGGTATAAATAATACTTTGGTGAACATTATGATAATATTTCTACTATGTTATATTAAAATATGTAGATATAAAAAAACAAATTATTATATGTATTAATTCAAATGTATAAAGTGTTATTTATTTTTTTACATATAACAATATAAATTTGAGAATTGTTTGGTTTATTGAGATTACTATAATACATACATATATTTATATAATTAAATTATAATAATTTACATTAATAGAAAGAATATTTATGAGTAAAAGCATTGATGTGATCAACTATACCATCATAATCAGCATTGTCAATCTTATTCTCTATCAATAAAATTATGAAATTCTTATTAAATTAATTTTTAATAAGGGAGTTTTATAGGTAAACTAAAAAAAAAAATAATAAAAAATCAAAGATGCACAGAAAGCTACAAATATTAAAAGTTTAAAATCATATAGACTTTAAAAAAAAAAAAATTAAAAAAAAAAATCCAAAATTTCAAACCATATAAAATTAAAAATGATACATACACATATATATGTATGTACAAACCCACACACAGATACCCATACCTATATATACACATACACACATATTACTAACTCAAAATTTAATAAACGTTACTCCATTTTGCTGACATTCAAGTAATAGTGCTTTCAATTTAATTTTAAATGATGGCTCTTTTAACTTAAATAAATTGAAGGGGATTGAATTTAACAATTTTGGTACATAGCCAGAAAAACAAGCTTCAAATTTTTTTGTCCTATGCTGAATCTTATTAAACTGTTGTTGATTGAATCGGAGATTAATATTGTGCTGTTGTGACCTCTGCTCAAATAGGTGAAACAAGTAATCAGGTGATCCTGTGGTTATGATTCTGTGTAGTAAGCAGCAGCATGGAGTATACGTCTGTTCCATATTGATGATTTTGTACTTATTTAAATAGGGAGTTATATGTTCTTTTCTTCCAACACCCCAAGCATACCTTACACAGCTGTTCTGAACTTTCTGTATTTTATACTTGAGTTCCTCAGTGAGATGAGGTCCATAAACCATATCACAGTAATTAAAAATGGACAAGACTAACGTGTCGGCAAGCTTCCATCTATCAGCTGGGGTAAGAAAAGACTTAACTGAGTAAATGTATTTGATCCTAACCCATGCTCTACTACATAGAGTAATTACATGTTTCTCAAAGGTTAGACAGGTATCCAAAATGATTCCTAGATTTTTTGTGTGATTGACAGCTCTTATAGGTTCATTATTTATTAATACTTCCGGTGCTAAGTTGATAGATTGAATAAGTTGGCGAGTACCAATAATTATAAATTCAGACTTTTGAGGGTTCAGTTTGAGACCATGTGATGTTGACCAGTTTAATAATGAATCTAAATCAATATTTAGATCTTTTATCTTATTTTTTATGTTTTTTAGTGTAGCAGAAATATATAGTTGGGTATCATCAGCATACATTCTCACTTTAGAAAAAGATATACATTCTGGAGCTTTAATTACAAAAATTAAGTATAAATATGCAGCTAATGGACTTCCTTGAGGTACTCCTTGTTTAACTTGTTGAGGACTTGATTTGCTGTCACCCAGAACTACTATTTGTTCTCTGTCTTCCAGGAAAGATATAAACCAATCAAGCACATCCCCACTTATTCCGATTGATATTAATATTGCAATAAGCAAGTCATGTGAGATCATGTCAAAGGCTTTAGAATAGTCTAGTAAAGTTAAAACAGTTGTTTCTAGGTTATCAATGCCTTTACATATATCATCTATTACTTTTAAAAGAGCAGTACATGTACTGTGACTTTTTCTAAAGCCTGACTGTTCATTAGGAATAATTTTATTGATATTTAGATGATTTATTAATTGATCAGCAACTGCTTTTTCAGTTATTTTATCTAGAACTGGTAATATATTGATTGGTCTGGTATCATTCATGCTGTTAACCACATTAGTTTTTGGTATCGGATTAATGAGAGATGTTTTCCAAATTTTAGGAACACCTAACTCCAGAGATGAATTAATAATGTGAATAAGTGGGTCTGGATTTGTGATAAGAATGTATTTAATCATCTTGAGAGAGATGTTATCAGCTCCAACAGCATTTGACTCTATAGAGCATACATATTTATTAAGAAGCTCTAAATCTATGGGTTTAAATTTAGATAGAGATCCTTGAGGCAAGTTTATCTCTATCATTATCTGAGAATCTACAGATTTTTAATTTGTTTCTTTACTATTTTATTATTTATAGATTTATTTTGTTTAAATAAACATAAAAACCTAAATCTTTGTAAAGAATTACTAACTCTGTAAACAATAAGCTAAAGACACCAAGAAAATGTAACATTACAATTTAAATGCAATGCTACATCTGGGAACTATTCTATCATTCGACATTTGTCATCATTGATGGCTCGACATAATGTTTCGCTCTGCTCTGTCGGCGCCCTGAGTTAGACGTAACGAAACAGAGTGGGACATATTATTTCGAGCCATCAATGATGACGAATTTTGAATGATTTTGCTTGTCAAATTTCCTTTTTAACGTGTATGATAAACGTTAAAAATTATAGTGAATAAATAAACAAAATAAAGTCCGACAAAAGTCGGAATATTTTGGAACAAAAACCAATGAGTTCTTTATTAAACGGCTAATATGACACAATATTTGATTGTTTCTTTGTATATTATGTTTGTTTGTACGTCTCGCAATAACTGCCGTAAATATTGACCGATTTTGATCAAATTTGGTGTGCGTGTAGTACTAATTACATGTCAAAGCAGTATAGTTTTTGAATAAAGTTCAAAAATGGTTTTCATAATGGCGGCTATATGGCGGACTACTTAAAAATTAATTTTGTATGAAAAATCAAGTTGTATATCGTTTTAAAGCTCATAAAGAGTAGAAAAATAAAATATATGTTTCTTGGTCAACATTTTCAAAATGGCGGCAACAATTGTGAATTAAATAAATTAAAATAAAAGGAATATATCCAGTAATATATCGGTGAAAAGCTCTTGATTAGTAGAACAAATAATGATATATTTTTTTACTCATTTTACAAGAATTTACAAGATAAAGATAAATTGTAATATATTTTAGATACTTAGCGAGCGAAGCGAGTACTTTTTACAGTATATTACTAATAACATAGAGATATATACTAGAGGGGGCATGGCCAATCTCAGTACATTAAGAGTCCTGAAACATCATTTTGGGGCTCATAGGGGCTCTGTGTAATCTCATTGAAACCTCTTATAAGTGTGAGTTAAGGTTTTAATGAATAAATTGTTTTCCGTTTAGGTTTTATTATCTCTCGTTTTCAGCTTCCTGCAAATTGTCATTGTTTTTTATTTACATTTTCAGCCTTCTACTATCACTGTAAATTTGTTCTGTTTATTTCATTATATTGATAGTCGAGGGGGTCAGGTTATTTTTTCGATGTTTCAAAATGTAACCAATAGTAATATATCTTTCTAGTAATATATCTCTATGACTAATAACTGCAATATTGCAAGCAAAGCGAGCCCTTTTTTACTGTGTAAAATTCTAAATATACGCTATCTAAGGAAATACCCATAATTATCCAGTTGATTATGCAAAACTATGCCTCTAAAATTGGCAGTACGCACTAATATTTGCACTAGATTAAAGTTTAGTTACTTATCTTTAAGCTTAGTTAGTTGTCTTTAAAGGTTTTAGCGCATTTCCTTCGAAAAATACAGACAAAATGAGTTACGAGTAGTTCTTGACAATTGAGTGACTGCTTAGGTTCTAAAGCATGAACCGGAACCTTAAGCAAGGAATGGGTTGTTAAACAACCATTGCACGAAAACAACCATTCTAAATTAAATTCACTTGACAGCAGACCACCGTGCCAGAATTATTTTGTAGTTGTAAACTTATATAATGTAAAAACTATAAGAAATGATCATTCCAACCAGAATTGTTGTTAAGCACGGAAACACGCATCCAAAAGGATTATCGTCTTACCAGGATTTGAACCCAGATACCCAGTGTTAAAGTGCTCTTATCGACTCCGGACCACTGCCAATCAACTTACAGGCCAAAAAAAAAAAATGGAATAAACTCCAAAATTTTGTTTTCTAGTATTGACCACCGGTTTTTTTTATTTTTTTATCACTTAGAGTGGCCGCATCGACTTCGGACCGAATTTACTCGATGAAGCGCCCAAAAATACATAGAAAACGACACCCTACTCGAAATTTATTTTTTTACCTAAATTTAGGTTTCTAGTATTAACAATGGGTTTTTCAACTTTTTGGTCATTTAGAATGGCTGTATCGACTTCGGACCATTTTATTTGATTCAGCGTCTCAAAAGATATAAATATTGAACTTTTTCTTGGCGAAAATATTAACCCTGAATTTTGCCGATTTTTTTTGAAAATTTTGCTGACAGCAAACTGGGTTAGTGACGTCACAAAAACCTGGCTTTCAATAGAGTTCGTGTCCTCCTAAAGGTTGATTTTTGTACTGTTTGATGATTAAAAAGTATTAATTCGTTTGAAAGATAGAGTGTTAACAAGAAGTGTCTAGAAATATATATATATATATATAATATATATATATATATATATTATAATACATATTATACTCTGAAACGGATTTTTGTCATTTTGTCGTGGTCCGAGGTTCCAATTTATTCCCAAAAGGAAATTCGCTAAAACGAAACAAAATTATCTTCTCTACCAAGATTCTAACCCGGGTACACTGGCTAAGTGCTTGTATCGACTCGGAACCACTCTTATTGAACTCACAGGCCCAAACAACATCTAAAACAATCCCCACTCAAAATGTGTTGTTTAGTGGCCATATTTAAGATTTTCTGGTTTTTTGGACATCCTGGTAACTTTAAAGGGTCGTATCGACTTTAGACGAGTTTTAATCGATTCAGCGCTCCAAAAACAGAAATTGATTTCCTTTCCTATACTTAAAGGAAATTCGCTAAAAAATATAGTAAAAAAAAGCGGGTAGTGGTATCTACAAAATTTTCTTGCCACACCAGATACGCTGCGCTCATGATCAGTACTTCGGATAGCGTATCCGAAGTACTGATCATGAGTGTATAGCGTATACACTCATCCTTACTTGTTCAGACTCGGTTTGCTCGTCCTCAGAATATCAAAATTGCCAAATCATACTGTAACATGTAGTCGCACTTGCTTTGATAATTTAAAGATTGTAATTAGATTAGTGTTATTGCACGCTTGCTAAATTTCAAATCGATTTAAACATCATTTCCACGTTTTATGCATTTTTGAAATTTTTTGCTGAGTCATTTTTTCGTATAAAAATTATTTTTGGATAGCACAATTTGGCTTTTTGGTTAAATTGTATATTCTTATATTCATTTCAAAAGAATCAAACCCTAAAATATTATTTTCCAATTATAAAAGTCAGTTTATATAAAAATTCCATACTAGAATATAGGATTTTAAGAAAACAATTTTAAGCGGGAACTCCAAACACCCCATGCGGTAGCCTCAAAGATCTTGAATAAGGGAATGACGCACTAAGTCGAGTTGCCATATAAAAAAGTGACCGAAAATCAAAAAATAAAGAGAATTTAACACAAAATACACGTCAAACCAACTGCTCATGCTTGGTACAAACTGCTTACAATTTTTATAACAGCGCAGATCCTAAATTTTAGAGGCAAACTTACCTCTTAATGGTTTCCCATGGTTTATTGCTTAAGAAGGTAATAAACGCGCTTAAATTATCACTCATTGAAGTCCTAAGTTTAGTCCCAAAATTAAAATTAAATAAGCACAAATGATTTAACAAGCACCACAAATGAAAAATCACGAGAAGCACGGAAGAAAGTTGAGAAGCAAACTCAACAACTTTGCTACATAACCTGCGTTTGGCGCCTTTTTTTCGTTATAACCTCGGGGAAGGTAAGTTTACTTCTATTTCTCTATCTCATACAACTTCCATGGGGTCAGAAATGTTCCTTAATGCGTCATCCCCTTTATTTATGATCCGTGGGTAGCCTACAGGGTCCCTTTGTTTAGTTGTCTATTGTGGTTTAGAGGTAGTTTTGTCTTCAAATCCTGTATTTTTTTACTTTGTAAAATCATTTTTTTTATTTCAAGTTACGTTTATTAGTTCTACAATTTTCTTTTATGAATTAATGCAATACATAAATATAAACAGATGAAGACAGTTACGTACCTTATCTATATACTTAATATTTCTATAGTAAACAGTTTGATTGTTATAAACATAAAGAAATGCTTTAATATCATCTCTTGAACATTTAAAATTGTTTTTACAAAAGCAAGTCATAATAAGTCTTCTAAAATAAACAATTGTTTAAAAATAATACAAATAACAATAAACTTAAACACAAAAAGAAAACTAAATATATTTAAAGAACAATGAGTAACAAGAGAACTTGAAGTATAAATATATTACGAAGAAGTGTTGTTCTATACGTGTGTGGTTTACTATAATAGTAACTCTTCTTAGAACTATTAAAAAAAATAACATGCTGATGATATATATGTCAACCATTTGTCTTCAAGTCTTTTTATATATATTTCATTTTATATTTTTTTCAAAACTGCTAAATATTAGAGTTTAATATTTTATTAATATTTTTAAATGCAGTGTTGTTTTATAATTTTTATTTTTAGATCACTTTTTATCCTTCAATATTACCTTATGCTTATGATTTAGTTTGAATAAATCTTTTTACCTATAATAGTTATATATGTCAAACAATAAATGTTTTATTCAAAAATATTTAACTAATCAGTTAATTTTTTTAAAAAAATTATGATTATAGCTATTTATTGAAAGTAAGAAGTGTTGTATTTTCGGTTTTATCGTTTGCTTTTTAATGTAATATAAATGTCTTTAACGGATGAACTAATTATATCTTTATATTAGTGCGCATGTGTAAAGGTGCTAGCTAAGGTTCAGGTTATACATTGAGAATGGTACGGGCTGTAAACAGGTAGTTCACGGTAAGACACCGTCTATGTGCTAGCTATTTTTTCCTTATAATAAAGTTCGTAAACAATTTTTTATCTTATCTACGCGTAGTGAACTCAACTTACTAACTCAGGTTCTTATAATTATAATTAGACATGCAATTGATTTGGTTTAATTATTCGATTTTTATATTATTTTAAATCTAATATATTAATTGAAACATAACATTTAACTTATTTTTCTCTTAAAACTTTTATTAAGTTTTTAATAGTTTTGATTGCTATATTTTTCAAACTATTTAGTTTTTATGATTTCAAAATTTTGATATTTGTTTGAAATTACGTGACATGTTCAGTTCAACTGTTCTTAGTAAAATTGGATATACCAAAACCCAGGTATTTATTAAATTAATTATTTTAAAATCTCTTTTTAGAAATAAAAATTAAATAACTTGATAATAACATTGTCTGGCCATTTGACATTTTATTTTAAAAGAACGAATTTAGGGTTGAACTATGTTGATTTTGTTTATTCTTTGATCATGTGAATTATTAAACCTTTTGTGCTATATTTGTTCCTGAGCCATTTCACTCCTCTGTCATATTAGTTCCTGGTCCACATGCACCCCTGTGTTACATTCTTTCCTGGTTCTCATAAAATCCTATGTCATATTTACACTTATGTTCTATTCGTTCCTGGGCCTTATACATGATTGTAGTAAGGCCCAGGAACGAATATGACACAGTATGTGCCATATTCACTCCTCTGTCATATTAGTTCCTTGGGATATACACAATCCTGTGTCACATTCAAACATGTGCTATATTCACTTCTGTGCCATATTTCGCTCCAATTAGTTTCAGAAAATCAGTTTATGCCTAAACGGTTTGGCTGTACTGTGATATTACTGGAGTTTAAACTACTTGTGTTTTACATAGTAAACAAGCATCTTGTTTGTTATTATTCGTGATTATAGGAGGAATCACCTAGTAATGATTCTCCCTCGCGTGGTAAGGGAAATATTAATATTTTATTTAAGAATTTGGATTGAATTAAATTAGTGGAATAAAATATTAGTTGAATTGAATAGTTAAATTTTCTGAAATGTTTTGCGTTTTTACATTAAAATTATGGTTCTGGAATGGATGTTGGGTTTGGACAAGAGGATTGGAAGGGCCATGTAACTTTGAATAAAAGGAACTGTATCGAGGGGAAACAATGTCTTTGAGGAACGAAATTTTGATGTCATTGTGGAGAGACGAGTTGTTTTTTTGTATATTGAGTATTACTCCACTGCGCTTTACGAAGTCATTGTTGTTTGTATGATTATATTGTATCAATTTTTCCTTAAATAAAGCTGATTCAATTCTGTCGCTAGCGCTGCGAGCTAAAAGATCCTTCTGTGATTCAAAACTATATTTCTGGGTCGCAGGATATGTGTTAGACTTAATTATAAAGTAATATCGATAGAAAACACACTCTAATTTTTTCCTTGTAATGTGAATTTCTATACAATTCAGCGCAAAATGAGCTAATAAGGGTGAGGTTAACATTAACTCATAATAATGACAGCGAAAATTCACTAAAATCAAAAAGTTATTGCATCGATCTGAAACTTGCTATACATTGCTACACTATTGAATAAGACAAACCAAAAGTATAATTTATATTCTCAGGATAATTATCGTTTTGATTTTTTTCGTTTGGCAAATATAATTGTACGTAAAATATTCGCGGTATTTACTAATATTTACATTTCAGAGTTCGCAAATATCATGGCAATATGCCACTTAAATTAAAAAATGATATTGTCAGATATGTTCACACACGACCTTAGTCACATTTAAGGTCGGCTATTTTTCAAGATTATTTGTCTTAAATTAAAAGGAGCGCACGTTTTATGGCATTTAAAATTTTTGAATTAATTGATAAGGAAGATAGGTTTCATCTTTAACTTGTTTCCAAATTTCAGATATTTTCTCCTTACAAATAAATCAACGGTTTAGCTCTGTAATGTTTAGTACAGTCACTATAATTCCATGAAATACTAGAAGTATTTTTATGCTCTAAGTACGACTATTGTATTACTTAGTTAAACGGTACTTACAACTTTACAGCTAGACTTAAGTCATTAAGTAATTGATTACTTTTATTGGAAAGTATGGTTTTATCAGTTTCAAATCAACTTTATGTGACATACTTCCATGACAATTTTTTCCTACCCAATTTATCTGTAATAAGGGGTTAAAGCATTAGCGTCAAAAATGGCGGCCCTTTGGTGAGATCGATCTGATTGGTCAGCAATCGCGAATGGTGCCTTAGTTCTTTTAGAACTCTTCAATCTTCACTTGCATTAAAATTTTATTTTTAAAAATCAGGTGCGGAGTCGGGGTACCTCGGAATTTGATATACCCATATCAGATTCGCTAGACTTATGCGTACTATACTCTATATAGAATATGGAAATCGCCTAATTTATGTTTCATTACTTCACCGGACTCGTCCTCAGAGAGTAAAAACGCTCGTTTTTCCCTTCCTGATACTGATCTCGCTCGTACTGCTTAACATTAATAGTCCAATAAAAACCGTATTGTATTGAATTAAAATTTAGTTTACGTATTTAATACATTAAGGATACACATTGATACATCAAATTTCAACTTAATTTATTTATTTTTTTTATTTTATAACATATTTATATTTATTACATATTTATAACAAAGACGTATAAATGCCATTCAATAAAAAATGAATTAATGCTGATATAAGATGAAACTACTTATCTATGAAATTAATTTTCGGTGCAATTGATGACTGTAAATAACGCTTTATGAATCTATATTTAACTCTAATAGACCTAAAGAATGATTTTTTGACTGAGATTAAAGTCTTTAGCATAATCACATTAAAAGCTACGATCATAACAAAAACACATAAACTCACCTCACACTTGCAAGTACCTGAATAGTATTGATTATTTTCATAAAAACCACTTTAGTTTTCTGATTTCCATATAGTTTTTATTTTAGAAGGTATATATATGTAGCCCGTTGCTATAGTCTCACGCCTCAATCGCTAAAGTTGACAAGAGCCATTTTAAGGCCAGAAGAACTTTCATATTCTGAATGAAACCCTCTCAACTCCTAAAATGAGGAAGGAAACACTATTAAGGAGAGGCGCCTTCTTTTACCTCTTACTTTATGAAACAATGAATCTTCATATTCAATATTCAAATCTTAATACCTTCATTTTTGTCTTTATTATGAAATTTCTCACATTACCTAATATTGTATTCCCTTACTTTAATTACATAATCGTAAGTATGAAAGTAAATATGTATTTTAATAATTAGCTATAGAAATGATAAGATGGTTTCCCAGAGACACGTGTGGTTGGTACGTCTGTTGCTTGCTGGTTCTGTTGGTTGCATTTGTTTGCCCATACCCGGCGTACAGACAGGGGACCCCGTGTGAAACAGGAAGTTACTCAGGACGCTTTTTTACTCCTTAGTAAGATATCAAATAAAACCTCTTTTCATAAACCTGCAGTTGTATTCAGTCATAGGTATAAAATTTAATTTCAATTTGTACCCTGTACTTTAAAACATATTTTGACAAAATTCAGTTCAAGTTTATAGGAAGAATTTATCTTGAAGAACATTATCAAAGAATATCAAATAAAAATACTAATATTTTGGTTTGTTAAATTCTCTCATAATTCTGAATTATTTGAATGAAATATTAAAAAAAATATTTTTGTTAATTAGTATATCATTTAATTTTTGAGTTCAAGTTGTGTAGAGAACAGAAAGCTTTTTAAAGATCAATAGTAAGTTTGTATCTGAGAACTTTACATCACAATGACAGTGGCTTACTTAAACAATTTGTTCTAAATTTTCGATAAATGAATTCTACTTGCCTAAGGATCTTTGTGGTCAGGTTAATCGACTTATTACAGGAAGCCGTGCTTAATCGGTGGAAAAACGGAAGTTATTATTATATTATGAAATCTGAAGACCTTTGGTATCACCTCTCTACACAAGCCATTGAAGACCTAGTAATGTTATTAAATACTGTTTCCTGCAGCTTATAACTTAAATATCTGTGATAGATTGCGCACTCCAACATCAGGATATCATATTTTACTATAGCATTTTCTGGAGAATTAATTTAAAATTTTTTATCTTAGATTTTTTTGTTCATTAATTTGAATCACCAGAGGCTAAATGGAGCCTCTGGTGATAAATCTGTTTTGGTTGATACTTCTATATTGTTTTTTCTAATTCCGAGCTAATTCTTCAATGAGTATATAGCTGTGTACCTTTAAAGTTTATTAAATAATTTCATGTATGATTTACGTCATGTATGATCTAGTAAAGGATACGATCTAAAAAGTTTATTTTTAACTTTAAAAGATACTGATTAATTTAGCGAATGTTTATCAGAAAATTTCTTTTATTAGTATGAGGGAGCGGGGAAACGTTTTTTTTTTATAGTATAAGTTAAAAAGTCTGGCACAGAGGTCCGCTAGCCTAGCGAATTTTCTTTGAAATGCGTACATCTTTGCTCTGCAATTGATATCTTGCTTAAATGTTCTGTTCATTATTCATAACATAGAGCGGTAGTGTTACTATTAATTACTCAATTGTTTCTGAATTTTCAAAGGATTGTGCTTATTTATCCTACAGGTTATACAAAACTAACAAAAAGGTTAACTTCGGTTAACCACTGTGTCTTGCTTCAAGAAAATACACATGATTTAGACAAACTTCTAACCTTTTAGTCCTGTTTAAAGAAAATACAAATGAGTTATATTGACTTCTCACAACCTTTTTGTCCTTTTTCAAGAAAATACACATTATTTAGATTGACTTTTGCTAACCTCTTTGATCTGCTTCAGGCATTTTCCTAAAGCATGTATATGTATGCAATTATATGTATTTACATACAATTTAGATTAACTTCTGTTAATCTGTTTGTCCTGTTTCAAGAAAATACACAAAAAATTATTCAGTACAGATAAAATCCGTCCGATTAGATATTCATAAAGATTACAAAAATTTTTGTTAGATGTTTCCCTTGAATGATTTCTTCTCGTACTCTTTTCTCTTTCATCTTCAAAGGAGTTCCTCTTCAAAAATATCTGTCTCTACGTAGTTTGACACAAAACATAATTTTGGTGAAAATTAAATGATTTATTGATCCATAAAACTTTTTAAGGATGAGATTTAGACAAATTTTGAAAAAAAAATTGAAGAGTATAAATGTTTTGGTTAACCAACTTTTGTAACCGCAAGATAACTTATTGCCTTATTCAGTCACAGCTCGAGAAAACACATTATAAACAAGCGTTCTATTATTTCAATAATTTGGAAATGAAAAAATAAGAATAACAATATCCCCAGAATTAGAATGCTGCAGCAAAAAACCTAGTTTTAGTATATCGCTCGAGCAGAAAATTAATTTTTTTATCATCTCATATATTAATTACCAGCATATTAGTGGCTTTAAATTTTATGAATCTTGTTATTTTATTTTAAGCATAAATTATTGTTGCTTCTATATATTTTACATATTTAAGCAAGAAGTTTTGTTTCACCTTTATGTAAACGAATATAAGTCAATCAATAAATGTGACTGATCGACCCAAACTTTAATTTATCACAAACAAATTATTGTAAGGCTTAAAATTGGCTTTTAATAATAACTTAATACCTACAATGTTTTGTCGATAACTTTTTTCTATTTCTGTATCCGAACCTCTAAAGTTTTTCTAACCTTTGGAAGTAGATTCTTACCTTAAAAGTGTCCGATATATATTATACTGATCGTAGATGGTCATTAGGCTCTGCAGTTTTAAAAATTTTAATCTGAAATGAAAACTGGAAGGTATGGGAAAAATGAAAGGCTTTAGGTTTTACATTTTCCCACTTTGTATTATATACTGCCTTGGATTAAGGTTAAGTTTGACCTAATATGCCCTAGAGCTACAACAGCTAAAAATTGGTGCTGTGACTTTGGTAACTGGAAGAAGTGAACCAATCTAATAATAACTTGTCCATGCATTTTAAATGTAGGTATAAAAAACTTAAAATACTTAAAACTAAAAACTTAAAATAAAGGCATAATATGGTCATACCTCACAATATTCTTTGCTCCACTTTACATAATTTGAAACGATGTTTTGTACTTCTTAATATGTTGCAAATAGTGTTAGGGCACATATTAGGTCCAATCAAATAAGTTAGAAGTGGTGCCAGTGGAGATGATTGGTAATACGACATTACCATTGATGCAACAAACCAGGCGTTTCTTTCAAAAACTTTATTGGTCGACAACAAATGCACAAATGATTTGTAATTCTAACTGCAACATCGAAATTCATACCGTAATCTCATCTTTTTCGTAGTTCAAAGCTGCTTTATTTAGATTGTTCCTTGCTCTTAAATTACTCTGACGTTAGCGTTCACATTCAAGCCGAAAATCTCTCTCTTTAGACCTTTCAGCAGGTCTGGAAGTAAAGGCTCTGATTCGTTGGATTTTCCTTCGCGCGACAGGCTCTTCAGATGTTTTACCTCCTCTATGCTGCGCACTTCTACTTTTTCTTCTATTACAATTGCGCAATAATGCCAAAAAGATCATTTCCCCTTTAGAAATTCGCTTGATGTAATGATAGTTGCCACTTATTTTATAAAAAGTTGTTTTAATCTTCAATCATCATTAGAAGGAGTGCCTCAAGAAATATGTCTTTTGATCAGTAAATAACTGGTGTATAATATGTTTAATATTGATGATGATAGCTCGTTCCTCGAAACGTTTTTATGTTATTCGACTGATTTTTTCTCATCATTTTTTCAAAAGTCATAAGAGGCCGCTATGTAGGCCGAGTGGAACTAATTTGACATCCTATGGAGTGTCACGACAAGGCTTTTTGTGATGCGATGCTCTACAATATCGATGTGTTTTTGTGATGTGATGCTCTACAATATCGATGGTTTTTGTGATGTGATGCTCTACAATATCGATGTTTGCTCTACAATATCGATGTGTTTTAGCGAATTTTCATAATGAAAATGACGCTTATGAGGTTGTTCGGATGACGGAAGTTGAGGGTGGGAGTGAGCGGAATCGGTTCCTATTGGCTTCCTGATAACAAAAATATATGTCCGAAAAAAGTTTTATTATATATATATATATATATATATATATATATATATATATATATATATATATATATATATAGTTGTACAAATTGTATAAATTTAGTTGTACTTTTATGTGAGACTGATTATTTTTGTTACCTACTAATAAATGATATATATATATATATATATATATATATATATATATATATATATATTATATATATATATGTATATATATATATATATATATATATGTATGTAAGAGTTTCTACCCTTTCGTATGGCGAACGATAACTCTCGAAGGCGTTCTCAAATTGAAACGAAACTTTGCAAATCGCGAGATGTTGAGGAGGTTACGAGGCCTATTGTTTATAAAAACATTATGACGTCATCAACCAAAGTTATGACGTCATGAAAAAAAAAAAAATTTGAAACTTGAAATGGCTTTAAAACAAGGTATCTAGTATTTAGGTAGACGGCTAGCTAAATCGATTAAGACCAATTTCAGCTCAATCGAACCATCACAAATGGCGCAATCGGTATACATATACATATAATCTTGTATATATGTATACGTCTAGGTCAAAGACTCGTACGATATTTGTTGGGTTCAGTAGTGTTAGAGGGTGGGGATATAGTATAAAATAGAGACCTCTACCTCTTGCTCCATCATGGTAAGCCTACTGTCCCAGAGAGACAGGGCAAAAATGGCTTCCACTGAACCACACCGAGCTAAGCAGACCCGTAAAGAGGAAGAACATCGAAGTAGTCTTTATATGGTCGAAGTTATTCTAAAACGAATGCGACCAGTTTCAGCTCAATCGGACAATCCTAAGTGACGCAAACGGTATTTTTATTTTAAATAATCATGAATAAATTTTTTTTCAACCTTAGATTTTACTCAAATAAACAATTTGTTTACAAAAAAAAATTGACATCTTTCTTTAAATCTATAAACAATCATAAATGTAAGTAAGAGCTTATACCCAGAGACTATAGATACTTAAACAGTAAGACTGTCGACTCAATGGTGGGAAAATTTGGATTCCGGACGACGCTAGCGCTGCGGCGGACCTACCTTTCAATTGAGTGGGCGTGTCTTAATTTCCCGCTTTATGCCCAGTCAGTTTGAAATTTATTTTTTATACTTTGTATAGTTATACTTCTAACTAACCCTACCACTTTAATCTTACACAGAACACTTCTGATTATTTTTAAGTTTTTCATTTAAGTAATTTATTAATTTAATTGATTCATTCAGGTAATAATAAAAGAGTGGCTAAAGTTTTACACGTGCTAAAAGATAGCTTTTGGCATTTAATGCAGCCTGTATTTTAATTACATCGGCGAAATGCGCACATGTGATTAAATGTAATTACCTGATAAAATCGACTATATCAATAAATTAATTAAATGAAATATACTTATCTGCCATCATTAGCGTTCTCTGGAAATTTTAAAAAGGTTCTATTTACTTTTAGTTTCTGAATTTTGGAAGTACAGATCATGCAACGGCGAACCGTTTTTGTGAAAAATACATACAGTCAATTTTATAATAATAATAAATGTAGCTGTCATAACCAAGAATTGTCATGGTATTCATAAATTTAAATATAAAAATATAATCAGTCATCTTTGGAAAGCTATTGGGGTTAGTTCATAAGTTGTCCGCACCGGGCCTGTGAAACGAGTCTGTGAAAATTCGCTAAATACGTGGCAAAATGCCATGTAACAAGAAACGATAATGAAGCCATAGATAATACAAAACAACAACAATGTGGCCGCGAAGCGGACGTGGCGCGAAGCGCCGAGGCCGCGTAGCGGCTACGGGCCGAAGGCCCATATTTGTGATGTGATACTCTACAATATCGATGTGTTTTTGTGATGTGTTTTGTGATAGCATCACATCGCAACACATCGATATTGTAGAGCAACACATCACAAAAACACATCGATATTGTAGAGCATCACATCACAAAAACACATCGATATTGTAGAGCAACACATCACAAAAACACATCAATATTGTAGAGCATCACATCACAAAAACCATCGATATTGTAGAGCATCACATCACAAAAACATCGATATTGTAGAGCATCACATCACAAAAACACATCGATATTGTAGAGCATCACATCACAAACACATCGATGCTTTACAATATCGATGTTTTGCGACAACAACTTATTTGATGATATTTCTTGATGTATTTCATAAATATGAAATTATCTTTTAATATACATATTATTATTTATACTCTATTATTTATAATATTTATATTTTTAATGTAAAATTTTCATAAAACATAGTTTAAGTCAATAAAATAAGCATATAAGCTTTTTGCCATGACTGGCATGGATAAACTTATTAATTAAGTAACGATTTTTCTTTTTATCGGGTTCAATCCAAATTATATCTTTTCCTCCGTTCACTCAAGGTTGGGATTTAAACCCCAAAGTCAAACCCCGCGAAAAATAAAGTAATAATTACCTCGGTCCATAAAGCATACAGATGACTGCAGGGTCGAGCTCGAGCAGAGAGTTCTTGTGCAGCTCGAGCTCGAGCTTCTTGTGCAGGTCGAGCTCGAGCAGAGAGTTCTTGTGCAGCTCGAGCTCGACTAGTACAAGAAGCTGTTTTTTGGAAAGTGTTGGTCGGTCATGGTCATAAGTGATAACATTTTTTGTCTTTTGGCAAATCTAAAGGTAGAGCTTTCTTGACCAGAGATAATAAAACCTAAACAGATCTTGACCACCTGCCTTTGAGGTAAGGTGTCCTTTTGTTCGTTCGCAAGGGTCATCTGATACATTTATTTTACTAATCTTATCCTAGTTCATTTCTTTTGAAAAAGGAAATGCTAGTTGAACTTACCTTTGTTCGATTCTTATACCTTTTATGGATTTAGTTGAATCAAATTTTGGCCGTTGTTCGGAGGAATAAAATTTAGTTTTTGCATTAATATATAAAAGTATGTATTAATGATGTATTAATAATAATAATAATGTATGTATAATTGTAATAATAATAATAATAATAATAATAATAATATAATAATAATAATATATTATATTATTATTAATAATACAATTAACCACTTTCTAAGTGAGAAAAAACCCCTAAACATAATTATATATTATATATATATATATATATATATATTTCAATTATACCACTGACTGATCACAATGGCCACCATTTATGTCTAAAATAATATAAATAATAATATTTGTCAAAAAATACATTTTTGTGTCCTAATGTAAGCGTAGCTTTAACAAAAAATTTAATGCTTATATACAGGTCAGAATCTAATTGACGGATCATAACTAAACTTATAACAACTTCTTATATGTCCGAATAGACACGTTATCGAGATCTGTTCCTAAACAATATAGGGTATAGAGTTATATAACATTCTTACTACAGCAATTATTGATTACAGCTCGGAATCTGTACTTGATGAATCATGACTATATAGATGTTATTTTACTTTAAGTACTTATAGGATAAAATAGTTATTTTTTAAGTTTCATTGAGAAAGCGGGTTTAATGATTAGGCTTTAAGCTTCATAAATAAAATATATAATTTTTATAATAAAGCAATTAGTAACTTTGTTTTAAATTGGTTCAATTTACATATGGGTCAGTTTTTGCATGACATATAATTGTTTTATTGAAACAATTATATCTTGAAAAATAAATTAGGAAGCTATGCAATGTATATTTGTTATGTATTGAGACATAGGAAATAATATTTCTATAATTAACGCAACGGTGTGGATAAGTGCTAAAGTAATTCTAAATTTGTGTATTTTGCCCAAGAATTGTTTGATTCATGGCCAATTTTGTCAATAATATTATTGTATTCTCAATATTATTTGTATTATCAACAACTTCTATTCTTTGTAATCCTCAACGGAATTATTAAAATTTTGTTGTTTGATAAATACAATTTTTGCCAAGCGAAGCTCGGGTATCACTGCTTGTAATTAATAATAATTATTTTAATTATTAATAATAAAGTAATAATAATGTTAATATATTACCAATAATAATATATTAATAATAATAATGTATTGATAATTTCAATAAATATTATGAAGTAAAACAAGATAAGACAACAAACTTGATGATCCAACTGTCCTTAGAGTGAGCGTGAATGGAGTCCATTATAAATAATGAATGAAAAAAAGTCTCTCCACAAAATAGAAAGCGCTTTCAACCTAACTAGAGGCCATCATCAGTGCAAAACCTAACAAACAACTTTATTGGCGCTTTGCCAATAAAGTTTTATTTTGTGGAGAGACTTCTTTTCTTTCATTATTTTGATGATCTAAGGTCGAGTTAAAAGATAAATATAATCAAAAATGCAGTTTTGCATTTACCGCCGAGGTGTTTTTTCTCCTCGTATTAGTAGAGCTTAACGTATTATATTTCGTAGTTGCCGCTGTCAGTTTTATCCAACACCAAAATGAGTAACTTGCCGGAAATGCATCCCATCCTTGCTAAAATAAAAAGTTCGTTAAAACATAAAAACAGATGTATCCGTTTAAATTTCGTTCTCTGAAACCAAAAAATATTGACCGCACACCTTCACGTTTGACATTTGTTTTTATAAAATTATAGGTCATAAGGGAGTGCGTCAGACATCGCATCCCTTAAAATAAGAAGTATCAAATAAGGATTTTAAGGACTTTCTTATTAAGGAACTAAAAAATCCATATACTGTAAAGTTATATACGTGTTTTGTTATTATAAAATTAGTCATTCTTTATAGATATTTTTTATGTTGCTATAGGACTTATAAAAATGGAAATTAATTTTTTTCTAGAATATTTAACAAGTCAATAATACAAGTGATATAAAATTATTTATTTAATTTAAAATATTGAGTGCTTACTTCAAGGTAAAGATTGAGGGAGTAGAAGAAAGCAAAGGAAATAGGTCTGGGAAGGATAATTACGCTGAGGCTTGAAGCCACCTGTTAAAGGATAAAACGGTTAAAAGGCGAGCAGGTGCTTCTAGTCTTAGCCCCTGGCTTGGTTATATCCTTCGCCTCTGATCGCTTCTGAACTCAAGCAGGCATGTCCGTTTGCATGATCTGTATATATTATAGTCAAGGCCAATACCTTTTTTATAAGTAAAGATTAATACGAAAATATGAAAGACTTGAGTAAAATGAACTGAAAAAAGATCTCGAATTGATAGAAATAATTACTGATTTTTTACTTGGAATTATTTTTTTCTCTTGAAAGAAAAAATGGAAATAATTATTATTTTTTAACATTTCTGACGTCGAATCCAGAGCTCTGATTTGATTTAGTTGGCGTATGAATGTTTCTATGAATTATTCCGGCTAATAATTACATCGTATCTGGTATTTAGGCAAATCATCTAAATAATCTTTTCCTCTCATTTTAATTAATATTCTTAATCGATGTTATTATTTTAGTTTCTAAGGATCTTAGAATCATGCTTCTTTGCCTTATGTTGCGTAATTATTTTAGCGTTCCGTTTGCTTTGTTTAAACTTCTGTTCCCCAGTTTTCAACTCCAAAAAAATCCCTTAGTTTCTTAAAATAAAGATTGTTAAAAATTTAAAACATTGTTCAGGTTAAAATTTTATCTCTTTTGCTTTAATTGACGCTCACGTTTAGCGCATTTTCAAAATTAAAGTCTTCAAAATAAAATGAAACGAGTTGTATCTCGAAATAAATAATTAGTTTTTGTAAATGAGTACCTAATATTTTTTATGAGTACTTTGAAACTAGTACCATAGCGATTTATAATGATTGCGGAGCAAAGCATCGGAATGCGTTACCAGAAAAAGGTTATCGTCCGATGCTTTAAAAAAACGTTGCTTTATAGCAAAAAATTTATTTCTTCAAAATCTATTTTATCCTCTTAAATCATTCTTATATCATTTTAAAAATTTAATATCCAATGATTAAATAATCTTCTAGAAGTTCCTAGAAGAAAAAATAATACTAGATAATTATTATTAATTTATTTTTTGGTCCTGTTTTAAAAAACCCTGTTTTTAAAAACTTAATAACTACATTCTTGTTTATTTTGATGGCTTATAAATCTTTCTGATTCCCTTAGTTGTATAATATTTACTACCTACTGTAAATCAATTAAGTTACTATTTGATTAATACGCCTGTTTCCTATAGTATCAGTATAAACTGATTTCTGTTAAAGCGCTTATCGTTTGCGAAAATTTCGCTGGTGGCTCCTACTGCGTGACTTGCACCAAAAGCCGTTTCATTGGTCCCTTATCACGAACAATTAGGTTTTGAAAACTTAATTTATATATATCAAAATATATATCAAATTACAACGTACAAAAATCAACCCTGGGAAGAATACGATCCCTATTGAAAACATGTTGTTGTGACGTCATTAACGGTTAGCTGAGTCTGCAAACCGGTAAACTTAAATTTGCTGAGTTAAAATTTTCAAAAAATCAGGTAAAATTAAGGCTTAGATGTTTTTTTTTGTATTTTCATGGTCTGAATAAATTGAAACTGGTCCATGGTCGATAAAAAAAGTCAAAGATACAGTAGCAAATAACCGGAAAACTTAAAATAAAGTCGAAAATTACCAAATATCGAGCATGATGTCGTTTTATTAGTTTCTTGGGGGCGCTGAATCGAATAAAACCGGTTCGGGGTTGATACGACCACATCGAAGTGATAAAAAATCGAAAGACCATAATACCGGAAAACAAAAACAGGTGGTAACTATACATTTTAAGTAGGGGTCGTTTTTTAATTTTTTTGGGACGCTGAAACAATGCCGGTCTGGAGTGAATACGAGTACTTAAAGCCAGGGTTCCCAGGTTCAAATTTTGGTACCGACAATAACGTTTTTTTCGTCATATTTACAAAATATTAAGTTTATAACTTCAAGATTATTTGAAGTTATGTTGAATGATTTTTTTTCAAAGAAACGCTCTACAAATTAGCATAAACTGCGCCTTATATCAGTGCAAATAACGCTGTGTTGTGCATTGTATAATCTATGTAATAACATTTGTGCATTTTCTTAAAATAAGTAGGAAAATTAAGTAACAAGTTGTGACGTTACTGATCAGGTTATAAAGCTTTTACCAGAAATTTAAGCAAAAAATGGATTGATAAGTAAAAAAGCACGCATTTTAAAGAAAATTCGTTCAGCCTGCAGACCTCCGCGCCAGAATTATTTTAATTTGGTATTGCCATTATTTTACTTTTTGTTGGGATTTTTCAATTTAAATTTAAAGTACAAAAATTAATAGTAAAAATGCCGTAAGTTTGAAGCGACCTGTGGTTTTCCTACGTGTTGCAGCTTGTTTTAAATTATATTTCTCGTTTAAATTAATTATTTGTGACGCCTGCTGATACTTGAACTCGGAGAATTCAAGTATCAGAATTCAGGGGGGGGGATTTAACTTTTCCATTTAGGAAGCTAAATAATCGAAATTGTTGCCTCACAACTGCCACTAATCAAGTGCATTGCTCCACAGCTTCTCAGGTCATTGGCGTCCTATTACAAAAACTGAATAAATATTTTATTTAACAATTTCATCACTTGTGAGTAAAAGGAGTAATTAAATTTAAAATCTGTCTCGTTTTTATTGAATAAAAACAAGTTACCATAATTATTATTTACTCCGTAAAATTATTTTCCGTCTATATTTTTTTTTTTTAAATTTACCTCAATTTTCATTCGTAATTTTTTCCAGTTTTTTTGTCCAAAAAAATTAAATAATAAGTAATTTGTTACGTATAATATTATAAAATAATATTCAAAGCATGAATATAACTTAATAATATATTACAAATTGATGCGTAATTTCAAATTCCTTTTTCATATAATACATTTGCCTATAAAATTGCATACATATAATTTCTATTATAAAATGGAATAATTTGATGTTATAAAAGCATTTTGAGATCTCACTTTGCAAAGATTTAGATGTTATAGAGAAATTGAATTTTATAAATTAGTTCAATACTCTAAAATATATTACTTTTATTTTTTTACCTTTTTGTTTTTTACGTTTATATATTTATTTCAAATAGGTAGCTTTAAAAGACTAAAGCCTGCATGAACCTTGCATTACAGATCAACATGATTCTTTTTATGTTAAAATATTTATTAAGTGCCCCTATCATAACCACACAATAAATTAAATGCGTTTTAATTATTAGTATGTCCGTCGGAATTGATTGTGAGATACATTCGCAAATGTGTTCTAATCGATCTTAGTTATTAATAATTACTTCAAAACTGCACTAGGTTTTTAAAGATATATATTCTCATGAATAAAAAGAAGAAATGGGTATGAATGAAAACCCTGGGAAAGAGCTTTTTCTAATATGCTTCCAAATTAATATATATTTTTTTAAAATAAATTTGTTGTTATTAAATGTGTTATTCGGCAATTTTATAATAAAAAGATAACATCGTCGATGGTTTAGAATAGGCTGTATGTTCAATTTCTTTATTTTGTAGATTAGATTTTTTTTGGTAGCACTGAATGTATATACATTCAGTGGTACCAAAAAAATATATACTTATGTATAAGTAACTTATATGTACAACTCTTATGTATACTAAACTCTTAGTAACATAACTGATGTTTGTATCAGATTTTGATAAGTTTTAATTCATTCTTTCATATTTTCATAATCATTTTAATGAAAATAAAATGCTAGTTAGAAGATAAATACTAGTTAAATGTTGACGTAGCCTCTTTTTAGCGAGCTGATAATTTGCGTCATTTTTCATATTTGTAACATACGCCCTTCACGAATCATAAAGAATGACATGTGCCCCATCTTGCAGAATCAATTTGAAACAAACACCATAAAATGTGTTTGTGCAAAAGACTTTCAATCATAGTTCATAGCCAAAAGTTTAACATGCCTTTTTTCAGGCATGTTATTACACTCATTTATTACACTCAGATATCCATTATTTTATTTATTTATTTATATATTTTGAAGAGCCCCTAAACAGATAAACACAAGTAGGGAACTCTGCATATAAGAACACAGATAATAATCAGAAATTAAAAATTAAGAATAAAATTAAAAATTATAAATTAATTTTTCCTAATAGAGAAAATTAAAAAAAAACAATAGAAATGCCACACTACTAAATTTTAACTATATATATATATATATATATATATATATATAATATATATATTATATATATATATATATATATATATATGTTTCAAGCTCTGTGTGGTTTCAATTTCAAAAAATCTAAGGGTCTAAATAGTGTTTTGTCAAAATTTATTCGTCTTGAATGTTTTACTCTAAACTTTTGACTTATTCTTTCCTTTTAGTGTATTACCTTTGTAAAATATTCGCGAAGAGGGTGTCATGACAGGATACTACATATTTATTAATTTAAAGCATTTATAAAACAGCACAAAATACGTAGCCGGTAAGCGGCCTAGGCGCTTCGCTCCACCTGGTAGACTATTAAATAAAGAAACTTGCAGCTTGCTATAACTATTAATACTTCTGTACACAAACACACAAACACACACCCCACACACACACACACACACACACACACACACATAGATATATATATATTATATATATATATAATATATATATATATATATTATATATATATATATATATATATATATATAGACCGGACTTTCCTCAGGCCTTTTTGGCTCAGTCCGCCACTGCATGCGTCATTTTCGGGTTTAAATAAGTCAAGAGGGCGCCATATGCCCTTTTTTTTGATAATAATTCTTCCCCTAATTTTCAATATAATGCGTAAAAAATAATGCACATTTGCAACATCATGAAGGATAAGGAAACATATTTTAAGACAATAACTCTTATCGTAAAAAATGAACATACGTCCTTATTTCAAATTATAAACCTTAGTATAGACCTAATTATGTCTTATTAGATCTATACTATATAACTACATTTGGATAAATTCCATTGCATACTTGATATTAAATCAATGCTGATTTACTATTTTATTTTTTCCTATCTTGATATGTAAACAATAGATTTGATATATCGCTTAAAAAAGTTATATCGTTAAAAAAAGATTCGAGGTATCGCTTAAAAAAGTGAAAATATTAAATAAAAAATGATTGGGAATCTATATTGATGTTCTCCTTGTCTGGGAATCTATATTGATGTTCTCCTTGTTTTGATTTCTATTTTTCATTGTATTGATAGGTATTGTTATTGTTCTAATTTACTTGGATAATTTCCTTGATTGGGTGATTATCAAAAGAATAGTTATGCATTACTCCAACGATAAAAACAACTTTCATCACAATTTGCTTATTGTGACGTAGAAAATAATTATTAAATAAGGCTTTAATGAAGTAAGAGGAATAATTTATAGAAGGTTTATTTAGATTAAAAAAAAATCCAATTAGAAAATTAAGAAGAAACATCTGAGAGGAAGAGACGTACATTTTCTGAAGCCTATACCTATGGGGAGTAAAAAATACAGGCCTTTGTAATGAGGTTTAGGCTCCTTGGGGCGCTTCGCAGCCAAATTGTTTTTTGAATTAAGATTTAATGGACTGTGAGTTTTAATGAGAAAGAAAAATAATAAGGACAGCCAGTCCTAGTTTTTGTTACTGATTTATTTGTAACTGATGTATAATAAATCAAACTAACAAAAACTAGGACCGCTGTCTTCATTTTTTTCTTTCAAATTTTTTTGCTTCGTATTATTTGTTGTTTGGCATTTTACCATTGTATTTAGCAAATTTTCATTCACTTTGAAGGCCTTTCATTTTATTGGCCTGCTTGCTTCCCTTGGCTTTTTGTATATATATATATATATATATATATATATATATATATATATATATATTATATAATGTTCTTCTATCTTTGCACCTCAGTCTCTTTTCGTCTGTGGAAGAACTAAACACAATTTCGAAACGTACGTTTTTATTGTAAGTTTTCTTAAATGTCTCTATTTTTATATATATTATATTTATATATAATATATATATATTATATTATATATACATATATATATATTCTGTTGCGCCTCTTTGAATATTTCATTGAGCTAAAACTTGTCTTAATCGATTTAGCTTGATAGCTACCTGAACATGTGACGACTTGTTTAGATTATTCACTAATGTAAAAACATATTCGCTATATGCCAAGCTTCGTTTTATTAGTCATATACGCAAGGTTAAAAAATATATTACGCGTAACACACAAACTCACACACACACACAGATATATATATATATATATATATATATATATATTAATATATATATATATATATATATATATATTATATATATATACAAAATACATTTTTTGGACACATATTTTTGCCATTTTAGGTATTAACAAACAAAACAAACAGAATTGATTACCCCACTCTGCCTGTCCACTCCCATCATCCAAACAACCTCGTAAGCTTCGTTTTCATTAAATAGTGATTTTGGTTTTTGAATCTCTTTTTTACTGAAGATTCCCACGATGAATACAATGAAATAATTAATTGTTGTTGATTTCAAATGATGTAACGATGATACATTACATTTGTGTAGACATGATGTTCAAAGTTTTCTTATGAGTCCAGTAATTTCATTATGCTTCATTAAGATCGATTGTTTAGAGTTTGTATCAGAAGTAAGGACAAGGATGGTTTGTACACTGATTTGCTATTTATTGAATGAGACAGGTCAAAATGAGAACAAAAGTTTAGGTTTTGATAATAAATAAATTTTGATTGAGTCAGACCAGCTGATAGGATGTCTATCAGCTTGGTGTAAGACAAGTTAAAAAAAATGTAAACGAACACTTTTGTCATTCAAATTTACGAAGTTTTCTAAAATGAAGATACTTCGCAGCCAGATAGTCGTCGGAACCTATTCCATTCCTATTTCCATTTTATTCCTATTTCCATTCCATTCCTTTTCCGGAACCAATTTCATTCCCTACCTTTATGGCGGGAATGAAAAAAAGTGGTTTCCCAAAGTCTAGTTACTTATAGCAGTACAGGTAGTTATAACTTCGGACTCTCTACGCTCGCCCTCAGAAATAAACTAATAGTTCAATAGCTATGGAATTTCTTCTTCTGATTTATTATAGATTTTGCTATCTGATGATATGTTAAACTTCGAAATGTAATACAATAAAATTTGTTGATCAAATTTTGTCCAATTTATTGGCCCCTAAAATTTTAAAATAAAATACTCAATATTTCTTAAATGACGACTAATTTAATAATGCAATCTTGTGGATCTATTGACCTCCTATAGATGTACATTTGTTTTTAATGACAACTTGAATAGTTAAATTTTTGATGAACAACGATTTTTGAATGTTTGATGAGTGAGCAAAATAAGTTATTATAGTCTGAAAAATATCATCTTTAAGCCAGCAAAACTAGACCTAAAGTCTGATTTTTGTACTATCTCTGATTAAGTATTATATCTCTAGCATAAATACAGCGGGAGTAATGATTTTATTTCCTTTCATTGGGATCTGGGGGCATGACAGTGCCCCTGCCAAGTCTAGCGCTCATATATTTACAAGCATTATTGGGAACCTGTGAATTGGCTTATTCAATTATCTAACAACTTTTTACGCTAGACTTGGCTCTTTTTTTACACGCATGTGTTTTCGTTACAATGTTATATAGCCAAGAGCCGGACCTGAAAAACGTGATTCATTTTGTACTGCTTAAACCAAATGTTTTTGAAAATAGACCTTAAATGATAAAGAAAAATTTCAAAGTGGAGCTTTTTGAAAATCGCCCTAATTTTAAATTTCTTGAAATAAGTGGTTTCCCATTGGTTGCATGCCAAACTTAAAAGATCATTTTTTAAAGCTGTCAAAATTAACAATAAATTGAGTGTTAATTCATCAAAATTGGATAACTCCAAGTTATGGCATTCGCAAAGGCACTGAAATATTGTTAATGTATGCAAAGTCAGCGAATTTCTTTCGCAAAAAAGTCTACGTTATGTGCGTTTTAAGTCATTTTGCAAATGCTATATTAATTAAATAAATATCTTCATTTTTTCAAACCAGATACTAAAGATGGTTCTAGTATATAATTTTGACGAATAAAGACTCGATTTATTAGAAATTTATTCAGCTTTAAAAATATTATCTTTATAATAATAACATGGAACCACTTATTTCATGAAATCTATAATTTGTGCATTTTTCTAAAATATTGAGTGAGCGCGATTTATATGAAGGGCTCCATTTTGGATAGGCAGACTATGTTTTTCATTATATTGAAGGTATTTTCTTTAAAAATTGGTTTGAAATTGTTTTGATTTCTTCGTCTTACTCAATATTATTTTGTGGTCCAGAAGTTTAATTAGGAATGCTATTTGATGAAACAAATTGAAGGACAACGAAAGGTCCTTTCCACAAGCCAAAGAAAATTGACCTTGTTATTGCAATTTTTTCTGCTTTTTTCGATTCTTGAGGTCAGTAATTATTTAAAGTTCCTATAGTCTTATTATTAGATAATTTTCTTATATTTATTTGAAAGTTTTCAAATTTATCGATTTATTTAACATACATATATTTATCCCACGTATTCAATTTTATTAAAAGTTGTAGATCAACAGCATTTAATTTAACGACTTAATGACCATACTTGGCAACCTGTCTGGAATTATATGAACCATAAAGTTATTGAGTAAGATCGTGAGAAGTAGTAAATATTAGTAATTAGTATGTTATACGTGTGTGGTCTATCTTACCATTGTATTGATTTTTTATTGCAATAAAAAAATCAACTTTCTTTTCTGATTGAGTTGTATAATAATAATAATAATAATATTGATTTAAATTAAAATAGTCTGCCAAAAATGTAACTACGCTTCTAATCAAATAAATTTATGACTTAAAAAAATCACTGGCCTCTTTGTGCCCAGTTTATTTTTTATTTTAAATATTTCTTAAACTTTAAAAGTCTTCTTAAACTTTGAAAATAAAGTCAAAGTTTCTTCACAAAATTATTTTCAATCAATATATTTCATATTGATTTGTGAATTTGAAATGGTCATAATATTTAGACTATACATGTTCGATTTTCCCGACTATACATGTTTTCGTTGTTTACATTACGGTACAGTAATCAAACGATTACTGTACCGAGATTTTTCTGAATCGGGTAAATTTGACGTGCTTGGATATTGTTTATAGGTAAAGTACTCATACATCTTCACATATTGATGTCCATACTTAGACAGAACCGGTCGAACTGTTTGTTTTTCCACTTGGACCCGCATAGGTTATTTTTAGAGCTTCTGCTCTTTCAAATGCCACACTACTGATAACCACTGTAAAGTTTACGCGAACACTGTACCAGGGAAAACCTCTAAACTTACTCTACTCTTAACAGCACTGCAGGAGCGATCATCAGGTTCACAGTTTGTCTTGTATATTTTCTCCAGGATCAATAGCTACTCTGATCTCATTTGTTTCATCTAGCCCGCAGCTACTAGTGTTTTACCAATCTCACCAGACCCTCTAGTCTCACTAGATACTTGCTATACTCAATGATCTTTCCAGTCCGGTACAGTACAGCTCAACGTTGAGACACGCTGGTAGAAACTCCGAATCAAGGTGTACACGTATATACACATTGCCCAAAATTAGTCTCCATAAACCCATTCCCATAGTCTTGGTTGGTCAGCAATGTTAAAAAATATTTAAACTTTGACCACAAGAAATAGATTTTAAATAAAAAAAAATGCGGGCCTTCGACCCATAGCCGCTCCACGGCGTCTCTTTAAAAAATGATCTGCGAAAGTTCTGTAGATCACTAGAAGGCGTATTTCAAAACCAAACACAACATTCCTATAATCACCTGCGCTAATCATTTATCACCCACACTGCTTATCCGAGTCTCTACTTTCACAGTGCTCGTTCCGAAGGTTCAGTATCTTTCCGACTCACCACCAGCCCGCAGAACTTTGTCTACTTAAGGAGGTTAGAGGAGCTGGATCCAATGGAAACGTAGATTTAGACTTGTCTCGGTCATCTAACCCCTCATTTGCGTATCAGCCAAAGGAAATGACGATTTAATGTTTTGTCATTTGATACTACCAAGTTTTGCAAACATGAATAGTTTCACTGAAACATCATGAATAACTGAAACATGTCTCTCGCACAATTTGTGCAATTGTGTCACTTAATGATTTATTCAAACTGGCGAAATTAAGACAGAAGAAGTCTCCTCTTCCATGTAATATTACCGTTTAAGTTAAGCTTGATGTTTTAAAGAAAAGTTCACATTCATTAACATCAATATCTTGAAAACTGTGCTAGCCACGTTTGTGCTTAAAGCATCTTTGTTCTCAGAAACCTTAGAAACATCATTAGAATCACTTTTATCAAATAAACATTTTTATGATTTTTTAAAAAAAGTTCAAAGTGACGCTATTTTGATATGCCGTCTTGTCAATTGAAAAATGGTTTTATAAAGGCAGTCACATAGCAATAATAGACCTCTATAAATACCTCGGCATTTATTGTTAACCTATAAGGCATAGATTATAAATAATTTTGGTGAGACAAATTGTAATGTTATTGCAATTTGTCTCTCCGAAATCATTTTAAAATTAAATTTAGCATTAACAATGTATGGAAAATGGTCACTCACAAAATATTGAAGTAGAAAAAAGCTGAACTTTCTCTTTCTTATCTGCAGACCTGGCAGAGAGGGTCAAGCTCAAATCTGTTCGCTGAGTAACTTAAAAGTAAAAAGGGATAACTTCAATCTCATTGTTATCTGCTCCATACTAAATGAATTAAGAGTCTTAGCAAGTCCTTAGCAATGAGCAATGGGGCCCTCTGCTAACCTTTTTAAGACTTGCTCTAAAATATAGAGATTTTCTAATCAAGGAATTTAACTATAATTAAAGACCATAAATACAGTATTTCTTCTGTTAATTAAATATAATAATAATAAAGTTCTTTTAAACTTATACTGCCATCAGCAGATGGCAGTATAAGTTTAAAATAAATTTTATTATTATTATATTTAATTAACAGAAAAATTACAGTATTTATGTGGCAAAGATATGAATAGCAATTCATATCTCTGCCACAGAGCTTATGAAACCACTTTGCGAAATCTCTATCTATTTTAATTTCCATTGTTTTAATCTCTCATCTCACCTTATTGTAGGTGTATTTTTCATTGTTAATATGTCCTCTTTATGTATTATTTTTTTTCTAGTATACATATATTTGTGCATGTATGCATATACTTAGTAGAAAGAAAATAATATACACTTATGTACTTTTTCTAAATGAGGCTATTTATTATTATTATGCCGTCTTAGATGAACCCAAATTTTATTAGTTCTTACTGTCATAATACTTGGTTTCCTTGCTAATTTTCATTGAAATCGAATCAGCCTCTTGAACTGAAGAGATTACAAGAAATGTGCACATAATTAATTTATCTAGAGAACTGAGCTAGCCACTGATGTGGTTGAGGCCTCTTATTATTTTAAAAATAAGAGACTTACTTAAACCTTTATGGTTTCATTTTATCATCAATTCATGATCGATCCATAAAACCCTAAAAATGGTCTAGCCATAAAATATCGATCTTTAACAGATTAGATTAGATTAATCTATCTTTTGAGTAAATCTCACTATTTATAATGTATCATTTAACAAAAGGTTTAAAGTAATTCTACATTGTACGTACAAATCTAGTACATTTTCAAAAACTAAAAGAAGCTCTGTGACTGATTAACAATAAAAAATAAATCCAGAACACTTTTTTGGATCCTATCCTAAGTAGAATATAATGTCTTAAAAAAAGTGGAGACATTTGCTCTGACACTTGTTGCTTGCCGGTAATAAAGACTCTGGCCAAGTAGAAAGACAACGACCTTTACCCATCTCTTAAGTCTATACATATTGTCTGTTTTGGAGGTTTCTTTTGAATAGTAATAAGCAACTTTTCTATGAAGTATAGAATTGCAATCATGGACACTAAACTTGCAACAACCCCCCATCCTCGTAACATGTTACTGTTTTAACGAAGTTTTTAATTAATAAGGATCCTTATTTTTTCCTATTAGTTCTTCGATGATTCCTAACATCGAACTTTAGCTTAACTAACCTAAACTAAGCAAATTTGGTTAAGCCGCAAAATTCAAAAATTGGTTCGGTTTTAGTGAATTTTCGAATGAAAATTAGGTATAAAAGCGGAGTATAGGAATAGAAGGGGCATTGATTCCGCTTGGCTCCCTGATTTCAAAAATATACATATTTTTTATTCAGTTAGATAAAACCGTGCATGTTTGGATTTAGATTTAGTGTGGTTGAAAATGTTTGTTTATATTTATGGTTAAACATTAGATTCACGTTGTTTCAAATTGTTAATCGGCTCTTATAAACTGGCGAATTCTTCATTTTATTAATAGCATTTGAAACGTCAAGCATGCTGTTCTAATATGATCTTTATTATCTTTATATGATATGATTTGGCCAGAAAAAGCATTTACTAAAGCAACAGTAGCTCTGATGTGAAATAGTTTTAATAAATTTATATAAGTTTAGTCATACATAACTTAATAACACGATAGACATTACGTCCAGTCTTCGTTAGCATTCAACCAACCGAACTTCTATTAACTTGGAATACATAAGTAACTCAGTACGTGCCGAGGTGTGGTCCGTCCGAACCATGGGAACAACATCACTCACAGGAAGCCAAAACCATTGTATATCGAACGAATATTCCGGATCTGGGAATCGCTCCATTCATGGGAAATTCACTTATTAAAAATCCTTAATATGGATTAATTTGTCAAATCAATAAACTAAATTTGAGTCACAGTTATTCTGATTATCGAGTACTGACATGGTGCGTAACTTTATCTTCCCCCACATGTTTCCTTAGCATGCGGGTGTTAAATATACCTGTTTTGAGTGAGTAACGGGTAACAGGTGGTATTTATAAAATATTGTAATTTTTAGAAAACAGCTGATTTTTATTCCTTTATTGATAAAAAAACTCCCATGTATGCCCTTATAGTATTTTTTTTGGCGATGCATTTTCAGGGTACCCTTGCAACATGATACATTTATTACTTTATAAAACCATAGTTTTATCACACACTTATAGTTTAAATTTGCCAAGTATAGATTCCTTTAAATTGGTATTTAAAGCATATCATTGTAATTGCCAAACATGTCAATTATTATTTAAAAAAGTTTGTTCAAGGTCTTCTTTAGTTACGCTATTAACCAAAACAGAAACCTTGATTCTTTCATCACTTGAAGACCCCATCCATAGCTGAACAGTTCTCTCGCCCTTAAAACCTACGCAGAATAAGTAAGCACCTTTACACTTGAACCCCAAACTGGTAACACCAGTAAGAAGAAATTTTTAAGCGAAAATTGTCAGTGGATGTGATTTTAGGACTTTAGTCGACCTTTGGTTATTATCTTTATTTCCCAATGTTACTAACTCGCGCGAGATACCATTCATGCATTTTCGGGCGTACGAGGATACGTGGGAACGCAGGCGACCCCGCTAAAACACATGGCTAAATCGAATTTCATAATGAGCACCGTTTATCGATTTTATTGCTTGCCATGTATTACTTTATGTAAACAAATCACATTTTTGCTTATATTGTCGCAGTAAGCCAGTTTAGTTTAGTAAATCTACTAATTCCACGACAACCATGAGGCAATGGATACGTAGCTCCGATACCGCATGGTGGCCAAGGGCCAAGAGGGCTCTTGTTTTATTTTATTTTAACTGAACATACTTCCTGCAATAATTCTAAATTGTTTTTCTTAATGTTTCTCAAGTTTTTATAATATCTACAAAAATAAATAAAATGAAAAAATTGGTAAATGTTTTTAAGTACTCTGTTCAGTCTGTTAGACCAATGGGTATTGTTTATGAATTATTTTAGTATTTATTTTGTAAACAACATAACTGTAGGGTTAATTAACTCTAACTGTGTTTGTTAATTAACAAAAACTTAATTAGCAACAACAAAATTTTGTTAATTTAAGGTAGAATTTTAAATTCAATTGATTTGCTTTTGCTCTTTTAAAGTTTTGTAAGCTACCAAGAAGAAACTTATATAAATAATACTTAAATTTAGTATAATTGTCAACATTTTGAGTGTGCCTGTATTCCCAATTTTTGAAAATGCAGGGGGGGGGGGGGTTCCTTTACAATCTGTGGTTTATTTTCAGAAGAAGTTTGTAGAATCAAAACAGTAAAAAAGAAGCACCTTTGAGAATTCCAAGTCTTGGACTATTTGTTTCATTAGCAAAACGAGAGTATTAAAAAATCGAATGTATCCTATGAATTCCGGATTAAGGTTAAAATTTGTTTCATAATTAGGCTGATCAGAAATACTCGTAATACTTATTGATAACAATACTTGTTATCCATTTTCCAAGGATCCAAATCCAGGGCCTTCCGAGCACCTGCAACCTGCATTTCCTTTGTTTTATCCTGTTTTTTAACGACCTAAAGCTCTATTGTTTCTTCGCTGTGATTATTGTTCTACAGTCTATGAGATATTCATTCAAGTGTAGTACCTGCCTAGTTACGTTCGTAGGTGGCCGCTTAAGTTCACAGATGCGTAAACTTTGAAACGACCCTTCTTCCTTGTACAAAGTTACTTTCTACGCTTTTATCCCTTTTTTGTTACAAAAATCACTTTAAAAGGACTTATATCCTTTTCCTAGCCATGATTTGAATATCCTATATAAACTTTGCATTTTTATATAGAAAGTAATTTAATTTATTTCCTCTCTTGGATATTTTTTTAAGAATGTTTTATATACATTTATAAGGTTGAGGACCGGGCTGAAGGTATAGCCTGGGTTATGCTCTTTGTTTTTATAAATAGAATTTGATGTAAAAAGATTTCGCCAATATTAACTTTACTTTGAGCATAGTAGATGTGATCCACCCGAGGTGGTTCCCGCAGGGCGAATACCCTGAAGGGCCGAAAGGCCCTAAAACGGGCATTATTATTATTATAAGGTTGAGGGAAAAATTTCCATATATTTTTAAGTTCCTGCGTTAAAAAAATGTGTTCTTTAAATAATTTTCTGCCATTAATATCAATAAAATAAGGTATTCCGAATAAACTGAAGCTTATCCCTTTGCTACTCCCCACCATCTTTAAATATTTTGGTTCCTTGCTAAAATATTTTAATTAATTGGCCTCTTAATGTGAAAATGGTGAAAAAGATTCCAGTCGTTAGTTCTCATCCTTGAGAGGTAAAAATGTATGAGGATTTGCAATATTTATGGCACTGATATTCTTTAATATATTAAACCCGCAAAACTAGAGTGTAAAGATGTTTAACATATCGTTAAACATCTTTACACTCTAGTTTTGCGGGTTTAATCAACACTTGAAAATATAGGCGTTACTTTTATATAACACAGTCTCTCTTTCTTTTCGATACCGTTGCTGTGGTGTATGTACCTCTTCGGTCTAGGTTATTCCAAGCTTGTGAATTGTATTAGAAAATAATACTATTATTAAAACAAATAAGTTTTAAATTATTCGTTAATATTAAGTGAAATAATCAGTATTTAAAATATTTAATTATAATATTTTAAATATATTTTAATACACGCTTGAAAGAAAAATGTAGACGAATAGTATCGTGTGAATAGTATTTTAAGATGGTCGTTTAAAAAAGTAGCGTAGCAGCAGATTTTCCTGTTTTCGCTGGCTAACGAGAGCACTTCATCTACGATAACTATAGCGGCTAATTTTTGGATAATTTTGCCAGCACCAGATGTGTAGTATTTTTAGAGATGCTTTCCATGGGATTTGTTAAGGAATTACAACATACAGAATATTTTAGATGCGTCGACATTAAACCCTAAAAGCATGATCCTGGACTTTCGATAATAGTCTCAGAGTAATCCTGTGAGTTGAAATTCACCGATAATGTTTTGGTAATTATTACCAAAATGAGGTAATTATGTTAACACTTTTGGCAATGTTACAAAGTTTATTTGATCACATTTTATATCGATTGACCATTATAATCAAACTAAACCACTGTACTCTTAAATAAATTTGTTCTCTAAATTACGATTATCGAAAGGTAATGATAATTATTTCATCGTACATAATAGAAGAGCACTAATGAAACAATATTTAATTTGATATGGAATGTTGTTTAATGCGATTTTTCTCTTTAAGTACATAACATCCGTTAAGATGTTATATATTACATATATATTATATATTATATTATGTTATATATGTTATCCGTTACTAGAATACTCTATGTATATTTTATAGAATACTCTATGCATGTACTATTTTATAGAATACTCTATGTATGTACTATTTTATGATACTCTACTATATACTTATGCATGTATATTTTTATACTCTATATACCTATGTATGTACTATTTTATAGAATACTCTACATATGTATTTTTTTAAACACAGTATCTATTATGGTTATGTTACTATAACCATACTAGATGAAATTAAATCTAAATCTTTTGCAAATTAGGCTAATCAAAATCTACGAAATATATTTATATAATTCATGGATTAAAAAACTGTTTTTAAAACCATGTTTTTGTGACGTGATTAACTGTTTTTTAGATTCTGGATCGTTTGAAACCGATGCGAAATCGATACGACTACTTTAAGCAACCAATAAACCGAAGAAACCTTGGTAAAATAACCGAAAAACTTATGACAAGCTAGAAATGGACTTTTAAGCAAGAAATCAGACATTCTTGCGGATCCCTGCGCCAGAGTTTTTATTTTATATGTTTGCTTATTTAAAAAAATAATTACTATTATATTCATTACTATGAAAGTTGATTTTTCACGCTGCATTAATAATATTGACCTAATTATTCTTTTAAAAATAAAAAGGATTTTAATATAATTATTCAAGATCATAAAATCTTATTGAGTCCAAACCGTTCTCTTATCCAATGGACCATGCAAAGTACCCAACATCTTAATTAAACAATATAATTTAGTTATAACAGTGTTTTCATTGGAATAAAGATATTTTTAAAGTTGTAATTTGTCTTTACTACCTCTGTTGTTATCTTTGTTTACAGTAATACTCTGTTAAAAGCTGCATAATGTACTTAACAGAGGTCAAAGACAGCTTCATAAATAAACCTTTTTGCAAGTTTGAATCATTAGCGAAAACCAGTTATTTCCATATTTGATGTTAAAGTACAAGTTATGTCTTCTTTTTCTACACTCGTTACTAATTTACATTTATATTTTTGTGGAACAGATATAAGGTATAAAGATGCACACTTACTGTTTTTATTAAGTGTATATTTAATGTTAATTGGTGAATAACCATAAACATGTGCTTAACCAAGTCATGTACAAATACTTGGCTGTATCTGTAAATATTTAGTATTAAAACTTTGTATTTGTAGTTAACTTTATATTTAAACACAATTCTCTTATTTCATGGCTAATGCCTTAAAAAGTATACAATATACGTACAAATGTATGATTTTTAAGTCAGGCAAATTAGAGAAATGCTTATTTTTATTTTTTATTTTTGTTTTACATTTTACTAGCTAAGATTATCTTTTACTAAAGTCTGTAACAAAATATGTATGTACATTTATAATAGAATGTTGTGAACTTCAAAAACTTGTTGTCTAAGGATTGAATACATGAAATATTAAGTAACGCTAAGCATTCAAACATGTGACACCAAGTTTTGGAGAATTTTTATAAAGGAAAAATGCTTCTAAGCAGAGATAATAAAACCTACGGGTTTCTAAGTTAGCGTATTTCCTAAAATTTAAGTGATACAATTTAACATGATAAGAAAATTATAAGTCCCCGCCCCATGTTATCCATAGTCCAGTACAAGCCGCTATTGTTTCTATTTACTCCTCGCGTCAAAATTCAATCATTTTATCCATACGAAAAACCCGCATTTTTCATGATTTTTATTCCTATTTCTTTAGATAGATTTTAGATTTAAAAATTGTATATTTTTCGATACGATACATTAATAAGTCACATTTTAACTCAAGTTACATTAAACAAAATACAAAACGAAAATATTAAAATAAATTACCATACATTAACATTGTTATTATTATTGTTATTTCTTTGTACATAAATAAGTTATTTTTTAGGCACAATAGAGAAACAAAGGTGTAAGCTTATTGGTAACTTGAAAGAGATTTTGAAAAATACATTTTCACCTAAAGGAGCCAAAGGATGGTTTGTACTCAGGTGAAATCAGAACTAGAGGTTAAGATGAAAATTATTGAGAAGGTTTTTGTTAAGAAGGCTGTGAAGAGAGATGTTGATCTGTGTAGAGTAGTAATATGAATGAAATAAATAAGAAGAGAGAATGAATGAGTGGTGTTTGTAGATGTGATGTTATTATGAGTTAGTTAGATTTTACGTTTAGTTATGTTTAATGTTAAAAAGTTATATTATTTTTACATAGTTAAGAAAGAGAGAATATGTGATTACGGTATGTTGAAAAAGTTAAGGAAAGGCATGTTGAATTAGTACAGGTGGATGTAGATGGCAGTCAGTAAATGATTGGGTGGTGTTTGAGTGCATTTAATGGTAGAATAAAAGTGATGAGAAATTAAAAGTTCACAGAATTAGTTAGATGAAGAATAATGTATCTTATAATAGAAATGTAGCTTAACTTAGAGGTAAGAATATACTTTGATATACTTTGCGTGTCATTCAAAAAGACAGTTTAGAGTTTATCTTTATTAGAAACTGATTTTGTTGAGATTTTTCTGTAATTTGCCTGTGTTTGCTGTATAACAAATGGGCTAAAACTAGAGGTTATATTCACCGCAAGTCGAAGAAGCAAATGAAGAATCAGTTACCGTCGATACTCGCTGTTTGATATGAAAATCCCTCAAACGGGTTTTCATTCATATCCAACAGCAAGTATCGATTCTTTGGCTAAAACTAGCTTTATTTTCATGATCAGCGTTTCTCCACCCTTTGGATTTGTAACCCAAAGAATTTGATAGCACCTGTCAGTGACCCACTTCTCATACTTTATGTATGGTCACTTTTTGTGGGCTCAGCATTTTGTTAAGATATTCTTCAAAAGTACGTATTTTTTAAAATAGTATTTAATAATAGTATACTTTTATCCAATGAATATATCGATAAAGAAAAATGGTCCTGGGATTTATTATTTCGGACAAGAAAATGTAAGTTCCGAAGCCAGTTACTAGGAGCGCTAGTGTCTAATTTAGTAGTTTCACTATTCCAGCTACAAGAATGCGCCACTGTTGTCTTATTTTCTTTTTTTATGTTGTCTTTACTTTTAGTACAAAGGAAATCCAAATATTTACTTTCTATAGTAATGATAAATTTCAAGTAGATACTTGTGTCAATAAAATGTTAATAAAAAACAAAATAATTTTATAAGACTAAGTTAGAAATGGGGAAAGAATGTTAGGGTAAGGAGAGTTAGTTTCAGAGATGCTGCTAGTTGCCAGCACTGACTTCACCCCCACCTTCTGCCTGACTCTATCGTATACCTTCCGACATTCTTTACCAAATATTCTTTTGCATATCATATTCTCCCGACTTAGCGATTATTGTCAGCGACCCAATTTCGGGTCCCGATCCAAGAGTGGAGAATCGTTGTGTGTGTGCCTGAAAACGTTTCTTTTCTTTATATTTCCTTATTTCTTCCTCTTCTGACAAATATTTAATTAAGACCACACAAAATTGGTTTATTTATATAATTTTGCAACAGCTTATTTGATATGGTATTTTGATCAACAATGCCAGTGAGAAACTCGACTTCTATTTTAAATTTTTAGCCATTTTGAGAAGTAATCAGTTTTCACTGATTGTGCTTCCTCGCATTGCGTTGACAATTTTTGTTGCATTTTTAATACTTCTTGCTTAAACTGAATCCATAATTTTTAAGCTTATTAGACGCCGAAATTATATTTTTTTTGGCCATGAAAAATAAAATCGTAAGGCATTTGCTTTAATCGCTAATATTACTCTATACATCTAATTTAATATTTATTTTGTTTCATGATGGTAAGAAGAAATCCAAGATGGTAAATCTAGAGATACAACAACAAGGGAGCGATATATGTCTAAACAATTCTCACCAGCCTCCGCAGTCTCTCTACCAGCAACAGAATCTCTACAATGTAAGTACTTTTATAAAATACAAATATCAACGAGGATATAAGCTAGTATCATTTCTTTGATGGTAGTCACCGAGATTTAATACTTACCTAGCAACTGAATATGGATTTGAAACACACCAGAATCCAATAAAATCTCTCCTTAAATTTTTGCTGGGAGAATTCGTATGATTTATTGTTAAAATACTTAAGAAGTAACGGCAAATATTTTATTATTGGTTAGTAACAACCTGATTTAAGCTACTTATAAAAGAATTTAATGAAGAAGTATTATAAAGATGATACTTCTGTTATACTTACTATGCAAATCTTTTTCACGAGTAAAACTCATAAAATACTACAAATATAAAAACAAGTTGAATCAACAGGTCAACTTGATCCCTGAAAAGGATTCTCAAAGTTATTTTGTACTCGATCCAAACATAACCGTGTTTTATAATGCCCCGCGAGTAGATATGCTCGTGTAATCACTTCGAGTAAACTTTATCTGATTCTTTCAACCCTTTTTACTTTTCCTTATTGTGTTCGCAAATTAATCTGAAACGGGGATTTTACCTGAATTAGTTGTTCCAGGTGTTTAAAGACCTTCTGAGCGGTTTTCACAAAGTTTTCTGTCTGTTTGGGTGTGTATGTGTCTATTTCAAAAATGTTTTGATCGATTATAGATTTGGCACGCATGTAGTCATAAATAAGACTAACATATTTGCCAATGTCATTTCATTATCAGCATTAGTTCATTTCTTTTTCTTACAACTTGTATACGTTTTTTTAAATGTGTTACATTGGTACAGCGTATTTCATTAGGTAATTAATAAGTATACTAAGTTTCGTTTCAATATGGCAAGTATATAAGGCTTTTGTTCAATTGTATAGAAGTCATGCAACACCGAGCGAGCTCAGTGCTTGCATGGGTTACCGCTCGGAATAAAACGGATGTATTTACTATCTGAGGACGAGCGACGCGAGTCTGAAGAGGTGTTGCTGTATAAATTTGGGATTTGTGTATTCTGAGGACGAGCGAAGAGAGTTCGAAATCGAAATATTCAGGACGAGTATAGCTAATCCAATGTGTGAGGAAATGTTTCGAGATTTTTTTACCGGATTTTTTGGCTATTCAACGTATTAAAACTATGATGTATTTGCGAGAAGAGAGAACCGATCGACCTGTATTGTTCTGTTTCATAGGTCCATTCATCACCGCCACCACCAGAGTTAAGTTGACGAACTCTTTTTGATATATTCTTTAGATCAGTGAATAGGTTACCTACTGGTTGCCGGTACATCCTTTGAACTACAGCGTGATCAACAGACTTGACTTTTGTTTACATTTCGATATACTTTTAAAATACATTTTTAATCCTACTAGAGCAACAAGTCTACAACTCCAGGCTTTTTTTATATATGGCATTATACAACTTTAAGGAAACTAAGGCTTACTTATGACCTTATGGGAAAACAATACGAAGCAGTCAAGTCTACACTAACAGTCTTTTCGGACTGTTTGACAATAATTTGACGTTTTGACAAAGAATTTTTATTGATTTTGTAATTTCAACTGATTATTCTACTTGAAGTCAAGACTGAAAGTAACTTAAACAACGTGATGTTAAAATAAATACATTTTCTTCAAGTTGGCGAAAATAGAGGCCAAAAATAAAAACAACCAAAGAATGGTAAACCTGACATAAATGTTTGTAAAACTCAGTCAAGTAACTCATATTTTTTTCATAGAGATAGTATACTAGAGGGGCATAGCCTATTTTATACATTGAGAGACTGAAACATTTTAGTGGGCTCTCAGGGCTCTGTGTAACCTCATTGAAACCTCCTCCAAGAGGGAGTTAAGGTTTATATTAATCAATTGTTTTCGGTTCCCGCAGATTGTTGTGTTTATTTGTATTTTAAAAAGTCTACTATATAATTTACTGTTTTTTTTTGTTCTGTTTATTTGATGAAAATGATAATCGAATGTGGTCAGGTTACTTTTTTCGATGTTTCAAAATTCAACCAATAGGGCCCCTCTACTAATATCTCTCATATTTTTTTCAGTCACTTTGATCAGCAAAGCCTCCTCGAAATGGTGACACGTCCACCGACAAACTCCGCCTACTGGCCGGGATTAACATGTTGGAAAACAGCTTTTTGATAAGATCCATCTAAATGGTTCAGTCGCGAACGTAGCCTTAATATCCCACTTAATTTTATCCATTACCATGTATATTTCATAATGGGATTTATACTTATTACAAATAACTGGTTTTAGTCGAATAGCATGTTAAACTTTAAAAGTTTAATTACTTCTTATGTCTTTAAAACTGAATATCAAATTTAGGTTTCGAAGAACAAGTTCTTTTTTGAACGCTCTAATTATATCTTTTTTTTAAAAAAAATCCCCTATTAACATTAATATGATTTCTGAGAAATGAAGGCCTCAAATATTTTTATGAGTGCTTTTATTTTACGGCAACTTTTAATTTTATATGGAGCAGTAAAAAGGAATTTTTATGGTTTTAGCTCCGTCTGAGTTTTAAAAGGATTTAGATAAAATTTTAAATTTTTCCTGTGCAAAATATTTAAATGGTTAAGAATTAATGTAAATTAGTTAGTTCAGGGCCGGGTGAGTATTTGATATTATTCATTACGCTTTTATTTTTATTATTCTTTTAGGTAATTACTAAAGGAAAATTGGGCATGGAGGGGAGAAGTAATTTTTAAATGAATATGCGGATGTACGAAAATTTTGTTTTTAGACAAATGTACCTTTTTGGTTATGAAATATAAATGACATCACTAACCCAGAATAATGACTCAACAAAAATATTAATCCTAAAGAGATTATCAGATCGGGTTAAAATTAAGTAAGTGTATATTTTCCTGTAAACTTGAAAATTGACTAAGTTCAGGGTTTATTTCAAGAGGGGGAGGTCCGGGGTAGTATTCCCCCGTAGCAACCAAAAAACTCCCCAGCAGAAAAAATTGAATGTAAAACTCTCTTTTATTCCGCGATGCGGTGAACGAAATAGCCCCCAAATAGTAAAATATATATTCTTTAAAAAATTCTTGATATAAAAATTTATAAAATTATTTTATTATATTATCCAAATATGGTTATTTTGTTCCATTACATTTATATATTTTTACTTTATTGAAAATAAGCTCAGTCTATCGTTCCTATTTCTTTTCTTGTGTGACAGGGAATGACTAGAAACCTTGACATTTTTGTTATTCCTTGAGAGAGATTAAGTTAATCACTTATTGGGTCCATCGAAGTGTCTTAAAAGTTTTGAAATGAACGACTTTTTTCCATATTTTTAACAGAATAACATAAGCTTTTGCTTCAAAATATTTTATTTGTATACATCATTAGATGTAAAGAAGAGTATACTCTAGAGTGCTCTCGTACTTTTTTACGGATATCCTAATTTGCTCAGTCCCTATTTGTAGTATAGGGTAATAACATTTCAATATAGTTAAACGATATTATTTATTATCATGTTTAGAAAATATTTTTTCCTAAATATTAAGTAAGGTTTTTGCTATGTGAACTATCAACTAATTTTTTTTGTTTATGCTTAATTTTTAATATTTTTGATTTAAAGAGTCACTAAAATTGATTAATGTTATTAATAACCTCATTAGTAATTACTTAGTTCGTTTAATAAATTATTTTAAGTCACGCGATAAACGAGAGATTTCTATCTCCCTAACCCAAACAGGTTAGAGTCGGATTTTTCATAGCTATTAAGTGACTCCTTACTACCTTTATAGATCGACGGCACTGATGATGACTATAAGGTTGAAAGCTGGCTCTGTCAATAAATATTTTATGTGGAGGGACTTGGGTGTTCTATTAATTACTTTTTAATGTGGCATTGTGGTTGCGCCTTCAAAGACCGATAGTCTTTATTATATGATAAATAAAGATTATGCTTAATTAATTAATTAGCTTTCCCAACAGAGTAGTGTTAAAACTTAAAATCTAAAACGATACTGTCTATTAAAAAATACAACGGTATAGGGTTAGAGATTTTATAAACGTAGTTACCATGTTATATATTTTAAAGCGAAACAAATAAAAATAATCTCAACAATGAACATCAAATTAACTTTTTAAAAAACTTTAAGTTCAAAAGAACGGTTTATACGTCATTTTATTACCTGTTCTGAAAGGCATACGGGTGTAATAAAACATCAAAAAACCACATCTAACCTTTGTTACACATTTTAAATTAATCGTGAGAGTTTTTGTAAAAATAAAAAACAAAAGCACGATAAATGTGCGGGTTCAGCGCACTCTGGCATGCTTAAGTGAGAATAACTCTCCTGGAGACTCTTTATATACACTTTTTAATTATTTTTTCTGAATTAGATCTTAACGAAAGCATACAAATTATTAACTTTAATGACATATATATATATAATATATATATAATATATATATATATATAATATATATTATATATATATATATATATATATATATATATATATATATATATATATATATATATATATATTATTAATTCTATTTAAAAAAAAACATCTTCTTCTGTTTTAATTTTTTCTTATATTACTCATAATAATTAAATTAAAAATATCAATATATTGATTGATTTAAAAGAATTAAGTAACCATGATTGTTTTAAGTATAGAAAATATACATATCAATGTATTTTGTGAAGAAATATAGGTACATACCCTATATATGTCAATACTTCCATTTTATAAATCAAATGTTTCATAGTTTTTCTTTCTTAACGTTCATTATGTATTTTAGAATATGCCATTGTTATAATTGTAACTTTGTTTCAAAATGACTATTATTAATTTATTGTTGGGATATTTTCTTTAGAAGTCATTGTATTTCTTTTTCTCTTCTATATCTTTTATTAGAAGTTAATATAAGATATTGTTTTGTTTACAGCAGAGTGGGGATACACGTTCAGTGGCGCCACCATTACCTGAGCGGCAACAAAGGGAACTATACTCATACGGTTCTTCAGGTAAACTCAGTTTTCAGTTTGATTAGTTTATAAGTTCGGTTTCTTCACGCACCGCTTATCCTTCTTTTAAATCCTTTACAAAGTTCGTTGTTTTCTTATATTTTTCGAAGTGTTCTTTATCCATAAAATTGATTTTATAACCGCAAAGTGTTGCTATTACACCCATTTGTTGTTAAATTATTTTATGTGCCACCTGTTTTTGATTAAAACTGGAGAACGTTAATGATAAAGGTAACACATGACTTCACATTTTATAGACAACTTTTAATTATAGTTTTCATGCTTGTTTTATTCTTTTTTTTTCTTCTACATAAAAATTGGATGATGTAAGCTTATCAATAGAGCAGCAGAACTCAAAGTGAATTTGTATGTTTGTTGTTTTCGTTAGTCTCAAAGACATGAGTAACTTGCTATTTAGTGGCTCCCCAGAGTAGCTGCTTGCTAATTCTTTTTGACTAGTATCTCTCTGTGAGATCACTGAGAGATCCTCAACTGTTATTTGTAAGTGATATCTCTTATATCCTTTTTCATGAGCTTGGTTCATAAAGTATAAAGTATCTAGCATAAAGGACCTTAACTTTTTTATCCTTTTCACATTTAGTTAACTGCTATAGTTTTTTGTTAGTGTAATAACAATCTTGGTGCTAAGTTATTATGCAAGGTTAGTTCTTTGACGCACTTGTAGTTCATATTTAGAATTGAAAGCTTTTCTACTTAATTACCCTATAATAATGAATATTGTAAAGAATCAAGAAACTAATCTATATTATATCGGCCATAATTCACCTTTAATATTATTGATAAGAACTTAGTATATCGTTGTCACTATGAATTTTGCAAATCATTCCGCTAGTTTAAGTACCATTCTAGAGCGCCAAGATTCCTGCTATCAACAACACATCAACTATTTGATCGAAAACGTTGATCCATGAAACTTTAAAAATTGCTACTTTTGATAGCAATGTTTAATACCATTTTAAATATATTTTCTTATTGAATATTTCGTTCAATGAGAAGTGAGAGAAAATAAATACGTATTATTACCAATATTATAAACATAACTCTCTACCGTACTAGTTCCTGCAAGGAATATGTGTCGACATTAACAGGGGTGAAATATTCTTTGTGTAGAAGAGATAAATGTTATAAACATTTACAATAAAATTGTAGAAACACTAATATTACGTCATTTTGTTCAGTTATATCTCCCTGTTCCTGAACTCTTTTATACCATTGTGGTGCGTTGAGAAACATTTAGTAACACTTGGGTGGCTTTTAGTTATTCCCATTATTAACTGGATTTAATTAATAACCCAATTTAATTAATAATTAATTAATTATTACTGGTAATTTCAGAGGCTTTTGGTATTTTAGATTAAAAGTTATGATTCTAGTTAAATTTGACCCAGGATCTACCTCAAATTACTTATATCTTTGGTGACAAACAATTACTTGTGCAAGTCTTCGCTACTTCGTGGCAATTTTTATTGATAACGATTTCAAATATATCTGATAAAATGTAATACATGTTAAGTATTTCTTGCATTTAAATGGTATATTTTAAAATATATTTTTTGAGACTCAAAGTAACTAATTTTAGTAAATTGTAAGGTCTTTTAAATAATTTTGCATTCGTTTGGATGTACCATATGTTAACAGAAAATAAATCAATAAATTGGCAAGAAAAGAATAACCTTTATATAAGTAATGGAAAACCATTATTTCTCTCATTGTCTCTTTCATTTACTTCCGAAGTTAAAAAATCATTCTTTAGTTAATTAAACTATAAATCTTTCAGCCCAAGTTTTTAATTAAACTTCTGGCAAGTCCTATAAACTTTTTATGATGATTTATATATTAATTATTTTTATTTTTTTTTTAAATTATTTAAACAACTTAAGATTCTTGATATTTATTAATATAACTTTTGTCCAATATGTCTTTTTATGTCAAATGTTTCAAACATGTTCAACGTTTTAAATTACTAGTTGGTTAAAAATAATAGATACATTTGCATAAATAAATTTAATAAATAAACTCCGAAGGAGCTTTACTCTAACTGCAACGTATACGGTTAATTACTCAGCACATACTCCATAGATCTTGTACTCATATTTTCATATTAAGGGCTAAAAGCCTTAAAATATGACACTAAAATAAATACAAAATAAGGTAAGCGCTGTCGGCCGCTTCGCAGCCCCCCGCGTACAGTGGCAACTATGGTTGTTGTCCTATTACTAGTTTATGTAAGTGGCATACTGCCACGATATAAGTGAATTTTCAAATGTAATAGTCAAAACGCGTGATTTGTTTATATTATGTTATATTTGTCAATCAATAAACCTAGAACTAATACTGACAAATAAACCTTTGCATATTTGTTAACCATACATAGTTGTACAGTGTAAATAATATCAGCTTGATCTATACACTCTATTAAGATTAGTGATTTTTTGAAATGTTTGCGAGGTTATTATTGTGGGTAAGTGACGTCACACATATAAGTGACGTCACACTAGGGTTCTGGACATTAACGTGGTTGATTTTTGTACCAAGTTTCATTGCGATCCGAGAAAGTGTTCGAAAAGTTATCGTGCCCCTTAGAACGTCTAGGAACATCTTGTACATACATTCATGCATGCATTATATATATATATATATATATATATATATATATATATATATATTATATATATATATATATATATTAATATATATATATATATATATATATATATATATATATATATATATATATATATATATATATATATATATATATATATATATGTGTGTGTGTATGTATAAATATAAACCTCAACAAAAATCAAAAACTCTCGAAAAGTAGTCTGATCAAGCTGAAATTTCATACACATATACTAATTGGTAAGGTAAATACAAAGATTAATTTAGTTATTAGAGTCAGTTCCGATTTTATTGATCGACGTGTATAAAAAATATGTAAACAAATCACTTTTTTTGACAAATATATTTGTAATGCGCTTACATCCTAGCAGTATGGCACTTATATAAACTTGTAGTATAACCATGTGGCCACGTAGCGGCCTCTTACCGGCGACGGTGAGTAGCGGCCTTGAGGCCGAAGGCCTCTAGTTTTTAGCCTCTAGAATTTATATAACTGTAAATTCTTGTTTATGAATTGAGTGTGGTGTATTTACCTGCATTATTCTGGAATCTTTGTAATGTATGACCTTTGCAAAAAAATGTAGTATGCATTTTTTTTAAAAACAAGGAAAAATACTCTATATAATTTCGCGTATACTTTCTAATAACATGCTTTTTGAAAATTCATGAAGATTACAATCCTAGATGTTTTGTTAGTTAGATGTTTATCATGAGCCTAGTTATGGCCTCGTTTGTTAGGTTGTATCTATGTGAATATCTTTCATGATTGTTCTTGACTGAGTATTATACAAATTTATATCCTTTAAAGTTTTCATCAGAATGTTTTGTTTTATTAATGTTTGTTTTAAATGATTCAACTTAATATGGGAGTTGTAGTTGTAGCAAAGAGAACTTAAACCTCTGAAGTTAGCTGAGAAAAGCTCACTGATTTTATGCCGTTGATATGTTTAGCTCGTTACTTTGTCACTCTAGTCACAACTCATTTGTGCAGTAGGGGTGTGCTAAATGGTCCGTGCATTATTATTGTAGTCCTGATTTTACCATTGAAAGAGAAATGGAAGGATATCCAATCCATATAATGTATAGTTATTTTTGTATTCTAAACCTATTTATGTTGTCGTATAATTTTGACTTTTTACGAACAATGAGTTTTAATTTTATTATTTTACTTGAAAACTTAATCAATTTGACTAAGTCATTCAAATAAATTGATCTTTTTATTCTTAATCCTTAACATGACTACTCAAATATTTCAAAAGAGAGTTAATTTCACTGTAATTAATCATTGCTGTGCACCAGCCGTCTAGACGATGGCTAAGTATAATTTAATGACTCCTTTCTATACTAATATAACTTGTTAAGTTATAACCAATTCTAGGCATTCCTTATTAGTTTTTGTTTCCAAAATTTTATTATTCATTGTCCAATTAAAATCATAAGTATTTGAAATTACCCTAAAGGCTTGTATATTACGATAAGTGTTCGTTCATATTTATACTCAAGGGCGTGTTACTTCTAAGAAAGGAAACACTTATGTACCTTAATGGCCAATATTAATTTTGGAAATAATTCCTATATTTTGTACTTATTTTTTGGATTGACCTTGGGCAATTAAGATCGATAACTTACCTCGTTTCTCCTTGATCGTGTTTACTAGGTGAGCTTGAACCGACTTTAGTGGAGATATAGGTACACTGGCTTTTCAGAATGGCGACCATTCGCCGCTGGTTAATCTCTTGGTTAATTTTTAAGCCAAGAACTAAGTAGTTCAAGTTACCACTGGCTTACTTGAACATGTATGATGCTTTTCCGTTTTAATCTTAGGTAACTTAATTATATTCTTTACTTGATAATGATAACTTTCAAATAGGTTTTGTAACCCAAGTTGAATCATCTTCAAGGCGTGAAAGTAACAAATCATATTTAGAAGCATTTGAGTTCTTTTACAATTACCTTTTAGTTTTTTTTAGAAAGTCAATTTTGAATCTATTCTACCGTACACAAATTCAAAAATCATATATATTGACTATTCGTGGATTTCAATGATAAATATATAAAACATAGGCCTTAAGAAGGTTATAAATAACACAGTGTTATACATATAAAATTCACTAAATGCAGTCTTGCAAATCGTTTATAATTTATTGACGTATATAATTATATTAAAATATATTCTTTTAAAAAGTGCCATAAAGGTTGAACGTATCAGCATGACTCATACCATTCTTTCTTTTATGACTTTTTTAATCTTTTATTTTCTTTCTCGCAACGCATCATTTGCGTCTAAAAGTAAAGCTTAAACTTTATTTTATGTTGTTAGGTATTTATTTAGTTATTTATTATCTTTTTCTTGTAAAAAGCACACCTTTGCGGTCATGGAACCAAATTTTGGGTCAAACGATTTTTTTGTTTTAAGTTTCAATCAGTTTTAATTTTTGGGGATAACTTTTATTTATAGTTTTATTTCTTCATGATAAGATCTAATTATACTTTTATTTTAACTAATAAATTACTTTGATAGATTTTTTATGAGTCGAATGTACAAAAAAGATTAGTAACATGAAATAATGAAAATTATCATTGCTATGGGGTCGATCACGATCACAATGCGTCTTACAATCTAAATCATAATCTCTTATATCATCATATAGTATATACTCTTAATAATATAAAAATATTATGTTAGAGTTACATAAAATTTAAAATCTACATCAGAGATAAAAAAAGAAATCAGATCATTCAGATCTAAAAAATCAGAGATACATAGATATAGGTTAAAACTAAATTAGTTTTTTCCTAATTTCCTAAAAATTAGGAAGGTTAAAACCTTCCTAAATAATTCCAGTGTGGGCAACCTCTAAGAAAACATCTATCCGATGTCTCTGTTACAAAATATTGTTATTTTTAAGATAAATCAATATTTCAACTGCGCTATTTTCAAAAGTCTTTAGAATTGCCTAATTTTATTTTGTTCAAGCAGACTTCTGCAAAATAATTCTGAATGTTCTCTACATCAATGGAATGATCAGAGAAAAATGAAATAATGATGTGAAAAATACACTGAAGAAAAAAACCAGATATCATTGTTTTCAAAAACCCCACAGTTTATATTTTATAAGCATTCATGTTTGTTTTTCGTGTTCGTAGTTTTGTTCAAGCTATAACTTTTAACTGTTTATAATACTTTGAAAAAAAGAATGCCTTTTTTTAACTAAATTAAATTAAATAAATTCTTAATTAAAGAATTTTATTTTTAACTTGAAATTTATTTTAACAACTGAGATATATCTTATCACTACTATTGCATACTTCTTGATTCGGTTTTTCCGGTATGATTTAGATTCTTCTGATAACATTATTATCGTCAGCCATATTTATCGTGTTAGTATTCTTTTTGTTCTTCCAATGTTATGAACCCACAATAAGGTTAAAGGTGGGAATATTGTTTATCTTTAAGTACATTCTGATATTATCTTAAACCTTTGAACCTACTACATGGTATGGTTTAAATGATGTACTAAAAAGATCAAATGCATTAAGTATATAGTTACTGATAATAATAAAATTTGATTTTGCATATCCTACTTTACAGTCTACATCTATTAGGATTTTGAAATAAATTTAAGTACTTTGTGTTAACTTCTGTCATATATTAAACTTTAAAACAAATGTCTAATGGACGATTTAAGTGCCACCTGTACGAGTTTCCGGCATCCAACAGGTGCCCATCGGAAAACCAGACCTCTCACTCTCCCACTATTGTTACTAATATACATTTTTTTGTGTATTGACTTTGTTTAACGTATTTTTAGCTTCGTTTGGTTCCTGGTTCTTATAACCGTCATTTTATTCACAAGAAATTTCTGTTTATAAGATTTTTATTATTTCAAGGACATTTATAAACAGCTTAATTTTTTTGTATAATAAATTCAATAACGTCAAGTTATTAGTTATTATTTAATAAATGTCAGAAAATATACAACTGATAAATTATTAAATAAATACTGCTTTCATTTTTGGCTTATTAAACAAGTTATATTGAGCATAAATTCTTTACAGAACTTATCATTATTTGACTTTTTACATTATGTTTAAGAAAATAAACTATAATTTAAATTTAAATTACATACATTGCGGGAAATATTGAATACATGTAAACTACAGAAAAAATGCATATAATTTATTAAAGAGCGCAAGGTCGTAAAGTATTTTTAAAGCCAAGTCAAGATGTAGCTTTTTGATTCTTTATTCAATGCTCCGGAGATCAGGGTTAAGAATATTATATTAATTTAAACAATTTTTGAGAAAAAAATCGCTGTCCCGTCTTCTCTAAGGAAGCATCGTGTTGATAAGAATAGTAAATTCTTAATAATAAATTATTCCATGTTTATTTGGAAGACATACAGTACATACCAAGTGTTGATATATTTATAACTAGTGTTGGTATAAATGTTTAGATAAGTATTAAACGTAAAGCCTAAATTTCATTAGTTTATGTCAAACGGTTCATAATGGACAACAGAACAAAGGTAGCCTGTTGGCTAACCTGTAACAAAGGTAACCTGTAGGCTAACCTGTTACAAAAGTAACAGGTAACAAAGGTAACTTGTTACTTTGGGATTTTCATATAAACTGACTATCAATCAAAAGTAATATTTAAGAGTTAGTTTATTTTTGAAATTATTACAAGAACATACAATTTAACTAAAACACATAAAATTTTGCCTTTAATGATGAACATTTTTAAATGAATTAACTTTTATCAAAATCCCTAGTTACGACATTGTACTACTAATACCATACTCCTTGGATCTACTGTACTCCTTCTAATTATTAGTCTCTTTGTTGGGAATTAAAGGCTTTATCAAAGTCCTTATCACCGTCAGTGCTGTCAACTTCAAAAATTTACTACAGCTGTCTATTTAACACGAAGGCCATATGTAGATTAATTTAAACATTATGTGATGGGCTGAGTTCTATAAAACTATCGGTTGGAGATTTTATTGTTTTAAAGTGATTTGTTGTGATTCCAAGTTCTAAAATTAGAAAACCGATTTAAATTAAAAGAAGCCTATTGAAAAATAAGCCGTTGATAAACTAGTAGCCAAAAAAGACTTATTAAAACTTAATGCTCGAGATGGAAGCTCGTCTAAAACCATAAACCGGTTTCTTTCATGATGATTTTTAAATCTGACATGTCCGTAATATTAATACTTCTGACGATGACGGAATTTAAATTCTTTGGAACTTTTTATTCTTTGAAATCACTAATATACTTTACTTTGAAGTCTACGATTTACGTTTCGTTAATTAATTTTATTTTTATTATAAATTTTAATTTATTGCTGTAATTATCATTTTTTATTTCTTACTTAAATGTTTCTTTGACATTATTTATATAAATTCCTTTTTTAAAAATTAATAATAATAATAATATATTTATTAGTCTTAAAACACATACATGTTTTTTACAAAGGGGCGTCGAATACAAATTCAAATAAGAAAATGATAAAATTAAAAATTAATATTTTTGGAGTTGGAAAAAGTGAAAAAAAGGAAAAAGAAAGGAACTTGTGGAAAGTAAAATAATTATAATAAGCTGTGCAAAATAAGGTAATAATGAACTTAAATTAAAATTTGTCTCTTTCTAAAAGCATTGTGCTGACCAGATTAAAAAGAAAATCTACTTGTTTATGGTTATTAATGTTAGAAAATAAAAATTCTATTCCATGTTGGGAGTAAAATAAAAAATTGATTCCTTGTTTTCTCAATTACTTTACACTCAAAAATAAAATGTTGTAAAGAATCTGGACTTCCTAAGCATAGTGGACATGTCTCCTCTTTATTAAACAAATAATACTTTCTGTTGAAATTTATGGTACAGTATTTTGGGTTAGCGAGTCGTATTTGTAATATTATTTTGTGTTTACCTATGACTGAATCTAAACTGAGATAAATCTCTCCAGAAATGAAAAGGATGAAATATGTCTGTAAATTGGAGAGTAAGTACTGTTAAGGACTTTATCTACGTCCTTTGAGAATGTATGATTATTAAATCTTGCTATTAGAGCATTGCGAACTGAGGCGAAATATTTCAGATCTAGTTTTCATGTCTTGTTGAGAACCTATTAGGGAAAGTATGGATTTGAATTGAGAGATCAGTTATATTCGATCTTATTTAAATTTTACAGTCGACCTCTAAAAGTCTATTGGCCAGTATTTTAGGAAGACGGTACTGAGGCATTTTACATAGTTTAAGCCAGTAAGAACAACCATTTTAAAAGAACATTAAACACCGACAAAAGCCCAAATTCTAACCGAATGAAGTGGTTAGGAGTATTTTTTGGTAAATTAAATATGGATTTTAAAGAAAGTAGATTGAACAGTTTCCAAAGAGTCAGTGTATCGCAAGGCCCAGCCTCTGCCGAGTAAAGTAACGTTGATTTGACCAATGATTCAAAAAGCTTGATTTTTGTAGACAGGCAAGAAGACTTAGAATTAACAAGAATAGAGCGAGCTTTAAAAGAAGCCAGTTTTGCTTTTGACTTAAACATTTCAGCTGCTATAGCAAATTTACAAGATGAAGAAAATGAGACGCCTAAGTAATTAACCGATCTGACATATTCTAGTGGAATAGTGTTATATGTTAGAGGCGAAGCTTTTTTCAAGTGAGTAGACATTTTAATTGGATAGCTTTTGTTTTGTCGATGTTCACCTGCAGCCATTGATGGTACAGTACTCAAACAACACATCAAGCATCTCCTGAGCAGCCGACCAACATGATGCAAGCAGAAAACATCGTCACAATAAAGCAACATACAAGAAATATTTCAGGACCAATTTTAAGGCCTCTTATACCTTTTGAATTAAAAAATTTTATAATGTCAGATATGAACAAAATAAATAGAAATGGAGAAAGAGGTTCTCCTTGCAATACACCTTGTGTTATCTTTGCTGGGTCGGTAAATTCGAAGTTAGCACTAATTCTAACATGGGCATAAGAATACAAAGTGTTTAGAATTCTGATAATTTTGGCACTTAACCCGAGTTTAAATAGTTTTTCCCATAGAATTGAGTGAACTATAGAATCGAATGCTCGTCGAAAATCAACTGCAACACCAATCAAGTAAGGTGAGCCAAGTAAAATGTGATAGCTAATAGTCGACGAAAGAGAAAAGATATGATCTAAACAACTTCTGTTAGCTCTAAACCCAGCCTGCTCATCAGGTAAGATATCGATAACATCAGCCCAAGTTGTTAATCTATTAAGTAAAATGGTTGAAAATATTTTCTCAATGGTATTAGTCAACGCAATACCTCTATAATTCAGTGGATCATTTTTTTCTCCTTTTTTATGGATCATTTTTAACACAATGGCAGACCAAGAGGACGGGACAGCTTCATTTAAAAGGATTTTGTTATAAAGAACAAGGAGAGATTCTAGAGCATTTTGAGAAAGGTTACATATAAACTCATAAGGAATGCCATCAGGGCCTGGGGATTTTCCGTTTTTACACTTGTTTAAAATATTTTGAAGCTCAGTCATAGTGATTTTTGCGTCTAAAATTGGATGAGAAGGGGCCAGGTCAAGAAAATATAAATCAATATTTATACTTGGTGGATATAAAGAAGAAAGAAAAGATGACCATTTTTTAATTGAAATAACTTCCTCTGAATTTTTTGAGGGGGAAAATGCTTTAACTGCCTTCCAAAAGGACTTACTATCTTTTGTATTAGCTAAATTATTCAATAACTTATTTTGGTATAGTGTCTTACACTTTTTTAGATTTTTTAAGTAAGCCTTTTTTGAGTTTAAAAACAATTGGACTGAGATGTTATTAGTAAATTTTTCTTTGCGGCATTTTTTAAGTTCAATTTAAAAGTTTTGTTTTAAGGTGTAGCAAAGGTCATTAAACCATGGTGGCTTATCTACAAGATATCTATCCCTATTCATTTTAATTTCTTTTTTACAAATTAAAATCATTTACAATCTTATTAGAGTCAAAGTACTTTTTAGATATTACGATAATATCTATTATTCTTTCTCGTACTCAAAAAATTATATTTTAATTAATGTTACTTCCAAATGCGTAAACTTTTTTCCATTTAGTATTAAATTAGTACAAATTATATGACAGGCTTTACTCTTGATAAATTATAATTTATAATTAACTAATAAGGCTGTACAATAAACATATTCAATATTCTTATAAACCACATTTAAGAAAATTAATGTATCTTGTGACAAATAAGTTTATTTGACCTGTGTGTTTAGTCATATTAATTTTTTCCTATTTTTTTTGTTTCATATAATTTATATTATTACTTGTAATTGTTGTAATTTTTACTTTTACATACTGCTGCGGTAGATTCTTGATTGTTATCTTGTTGCTTTACCCTGATATTTATAAAAGGTTGCCAAGAAATATTTTTTAAACACAGTGTAATATTTATTACCTTTAACAACCATCTATAAGGCTTAATAAAATCTATAAAGGAACTATTTTCCGAAATCTATTATTATTATAAATTATTTAAATCATTTGTATTTTTTTAATTTTCCTATTTAATTCATTTTTAAATTTACTTATGCTATTTTTTAGTACAAATATGCAACTATGTAAGACTATTAAAAGACTGTTGCCAGTAATGCCTTTATGCCATTATTCTTATCGACTGAATTATTTCATTTAATTTAATGAAACCACGATCTTGTATGATACATAGATATTTGGAAATTCGCAAAAATTATGGTAATATGCCTCTTTTGAAAACTAGTAATGATCCAAACTTACACAAGGTAATAACAATTTGGCCAGGAAGCGGTCTCTGGCGACAAATGGTGGCGTACACAAACAGTGGCGTACACCAACGGTAATGTACGCCGACGATGACCATACGCAGACCATAATCCGACGGTAACCTTTGGTTCTGGTGCTCTTGTCTCTTTATTATACCAATAATATTATGCAAATTTATTAGTTGAAAATAAAAAATAGATAAATTTGGAAAAAAAGACGTAAAACTATATTTAAACTAAGATTTTATCAATTTCATATGAATAAGATGTATTGTATTTATCTATATAAAATTTTACAATGATGTATATAAACCAAAACTTTCCCTAATTTTTTTTTCTGTAAGTCAGTAATGTATAAATGAATGCATTTATTTATGTTTTTATAAACCTTGTTTTTAAATACCATTGTTAAAGTCCTATACTATTTATAGCGTACAAGCCAAGAATGTGCCAAATGTACAAAGAATGAAAATTACCAGAAACCATAAGCTGTCTTTAACAACTACCCTCTATATTCCGCTTAGTTTACGGTTTCTAATTTGATTTTAATGTTTGTTATATAAAGTAATGATACTTATATATCTATAGAATTAAATATATGCGTACTATATATGGGAATGTTCTCTCGACCATGTTATATTATTTTCTTGTGTAGCGGGATATTTGTGTACATGTTAACAGGTGTGTGACTTTAAGTTGAGGGTATCAACTAAATGAGTTATGAATAGTGACAACAAAGGACAAAACGCATGTATAAGAGTTATTTAAAAAATGTACCGGTCGAGGAGTTGGTTCAGTACGAAATAGAAAGAGTGTAATGTTGAGGAAAATAATGATAATACTAATCAAAGTAAGTTTATATATATATTAAAAAGTTTAATGAAATATACCAAGATAACAGTAAACGTAAAAAACAAATGTAAATAAAATAATCTTACACCCAGGACCCGCGTGTCCGGTCAACCTAATTAAGGTTTTCTGTCATTTCCTTTAGCAGGCAAATAAAAGTTTGATTCACCTAAAGTTAGTCCGCGAACTGCCAAGCTCCTTTGACACTCCTGCTAACTTCACTATAATATTAATATATTCACAATAATACAAAATATAAATCTCCTATTTTATCTATCTACTATTAACTATGTATCTATCTACTTAAAATTGCGTCTACATAATTGTACCTATGACTCTATGTACTATGTAATCTATATCATTTTTATCTATTTACTCTTAATCATGCTCTCACTTACATTTTTTTGTCATGTGTAGAGGTGCTAATGATTTAATATTAAGCACCTTATTATAAATAAATAAATTATTATAACATTTATAATAAATGTATCAACAAGTAAGCCATATTAATCCAAGTAGATTGTGAATGCAGAACGAGAGAGGTACCATTTCTTCAAACCCTAGTAAAAAACCGATTTCCTTGGGTGCTGGAATTACTAAACCTCTTGCGGTTCTAGAAAATGTTTGATTCTTCAGCGTGTCCGAAGCTAGTCATGAACGGGATTGAACCTCCTCCGGAACTTGAATTGTTGTTTACTTCACAGGATATAAAGTTGTATGTTGCTTGTGTGTGAATGAGTCAGCCATATCGATGCAACAAGTGTGAATAAGTCGGCGATATGCAACAAGTGTATGAATTATGTGGGATTAGAGAACTGGTTACTTGTAAGTTTTTCTTAACTCTTTAATTTTACACTGCAACAAGTTTCTGTTTTATTTTCTTACTGTAACGAGTGTGAGTGTGTTGGTGATATCAATGCACCAACCCTACCTGGTATCAATGCGAATGTACCTGTAAGTATACAAAGTCATGCGTGAGTGAGTGTGTGACTGTATCGTACATAGCCTACAGGTGTGTACATGAGTGAGAGTAAACGAAGTGTAGTAAGACATGGCTCAGTGATTAAACTCTTATCCATGGGCCAATGATTTTTGAATGAGATCAAGCAACGGTCTTTCTCTGGACTCTCTCATGCTAATTATATAAACCATATTACACTCTAATACCGTTTTACTTTGGATCCTGTCTGTATTTTTAAACATTTATAATATATTAGTTGTTTTAGTTTGAATTTTACACTTGTAACCATACTGTTGATTTCGCAGTCTTCAAATGATTGATTCCTCAACGTGTTGGCTACTCACCGATATCAAACAGGCTGGGGTTCTAACAGTATCTGTTTCAGTTGTTTCGGTGGCACAAGGGGTGGCACAGAGCAAAGAAGTAGACTAAGAACTGAGGTGTGAACAAGTGGTTCCCTATAAAATGTGTGATCATAAAACATGGATGTAATCTTTGATTTTACAATGCATCGTGCTCATATAAGTATTTCCAGCTGTGAAACGAATACATTGGACGTTTTAAGCTTTAATTGTAGATCTTCTCTACTTAATTGTAAATGAGTTTAACATTTGATTGGCTGGATTGCATATTGTTAACATTTGTTTAGCCACAGCCAGCTTGCTGACGGTATTGTCACACGGTTAGCACAGTTTCAATTATAATTTAAAATAGAATTGATGTCTTGGTACATTATGAGAATATTTCTCATGGGCTTTTTTAACAAGCTTTTTTTAACCTTCCTATTTAATTATTTCGACACTATTGTGAAATTTAATGTGAAAATCAACTATCAAAAATTAATTTATTGAACTCAAGATCTTTAACGAATGTGTGAATTTCTATGATGATTTTTCGTCTATTCAATGACTGTTGAAAGCTATTTTTATTTTAAATTAATTTCTCCCTCCTCAAAAAAAAATTACACACATAGATTAATTGTATACAAAAATAATTAATTGAAATTAAAATAAGAAGATACTGCATTCTTTAATTAATGTAATGAGAACAAAAACTGAGATAATTTGATTGGTGTATAATTAACTGTTCTCAGTAAAATAGTCAAATTATGTCCTTATAGTTTCAAATAGTTACACATAGGATTATTGGTGAAGGCCCTTTAAATTGACTATCGTGTAAGAAAATATACTTGCTTCTACATGTACGATTCAATTTCGCTCCAGGGGAAAAGTTTTACATAGATTTTAAACACGGCAAATTTTCCATTATACCAAGCAATAAAAATAACGATTTACTTTATTGTTAAGTAAAATTAACATTTTACTTTCTCCTATATGGATAGAGAAGCATTAGTGACGTAGCAAACTCACAAAGTGAGTTTGAATTAGTAAGCAAGAACTCAAGCCTTCTAAAGAAAAATTGCCCAGCTTGCAGACCTCAGCGCCTGAATATTTTATCTGCCTCTGCAGATACTAACTTTTTTTACATTATTAAATTTTAGGATATTCTTCTTAAAAGTTTAGTAGATTTCCCATTTATTTTAAATATCAATCATTTGAGTTAATATTAAAGATATATTTATAGTTATATTTACATAAATATTTATCATGTCCTATAAATATGTATATAAATTATATTTTTTTTATACTTGACATTCGCGTTCCCTTCAGGTCTGCTGCCCTGATAGCTATGCCCATGGGACGCATTATAACTGCAACACACGTTTGATTAAATTTCTACATTTCAGAACCTATGGTTCCGAAAATTCGAAAACAGTTCGTTTCAGTATATTTGTAGAAATGTATTGTTTATAGTTTGTTGAAAGTCAACGATGTACTTTTTCTATTTTTCATTTCTTCATTTAATAGTCAATTCGTATATGTATAAAAAAGAGCAAATATCAATGGTACCATGAGAATACCTTGTTTTGAATGCCTACTGCCATAAGTCACTCATCGTGTGACCACTATGGATAAAATAGTCAAATTGTTTTTTGATTTTAATTAGCATTAGTTTGTCAACGCCTCTTAATTAAAATACTTCTTAATTATAATTTTTACTTTTACACAATTATACTGTAGATATAAAGGAAAAGTATTGTGTTCGCACTGAAAATCCGAAACCGGGATTTCAATATAATTATCCGTTTAAGACTTCCTGATTGGTTTTTACCAAGTTGTCGTCGGTATGTGTGTCTGTTATCATCATCGTACAAATGCAAGATACTTGAAACTAAGTACAAACATCGATTTTTAGGTGTAGATGTGCTATATGAAAAATAACGGTGTGTGTCGGCATTAACCATCATTAATGACTCAACAAAAATTAAATAAATTCATAAAACACGGAAAATGTTTAGATCAATTAGAACTTTGACCTCGAGTAATGTATCAGACTATCTTATGTGACTTGTTTTATCTCATTATTAACATTACTTCAATTTAATCGTTAAAAATTAAGAAAAATAATTTAATTGAGTTAAAACTTAGGACGAGTGTATTCTTTCAAGTAATGTATTAGTATCCCAAAGTTCATCTAATGGTAGTACATACAGACCAAAATGTATTAAATCTTACATTAATAAAACTTATGGTATGAGAGAGAACAGAAACTCTCTTTATAGCTTTAAATACGAGACATTAAGTTTTTTACAAATATAAATATGTGTTTAGAGAAATGTTCAAATGCTTAACAAGTATAATTGTATTTGCTTCCAATTCTTTGATTAAAATAATGTGTAAAATACACATTTCTTCATTCGATTTAATTAAAACATGAATCTTTGAGTTTATCTTTTTTCTGAAACAAAGTATTTAAATGTATAGTACCTATAATGAGAAAATACAATTCAACTTGATGAAACACCAACTGTTTTTCTTAACGACTTACAAATGAAGTAGATAAAGCTATAGATTGCTTGTATAACTTGATGTTTTAATTAATACAGTTTCTGTGCATTTTATTTCGCAAAACAAGGTTGAAAATTCTTAATTTTCATCCGGTTTAAGACTGGGTCGAAGGATTATTGTTAAGGCGGAAACGTGGCGTCTTCAATGTAAATTTTTACATTTGTTATTGTGCCAGTAACTATAAATAGTATTCAAGAGTTTTAAGGCTGATTTGAAAGAGCTTTGTACTTTAAATAAAATGTTTGTTTATTATCTAAACCCGTTACAATTATTCCGTGGTTGTATGAACCAAACTGGTTATGTGGATTGAGTTCGCTTACAAATTTATAATGAAAAGCTGAAAGTTATTGCACTAGTAGAGTGCAAAGAACCTTCTACTTAAGTTGTCGAAAATTATAACTTTTCTCAGATTCCTTAGCGTGATTTTTTTTTTAAACATTTTTAATCATAATTTAATTTATGGATCCAATTTGTTATTTCTCATTGTCGATTTTGTTCACTGGTTTACTTATTGATGATTTCCATTGAATTAGTATCCCTATATTCTTTTCAAAGTTTTTTATTTACATAATGTGTAGGATTCTGCCAACTTGTCGTATAATCTGAATATTTTTTCAGAAGCTGACACTAAGCTTCCACAGCCTTCTAGTTCAAATTTTACAATTGAAATTGAAAGGTTTTATCGTGATTACTTATCTTAACCTAAACACGAAATGATTTTGTTAGTATCATCTGTTTCCGGCATTTTATTTTTTTGTCACACAGTCTGTTTGTCTTCGTGTGTGCATCGCAGAAATCTCGCTGGGTCCCTGCTAGTGTTGAAACTTAGCACAATACAACCTTTAAGTCAGGCCTATAGTTGTGCTTCACGTAAGATTCAAATTTTTGGACCTTACTAATCCAAAAAGCATTGCTGCGGAGTCATTAAAAATAAAATTGAAAGTAATCTTAAAAAATTGAAATGACGATCAATAGAACTAGCATTTGAAAGGTAACTTCATAGATGGCAAACCGATAATAGTTATTTATGCCATAAGGCTGAGAAGTGTGTCTTTATGTCACGGCAATTAGATTTACCGACGAGCGAAGCGAGTCGGGAAAAATTGCCAAGACATAAAGACATTCTCAGCCGGATGGCATACACTATTTTTTTTGAGGTAGCACTCATTAAATAAAGCACTCATTAAAAAAAATCAAAAAATAGCAACTCATTAAACTGCGCTATACTTAATTGAAAAAACGTCCAAATTATTAACTCCATATATCGCCGTCATTAAATTCATCCATAGCTTCACACTTTTACTCAAAAATGTAAAAGCTTTTACAAATAAACACACAAAATTGTCAATTAGAACACCTTTTAAAAACGAAAAAAAATTAGTCTACGACAAAAACAGAAACAAAATGAACGTTTTTAAATAAAGCTCATGAAGGTTTTACACAGATTGTTTTTTGAACACGCTACATTACAGTAATGGCGGCAACATATGAATTACTTTTACGTCTAGGAGTTTTTTACATTCATTATTGTCCTCGAGGTGAAAAGTACTAAATAACCTCCTATAACAATAATGATTGGCTTCTCATCCTAAAACGGTCCAATAAAGTGCTCAATTACGTACTACCTCAAAAAAACAAATTTCAGTTTGCTGTTTTTTTTTTACAAAAAAAAGGTGCCAAACATTTTATAGATTACCATAAAGGGGGCGAGTCACCCGTGGTGTAGTGGTTAAGGTACGCTGTCAATACACAGAATGAATGGACTTTAAACTTCCGAGTTTATTTAGTCATGGGTTCAATCCCAGCACGGGCCTCTGGGATTTTTATGAGAGGGATAACAATTTGTGTATCACGTCCTTCAGAAGGGATGTAAAGCCGGTTGTCTCGAGCCTGTGCGTTGTCAGGTACTCGTTAAAGATCCCTTAGCCTAAATGAAACTGGGTATAGGCAAAATTTAGGACCCTCATAGTAGATTCATTATAATACTATACTGTTTCTGCCTTGTAGTTTAAAGTGTGTGGAGTTTTGGTTTAACAGTAAGGGCACGTGTTGTTCCTAGTATTCACTAGACTATAAGAGTCAGTGAAAATATGTATGATTGCTTATTGAAGAAAGCATGAGAGGAACCATAAAAATTCACGGCTTCTGTCTAGATGAGATTAAATATACCTACACTTGAAATTAAAAGGAGTAGAACACTATCTTAGGGAGCTGGCAAAAAGAGCCCAACAACGTGGCCTACTTGCCTGGTAGTTACTACCACTCCCCCCCTTATTACTATTTCTACTATTATCATAAAGGGTTCAAGTAGAGGATTATCTCCAAGTGCCCGTTTCGGTGAAATTAATTTATAGAAATAGATATACTAATAAATACATAAATACTGTATAGCGCATAGTATAAACATGCGCATTTCTTTTGAAAACTCCTGGGGTAATTTTCATTCGCTTGGGACTAAATAGTAAATGTTAGTTAAACGTCATTCATAACTTCATATATGTTAAATACGTACTTGAAAATTATATACATTAAAACTAATTTTAGTAAATAGATCTTGGTGTACGAACTTAATCAAATTTAATTACTTTTGTCTCATTTACTAATTGATATACATTTTAACGTCTAAAAAACCGCACTAGTTAGCCAACATATAATGCATGGAAGCAAACTAAATGACGTACTAACGGAACTTAGCCTAACCAACAATTTTTAGAAATTTTAACTAAAAAGTAAAAGAGTTTGTTGGCAGATGTCCTTCCATATTATGCTTCTTTTATTTTTCCTGATCATTTTGATTATTTTATAGTTGACTAATCTCAAAGAATTATGATAACTTTGTAAGACATTTTAGTTCAAGTAAATAATCTAAAAATTACCTAAATATTCATTTGGTGACATAATGTCGAGTTCTATTAATATGCTTGGACTTAATTATTTTTTATTCATTCTCATAATTTTTATTTTTATCGTTTTATTTTATTTCCCTTTATTCCATAAAATTGTTAATTATAATTGTCTCATCATTACAATTATCTTGTTTGGTTTTGATTTTTTTCTTGGTTTGCAAAAAACTCTTATTTATACTTATGTTTTATTTATACTTTTTACTGAGTTGTTTCATTCATAATAATAGTATGATATAATAGTAAGTTAAAAAATAAATAAATAATAGAAATAATTAAATAATAACTATAGTAAGTTAAAAATCGTTTTTAACTTACTATAGTTAAAAATTCTGGCGCGTGGTCCGCATGTCGGCGAATTTCCTTTGGATGCGTGTTTCCGTGCTTTTTACATTATATAAGTTTACAACTACTAAATAAATAATTCCGGCGCGGTGGTCCGCTGTCGGGCGAATTTCATTTAGAATGCGTGTTTCCGTGCTAAAACAACCCATTTCTTGCTTATGCAAGAACCATGCCCATTGCGTGGTTCCGGTTCATGCTTTAGAACCTAAGCAGTTACTCAATTGTCAAGCACTGCTCGTAACTCATTTTGTCTGTATTTTCCAAAGGAAATGCGCATAATCATCCAGTTGTTGTACAAAACTATGCCTCTAAAATTAGAGTACGCACTATTATTTGCACTAGTTTAAAGATTAGTTACTTATCTTTAAGCTTAGTCAGTTATCTTTAAAGGTTTTAGCGCATTTCCTTTGGAAAATACAGACAAAATGAGTTACGAGCAGTGCTTGACAATTGAGTAACTGCTTAGGTTCTAAAGCATGAACCGGAACCACGCAATGGGCATGGTTCTTGCATAAGCAAGAAATGGGTTGTTTAGCACGGAAACACGCATTCTAAATGAAATTCGCCCGACAGCGGACCACCGCGCCGGAATTATTTATTTACTAGTTGTAAACTTATATAATGTAAAAAGCACGGAAACACGCATCCAAAGGAAATTCGCCCGACATGCGGACCACCGCGCCAGAATTATTTTCTAGTTGTAAACTTATATTAGGTAAAAAAAAGATAAAAAATTATTGTCCCTACTAGGATTTGAACCCAGGTACTCTGGGTTTGAGAGCTCGCATCCAAAGGAAATTCGCCCGACATGCGGACCACCGCGCCAGAATTATTTTCTAGTTGTAAACTTATATTTAGTAAAAAAAAAACGATAAAAAATTATCGACCCTTCCAGGATGTGAACCCAGGTACCCTGAGTTTGAGTGGTCGTATTGACTCCGGACCACTGCCATTCAACTCAGAGGCCAAAAAACATTGAAAACGACACCCTACTCGAAATTTAATTTTCAACGACCGTAATGTTGGTTTTCTATATTTTTTGTGGTTTTTTCGACTTTTTGGTAACTTAAAGTGGTCGTATCGTCTTCGGACCGGTTTCATTCGATTCAGCGCCCAAAATTACATAGAAAACGACACCCTACTCGAAATTTATTTTTTATCGACCTAAATTTTGGTTTTTGGTAATTTACAATGGTTTTTTCGATTTTTAGGTCACTTAGAGTGGTCGTATCGACTTCGGACCGGTTTCATTCGATTCAGCGTCTCAAAAAACATAAATATTGACCTTTTTCGCGGCAAAAATATTAACCCTGAATTTTGCTGATTTTTTGAAAATTTCGCTGACTCAGCAAACCGGTTTAATGACGTCACAAANACTGTTTAGCTAAAAGATATAAAACATAGTGCGTTCTAGACCACTCGGTCGTATTATTTAGTTTTCCTTCTTACTTAGTTAGGGATTATCTAAAGAAAGAGAAGCCTTACTAGTATGACAATAGTTTAATAGGTTTTACAAGCTCATTTTATCTTTACTTTCTATTGGAGAAATTAATAAGGCATCCTTTTATTACATTCTTTACCTTGTCCTCAAAAGCAAGTAAAAACCAGTTTGGCTTCAAGCCAAGCGAATTTTCTGAAGCATCTGATTTCGCTCACCTAATAATTGTTTTATCACCTTCTTCTGTTTCAAACCTTATTACTATTTTACTGCTTTATTAACTTTTATTTCTGATTTTGCTTGAAAGTTTTATCCCTATTCTAAACCACCGTATAACTGCGGTTAAATTTTATTACAAAATTTTTCTTTTTTATTAATATTATTTTAACATCGTATTATTGTTTTATATTTTTACCTAATCACCGTTTCGTGAATAAAGGGTATTACCACTACTAATTTATTACTAAATTTATCACCTAATTACCATTACTCATACCTTTTTTGAATTCCCCAGTTTGTTCCGTCTCCACTTGTTGAAGCGACTTAAAATTGTGTGCACAGTTGATCTGGAAATAACCTTAAGTCTATATCTTCCAATTTTCGATATCATGATTTGGAACTCATGTTTCACTGCTGCGATATAAATTTACGTTTTAGCAAGGAGTATATACGTATTCCTTGGTTTAATTTTTGTGTAAAATTCTATCGACACTTGGCATATGCTGCACGCCTAAATAACGCTAAATTTTGGTCAAATTCTTAAATGTTTGCAGGATAAACAATGGATGTGTGACGTCATAAGCTCTTTAGGTAAACACTTATAATAATACTATATATAGAAGGAGCATAGGACCGTAAAACACAATGTAGCTCTACTGATAACATGAAAGCTGGTTAACTGTTGGTCTTAAGTAGGAGTACCACCCCTAACAACAAAACATTATTTTATTAAATGTGTTAAAAATATTCACTAATGAAAAAAGATCTTAAGTATCAAATAAAACAATTTATAAAGCTTGCTAAATACTTAATAAAATCAGTCTAAGATGGCAAAAGGGTAGGGGAATACAGAATCTACATTAGTTGGGCGAGGACTACTTTTAACATAATTTTAATTAAACAATATTTAAAATGCTTAAAATATTGAATGCACCAATATTGATATTATTTTTTTATGAAGAATCAATCATTAATTAATAATAAAACGCAATAATTGCAGCAAAGCGAAATATTGCCAACTTTGTTAAAAAAAATTTATTTTGTCTGGTTGGCAGCATTACTTAAGACCACCAGTGAGCCGGCTTTCGTGTGTTATCAGTAGTTCTCCTATAAATAGTATAATTCTAAGGGTAAACATAATGACGAATAGAAACAGGATTAAATATTGACATTGACATGGTAAGATAAGCTTAAATTCGCTAATGGATAGCGTCATGGTGGGAGTTAAACTTGAAGTGTGCCTTGACCACAAAGAAAAACTAAAAACTAAAACTTTTTATGCATTTATATTGATCTAACCTAATTTATATATTATACCATTTTTCAATTATTTTATATATATTGGCTTATTGTATTATTATTTATTTTTTTTATGATTATTATTTTTATATTTTTTTGTACTTTTAGAGTAGTTGCTGTTTATTGTTATTCTGTAGTAGCGTTTTCTTTTGATTTTTTGTAATTTATTTGGTTCTGTACTTTTGTTGGTTAGGCACGATGATGGTTTGTTTAAAACTGAAAGCTGACTCTGTCTATAAATTATCTTTAAAATCAGTGGAGAGACTGTTTCTTTCATTCCTTTTACAAAGAAAAACGTTTTGGGAACCTATATAAATTGTAATTTACAAGAAACCAAAATGACGGTCGATAAAACGTATACTTAAACTTACACACTACTTCGATTAGTGTGTCATTTCAGTACTTTTATGAGTGCAAAATCGAATAAACCTGGTCCGGAGTTAATACAATCACTCAAAGTGATTAAGAAGTAAAAGAACGGCGTTACACAAACGGAATAATTCGGAATCACGCATTTGTACTCTTTGTGTATTTGTTTATATGGTGTATTTATCTTATCATTCTTTTTATTGTTCTTTGTTAGTGGACTCGTGTGTATGGCGTTTGTTTTAATGCTATCTTTTATATTGCTTTTTGTCTTTAACCGGGGACAATGGTTTAATTCTCACAACTACTCTTAGCATGGATATAACTAGCAACTCGAGTATTACCAGACCCACACCACACACACAACCGACCCAGACCAACTCTGCAAAAACCTCAGGAGGCCTTAAAATTACTTGAACGATAATTCCGCAATGATATCCCGGTTTTGGTTTTTTTTCGCAAGCAATACTCTTCCAAAATACCTGCGTTATAAATAAGGAAAAGTAAATATCTAAGCTTAGGAGGAAGTAAGTTAGTGGAAAGTAGTGCTATGTCGCATCGCAGTCTCTATCTGTCCTGATAGATTTAATTTCGTAGTTAAAGCTGTTTAATAGTGCAATTACAAGGTTCCTTGACCTCGCGAACGCAACTTTATATAAGTTTTGTTTCTTCTTTATAATTCTCATCAAAAACATAATAGTGTATACTTTAAATATCTCCATACATGTACTTAGTACTTATCATAAAATAAAATAACTTTGGAATGGCATAAAATATCAAAGTAATTTTTGTAGTAAAGGCGAGCATTTTCCTAATAACTTATTAACATAACTTTGTGATTAGTTCTTAGCAGCTCATAAGGTATTATTATCAAGTGGCTTATTAATGGATATATTTAAAAAGCGTTTTAAAATTGATGTATTGATTTTAAGTAGAGGATTTGTTATATTTTAATAAGACTTTTAAGTTTTTAGTAAACTTCGAATTATTAATCTTTTAAGTATTGGCTCATTGTGAATCTCCATCATTAATCTTTTTAAAATTTGCTTCAGAAATAGTATATTACGTTACAATATTGTGAGGGGGATTTTCGTAGTGACTATATTTGCAATAACAGGAGCCGAGGTAAAACATCGTTGCAGGCGCATTATTAGTAAACATTCTGGCGCGGTGGTCCGCATGTCGGCGAATTTCCTTTGGATGCGAGCTCTCAAACCAGAGTACCTGGTTTCAAATCCTTAGTAGGACAATAATTTTTTATCGTTTTTTTACTAATATAGTTTACAACTAAAATATAATTCTAGGCCGGTGGTCCGCATGTCGGTGCGAATTTCCTTTGGATGCGTGTTTCCGTGCTTTTTACATTAATATAAGTTTACAACTAGTAAATAATTAATTTCCGGCGCGGTGGTCCGCTGTCGGGCGAATTTCATTTAGAATCGTGTTTCCGTGCTAAACAACCCATTTCTTGCTTATGCAAGAACTATGCCCATTGCGTGGTTCCGGTTTCATGCTTTAGAACCTAAGCAGTTACTCAATTGTCAAGCATGCTCGTAACTCATTTTGTCTGTATTTTCAAAGGAAATGCGCATAATCATCAGTTGTTGTACAAACTATGCCTCTAAAATTAGAAGTACGCACTATTATTTGCACTATTTAAAGATTAGTTACTTATCTTTAAGCTTAGTCAGTTATCTTTAAAGGTTTTAGCGCATTTCCTTTTGGAAAAATACAGACAAAATGAGTTACGAGCAGTGCTTGACAATTGAGTAACTTTTTTGTGTTTTTTTTCGACTTTTGGTAACTTAAAGTGGTCGTTCGTCTTCGGACCGGTTTCATTCGATACAGCGCCAAAATTACATAGAAAACGACACCCTACTCGAAATTTATTTTTTATCGACCTACAATTTTGGTTTATGGTTAATTTGCAATGGTTTTTTCAATTTTTAGGTCACTTAGAGTGGTCGTATCGACTTCGGACCGGTTTCATTCGATTCAGCGTCTCAAAAAACATAAATATTAACTTTTTCGCGGCAAAAAATATTAACCTGAATTTTGCTGATTTTTTGAAAATTTCGCTGACTCAGCAAACCGGGTTAATGACGTCACAAAAACCTGGTTTTCAATAAGGTTCGTGTCCTCCGAAGGTTGATTTTTGTACCAAGTTTGGTTAAAAATATTAATTCGTTCGAAAGATAGAGTGTTTACAAGAAAAGTGTCTAGAATACAATAATATTAATATATTATATATATATATATATATATATATATATATATATATATTATATATATATATATATATATATATATATACATATATATATAATATATATATATATATATTATATATATATATATATATAATATATTATTATATATATATATATATATATAAAGTCTCGCGAAATTTTTTTTGTCATTTAGGGACCTCTGAACGAAATTTGTCTCGTGGTCGAGGTTCGAATTCCGCCATGACGCTATCCATTAGCGAATTTTTCCCAAAGGAAATTCGCTAAAAGTATTTAGAAGAACAGCTAATAATGCATAATATTTGCGGGTACACTTCTATCGATCGCCGCGTTGACCAAACGTTTCAGTTCTGGCGGCATATTTTCAAATCACTGTCCATGATTATTAAATAATCACTTGATAATAAATAACTCACTTTCCGAAAATAACAAAACTTCAATAGAAGAAGCGTTCGATTATTTATTTGATAAACAAAAAAGTAAAAAGAACAAGACAAGTAATATTATAATTTGTTGTAAACTACTCGCGCCCACCCTGCGCACATATGAGTTACTTCACCAGTGACAGTAAAAACTTTTTTACTGTCACCAACTGTAAAAAACTACAAAACTATCGCAAACGGTAAAAAACTTATTTCACCTCATTTTTTTAATGATGTAAAGTGCCTTCATTACACCTAACTTTTTACTCGTTACAAATCATTATTGTTTTGTACTAATTTAAGAAATAATTCTGGCATGAAGATCAAGCCAGACATATTTTCTTTGAAATGTTTCTTGCTCGCCTATCCAGTTCTTGCTCTGGTTTTCAGTATAATGCTTCATATATCAGAACAGTAATACTTCATCTTGTTTATCAATATTACTACCAAGTATTTCTCTTGGTCTGCGTGATTTTAACTCGGATTGACTCTGGACCCGTTTCATTTAACTCTGAGTCACAAAAACCGACATCCTACTTGAAAATTGATGTTTACCGACTGTATTTTATCTTATCAGCGATGTTTTCCAAAAGAGATTAAATTGGTTAAAAAATATAGCCCGTGTCACAAGATTCAAACCTGAGCTGTGAGGTTGGATAGAGTCTGGTTGAGCTAGATGAACTAGGCACACTGTGGGCTAGTCATATGTCCCAGGTACGGTGGGTGTGCTTCCTAAATGATTAGGTAGATTAGCTTAGTGAGATTTGGGTTGGGGAAAACGCTAATATGACCCTGCGGGTTTAAACGTAAAAGAAAGGTTTGTTGATTATTTTTATGATCAAAAGGCTAAAATAAGGAATGAAAACTCATGATATCCGTCTATCACGTGTCTCATGAGAACGGAACACGTTTGAGCTTTATATGTGAAGAAGACAAAGCTGCGTCTATTCTAGTGCTTTTAAAGCAACGTCTGTTTTTACTTGTAATTTTATTATTAATTGTAATTTTATATCATTGCGTAAAATATTGAACAAGGGCTATGATATCCTCTACCCTTGCTGTCCAGAGGAACACTTGCCTTTATGGAAAAATGAAATTTACTAAAAATGAAACTTTTCTTTTTGTTTCTCTATAATCTATTTTTTTTCTAATTTCATCGACTGCAATAAAAACTCTATACAATTCGAAAGCACCGTATTTTCTAGGGAATATACTTTTGAAAGTGTAATGTAAAATCCTACCCGCTTCAAATGTTAAAACAAAAATTAACAAATCTGTTTAGTTGTTTCTGTAAAAACTTATCGATGCTTTGCCCCAGATGGCGTATCGAGAGTTGGACATGGCATTAAGTTCAGCCATCAATAGTGAAAAATACCAAATGTTGGTTTACCATCATACTTGATTTTTCAAGTCTTCCGCATATCAGGTGGACTATGATGCCAACGTTTCCCTATAAACGAGTCATCTTCAAGAATATAGAACATCAAATGTGGGAACAATGCTCTTTAAAACAAAAACATAAATACTTCCGTAGAAAGATGCTCCCCAGTATAAAAAAAACTTTTGTTGCTATACTGGCAATATGTGAGTAAACTTATCCTGTTTTGCAAACTAAGTGCAAATAATATAAATAAGAGTATAATTTATTAAGATTTAAATAAAATTTCTTCGATAAAAGTATTGGGGTACTCGGCAGCCGAACCCAGTCTTTTCAGCATTCATTTACCTGATAGCAAAATAGGAGATGCAACAGGTAATACATAATAAAAAGCCATATAAGTCTGATTGCATCTAGTTAAGAAACAAAAATATAGTTTCCCCTCCAACTAGACGAACATTAACTAAGTTATTCGACCAGAACACTGCGTTGCATTTCTTTAACTTGTCTAAATGATTTCATCTAACTTTATTATTATTTCCTCTTCTGAACACACCCACCTACATATTTATTGAAGTAAAAATATGGAAATCGTATATGTATTGCTTTAAACAGTTTTGTAAAGTAAGTATCAAGCCTTAACTTTGATTTGGGGTATTCTCACTAGAGGCAGTGGCCATTCACCTCATATTGATTATGATGAAAAACCAATTCCACAAATTTTTATTTTATTCCTATTTAAAATTCTAAATGCAGATATCCAATAACAAAATATAAAATATTTTCCCATTTACATTTAGGTATAAAAAATAGTTTAAAATATAACTAAAAACAGATTAGATTTTGATTAAATTACAATGCAATGCTAGAGTAGAATAGAAGAAACAAAATGTAATTTATAGTTTTATTTTATGGCACTTCCTTTTATATTATTGTAAAAATGCATTCTTTATTTAATAACCATAAAATTTAAAATAATAATTTTATTGTTCCAATTCAATTGAATAATAAAAATATAATATATAGATCTTGATTTAGGATACATAGTAAAAAAATAATTTAAATACAGACCAGACTGATGTAGAAGCATACTTAGTTCGAAATAAAATCGATTAAATAATATCATTTTATTATAGACCTCCGAGCTAGAAACAAGTCCTGCTATTTTAGTAATCATTTATCGTATTTTTTTCGTTTAGTGGTTCGTTTTTCTAATTTACTGTTTCCTTGAAAAAACATTCCTTTTTTCGATTGGTAATCAATCATTTTTTTAAAAATGATAAGTAGTGGGTTTGAATTTCTTGAAGTCCACGCCTTGTAGTTCATGCTTGTCATTTTCAAACAAATCTATTCCATGAATATTTTATATGTTACAAGAAAAATTGTATGATTTCATTCTTTTATAAATTATTTCATACCTTAAATTAGGTTGTGAAGTTATCATTAAGAATAAATAATTTTATTTTTGGCATCTGTCAAAACTATTTGTGTAAGAAGTTAATAACCATAACTTAAATCAATTTAACCCATCTTTTAATTCGTACCCCTTATTTATTTCATCTCTCCTTTCATCATAGACTATTATTGCTCGAATATAAAAATAAAAACTAAATTTGTTATATATGTACACGTCAGTAGGAACATATTTTCAACCACTAATGCTGAAAAATAGAAGACACATTAAGGGAAAAAGTATGTTTACAACTAAGTCCGAAACATTACATTATTTTTATGATTATTAACTAAATATTGGGATATAATACTGATATATTGTTTCGCAGAAATCAATACTGATAGCTAATCTTCAAAAAAGAAACCGTCTTACAGCTAGCGGTATTTCCCGTATTTTTCTCTTTGATTTTTGTTTATTACTTCTTTTCAATCCAGAATAATGGAATAATCCATTATATATATCATGAAATATGAAGTACACGATTTTGTATGCTATCGTACAATACTAAACTCATCCAGAACTTTGGATACAAATTATAGTCCAATTTAAGTAACTTGACTTGTTATGATCTTTTGCTAAAACTTTATCTATTTACCGTTAATTGTCTTAAAAATGTCGTAGGAACAAAAAGGCATTTTTTGACTTGTTAAGGCCATGTTTACTCCGACCACTTATAGAGCTATATAACCTGAGTACAGATGACTGGATACTCAATCATAATTGGTTGACTTTGAAAATTAAAAAAAATACAAGCATGCCTTACCAGATTACGCAGACAATGTTTCTTATAAAAACGGCGTTTTAGCAAAGTTTTATTGAATATGCAGCTTATGAGATTGACGACATGGTATCAACTTACTTCTTCATCGATTTATGGCTTTTGTATTTTAATTTTTTAATTCATATTAATTGGTTACAAATAATTATAAAGCACATAGAAGATGAACACAAAGGTGTTTACAGCTTGTGAACATCTTCTGTTTCTCTTCTGTCCATATTTACACTTGGACTTGTTTTTTGTTTAAGTTGAACAAAAATTGTAAAAATAAATACTACGTTTCTTATGTAATAATGAATACAAACTTTGATCCCTGAATTAAAAAACGGCTGACGGTAAATCTAGTAACAATGACATTGAAATAGCTGAAACTCTTAAACAAGCACTTCTCGTCTGTAGGTGAAACATTAGCATTAGAGCAGACCCAAGTACTGCAATTGCAGTAAAGAACAAACACTACTTCTATAACTCCTAATCCTCATTCTATTTCTTAAGTCCTATTACAGAGTATGAATAACAACCTATATAAATAAAATAAAAAGTATTTCAGCTCCGGGTACCGATATGATAACTTCCGATATTATAAAAGTTTGTTACAAAAAATTAGTTAAACCCATTACGCATATCTTCAACAATGCACTGTCAGCAGGATACTTTCCAGAATCATTTAAAGAAGCAATAATAACCCCTCTATAAAGACGGTAACAAGACTGACGTAAACAACTATAGGCCAATATCTCTAACGACGACACTTTCAAACATTTGAAAAATGTATCAAAAATCGATTTCAAACATTTTTAGATAAGCATAACATTCTCGCTACAACTCAATTCAGTTTCAGAGAAAAGAAAAGTACTTCGGATGCCCTTTATTATCTTACTAATCAAATTATTATGAAACTTGATAAGATGAAGAAGGTTATTGCTATCTTTCTTGACTTGAAAAAAGCTTTTGATACTATGTCTCCGAGGAAATTAATAGAAAAATTAAAATTGTACGGCATTAAAGGTTTAGCTCTTAAACTACTTTCTAGTTACCTCACAAACAGACGACAAAAAGTAAAATATCTTTCTAGACTTAGTCAAGCTGCAATTTCAAACACAGGTACGCCCCAGGGTACAGTGATTTCCCCTTTGAATTTCCTTTGTTACATAAATGACTTATATTTCATTAAGGACTTCCCTGGTGAAAGGATTGGTTTTGCAGATGATACATGCTTATTGTTTTATGGAGATACTTGGGAGGAAGCCTTAAAAAAAGCAGAACATGGTCTTAAACTAGTTAATAAATGGCTGCACTCCAATCTACTCTATCTTAATACTAAAAAAAACAATTTTATAACTTTCTCCCATAGTAAATCAGGTCAACCAAATTCCATTAGTCATATAAAAAGTCATGATTGTAAGTGTAGTTTAATCAAAATTCCAAACAATGTAACTGCCCCTCAATTGAAAAAGTAGAATATATAAAAATATCTCGGAGTAATTATTGATAATAGGCTGAGCTGGAAACATCATATAGATTCATTATGTAAGAAATCAAGAAAATATTTTTACTACTTTAGATGTATAAGACAATTTTGCAACATAAATGTGATGAGACAAGTATACTATGCACTAGTAGAGTCTATACTCAGCTATGGTATCATTGCTTGGGGTTCTGCTTACCCGTCAAACTTAGCTCCTCTTGAAATTGCACAAAAAGCTATCATTAAAATTATCCTTAAAAAACCAATACTATATCTACAGAGGATTTATTTAAAGATTTTCCTGTCTTTAACTTATCTCAATTATTTAAAAAAATCAGTTTTATTATACTTTTAAGAATGACAAACAATATATTGACCATAATTATCAAACAAGAAGTAAAACAAATAAAAAAGTAGCTATTTGTACTTGCAATAGCAACCTTCTACAGAGACATGCCAGTATGGTAGCACTTAATTTATTCAATCTCTTACCAGATCACATAAGAAATATTGTTGATCTAAAATACTACAACAAGTTCAAATCTGAAATTAAGAACTGGCTTACTATTTTCATAAATTTTCTTTTATTTTTATTGTTTAATTTATGTTTGCAAAAATTGTTTTCTTTTCTTTTCTTTTTTAGTAATGTATTTTCTTTATATATTACTTTACATATTAGTAGTATTATTATTAGTATTAGTATTTTATTTATTTATATATATTTTTTTCTTCTTCTTCTATTTTCTTTTATTAAATTTTATATATTTTAACTACATAAATAAATAATATGTGAATCAATTAGGAAAAATTGTATAATATAAGAGACTAAGAGCCTCCTGTTTCAAGGATTACCTTTTTTGAGGCTCTGAAGTTAATAATCAAAAATTGTAAAGTGTCTAAATTTTTGTCAAACTTTATGACTTATTTATAGTATGTATGTATAATCTAATAATGTAATAAATAATAAATAAAAAAAATAATAAGTTGAATGAGATAGTGATGGGTTCTCATAAAAATGGGATCTTTCCCTCCGATGAAACCTCTGAGTTGTCACTATCTCCTTTATTAAATAATATTTATAATAATATATATATCAACAAAATAATTAATAAATAAAAAGTAAACAATTAATTAAAATGAGATCCGGGATGGTTGGATTTCATGACTTTTTCTTCCTATTTTAGCCTTTCGATCAATGAAATGATCCACAAGACCTTGAAATGATAAATTGAAAGATCAAAGGTTTTTATGCAGAACTAAAGATTGAAATGTATACAATATATATAATCGCTATTGGAATTTAAAATTGCATAAGAACACGATTAATAATTTTTCTTTTCTTATAAATCTTAGAAAAACTAAGTGGCTCTGACTTGCTTCTTTACACTTCTATTTCTTTTGCTTATTAATTTCTATTCTCATTTAAATAAAGGTCTATTTACTCTTCTTGAACTCATGCATTAATTCAATATCCCATAATTTAATATGTTAAGATGATAATGATTTCCATCCGGAAAAATTTTAGAACCGTGTGTTGGTCCGCCTCGGCTGTTCCTAGCTGTAAAATTTAAAACGGTTAAGTATTTTAGAACAGTGTTTTCATCGTCAACATAACAGATTTAAACGCATTATGTGTGAAATAAAATTAATGACATATTATGATATTGTGATTAAATAATATTAAAAGGAAAGGCAAGAAAGCCAATAAAAATTGAAAGTAATAAAACAGGATTTTATGTAAAACTAGAATTTCAACTTTTTCGGACTCCGGCGGTTTTTATTAAATTTTAAGTAACAACTTCCTAACTTGCTTCCTTTAGCATTAAATAATAGACATTAATTACTTTGTTGTGTGCAACAGGTGAAATCGAAATAATCTTAGTTTAAGGAAATTAATTTATGGTTATAAAATTGGACAATCTTTTGGTTAGTAACCAACTAGTTATCCTTATAATATGGAATCCACTGGAGCTAACGTCTTTCATTGCCTAACTAGTTTTAAACTTTCGTATATTTCTAATTTTAAATTTAGTGTGTTAATTTAAAATTTGAAATATTTTTTATAAATTACCAAACATAATTTCAAATCAGAAAAATAGTTTTATGCTAACACGCTATATAGTTTTTAACCTTTAAATGTAAAACCATTTGAGATAAACTTATGATATTTGGGTAGAACTAATGACTATTTAAGGTAACTAAGAATAATTGGGTAACTCTTTTTTTGTAAAAGAAATAAATAATCTATCCATCATTTTGGTGGAATAGGTTTGGTCGGCTGACCCTTCTAAAACAAAGTTTTATAAATTAATAGAAAATAATAATAATAACGTATCTATATGTCACAGGTCTAAGACCTTTATTTTTTCAGTAAATTTTGAAAGTAAATATTAGGTTTATATTAGCGAGTAATTTTATAACGCAATTATTTGCAAGATTGTCAACTTATAACTCTTAATTACACGAAAATTATGCACAACTTGAAGATTTTTATGATCATTAATACTGAGGATTAAAAGGAGTAGAGACGTTTTAAATACAATAAATAATCTTAGTAAACTTTTAAAGTTTATTTCTGTATGTCAGTGCATAATTACCACGTACTTATTGTTTAAATAATGGATCCAGATTCAATAATCCTTATATTACCCTAACAATCCTTAGAGCTGATCAATAATTAAAAGTCGAAACATTTTGATTAACCCGCACTGCAAATTAGTAAAAATTTAATGGTATTTATCCTGCATTTTTTACGGAAATAACTTAATTTAAAAAAATGGAATATAATGAAACTAGTAAAGCAGAAACTCGTTGCATGAGGAACTTACGCCAAAAATCCATCAAATACAATTAATCACTAACAAGCCCATTCGTTGGCTAGATAGGGTAGAAGAATAATTTAATAATCAAGCTAGGAGAGCTTAGCCCTAAAAAAATAATAAAGGCTCGCTTCCCCTGCAATGGATAAAAGGCTCGCTTCGCTCGCAATATTGCTAAAAGCTGAATCTAGTTGTTATAATGTGGTGTGTATAATATTTTTACAAATGTGTTATACATTTAAATGTCTTATGATTGTTTTAATAATAAGACAAACACTGTTTATTATTATACTCAAAATGCATTCCAAATTTACTTTCTCTTAATCATTCATTTTTATAAATGTTATTATTGATCCATACTTCTTATCTTATGATACAAACTATAATGAGTCTGCTCTAACTTTTTGTATTGAGATTAAAATGTCTTGAACATTTGCTAAAAGCACCATAAATAAAATATTACAATACTACTTATCTCTGGGAATTAAGTTGCTGTAATATCTTGGCGACTTATAACGAATGTTAGTATGTTATGAAAATTCGCTTAATAAAAAGAATCGGTTCAGAAAAAAATCATTTTTATTTATGCTTTTCTATTTTTAATCAAGCAAAGAAAGTAAAATATCCTATAATAGGTATAAAATTAAAATTTAATCGGTTTTTCTACTTCCTATAATATTTAAATACCATCTTCTAAGTGGTTGTTCCTCTATTTTAAATAATTTAAATAAATATATGTATTATCATTGGGGAAACTTGTTTCTAATAGACTGCGACCATCCACAACTCGCCGAGCTAAATGTTTTAAATAAAAATTAATAATAAGCAAAAACCCTTTAAGATTACGTGTTTTCAAGATTAATCGTTTCGGCAACTAAACTTGTTTTTTGAAGTTTGTTTTTCCTTTATATCTTGTTTTTACGATGAAAGTTTAACAACAACAATGGTATAGGGTTGTTCTTGCCCTTAGGCCTTTGAGACTCAAACAGTGCAGGTTCGTTTTGAACATTTTATTAAACTTAAAATTTAATAACACGACATAATTTTAATAAAAGACCAATAAAATTATTGCACTCTTCAAAATATGTTTATTTTCAAAAGCAAATGTTACGCTTTTATTAATTATGCTATACTATTTGTTTTTAACTAATTGTTACGAACAATATTGCGAAAAATGATGAAAGAAGTTGTAAATCCTCGCTCTCCACTATTACTGCTTCAGTTATACAAACTCATATGAAATATTAGATACCCGCACTCAACCCTCTACTTCAGTCTTACCTGAATAAATAATTAAATAAAGACAAGTTGGCTCTAATGTCAGGTGTTTTTAAGGCCTCCTTTGAAATTTTCACAAAGTTTCTGTCTCTATGCGTGTGTGCCTGTTATTATCGTAGCTCCTAGTGGGTTTAGGCTAGAAAGTTAAAATTGTTTAGAAAAATCAGTCTACTGCTGTAGTTGTGCTATTCAGAAAATATATTTTTATGACGTCATGAACCCGCAATAATGATTCAGCACAAATTTTGAAATTGTCGCATTACATCTAAAGTGGTTGATTAATCATAATTACATACCCCTAATGTTAGTATTATAATTAATCCTTGTTAATTGTTCTTTTAAAGACAATGCATCATTATATGATTCTTTTTTATCTGAAATTTCTTTGAAGGTTTATTTATAATTATATTTTTAATATTACTCTTAAACAAGGTAACAGGTAAAAGGTAATAAGTTTGTTGTGTAGGTCATAACAACTTAACTCTTCATAGCAAAAATAACCAAAAACTTAAAACTGCATAATGTAAAAACATGTTGATAAAATTATTAACCCTCACTACAAGGTTATTGAGTTGTTTAATTTTTATTATTAGGCATAAAATCATACATACATTTGACGTATATACAATATACGCTGGGTGACAAATAATAATTCCGTAAAGACATATTTACGGTTCTCTTATTTGTTTTTATTTTCGAAGAAGATCAAGAAGAATTTATAAGTAACCTAGAGAGAAAGGAAAAAAAGTATCTTTATTTGATCGAACTTGCATGAAAAAATTCCTAATGGATTAATGTATAAAAGGTAAAGTGTTCCCACCAATAAATATTTGACAATAGCTTACAAACTAAAAATTTAATAGCTATGAAATTTTCACTACTAGGATATTACTTGTTTCGCTATCTGACGGTATGCCGAACGTCGAAATACAATTAGAAAGTTAAAATTCATAGGCCGTTAAAATTTTACATTCATAATGTAATATTCAATATTTTTAACTGGCAAGCAATATCAAAATCAATTTTTTTTATCAATAACTTCTATTGACAAAAATTTGTGTCAAATTTCAACTTGATCGGTCAAATTTTCGATTTTTACCGACTTTATTTTAAATCTTTGATGAAGCAAAATAGGTTATCGTTGTCTCAGGAAAAATAACATTTTTCGAGCAGCACAAATAGACGTAATGTCTGATAATTTTGCCAAGTTTCAACTCTTTGCATAAACCTCTTTTTAGGAAAAATTATTCCCAATGTCTTATCATTTGTTAGTATTCAATTGCTTTTACTCTGTTTATACAGTCTCTAGTCAAGCCTATGAGTAAGTCATATAGATCTAACAGGCAGTTGTTAGTAGAGTTATGTTTTGTAGACATTGTTAGTAGACTAGAAGAGTTATGATGATATGTATATATTTTACAAGAAGGGAAAGTATTGCCTTTCACTCCATTAGACTCGTATCATAACCAGACAATGTCAATACTAAACCAGTTACACAACCATCCCACTCTGACTTCTATAACATGTCTTTTGTTTGTATTGAAACATTAAAGACTATTTGCGGTTTAACCTTCTCGTAATTGTGAATAAAATAGTCTTAAATTAGATAATAAACGTATGTTTATTATCTAATTAGAGTTGTATTTTATTACAGTCTTTTTTTTATTCCTAGTAAATTATTATATAAAAAAATTAAAATTACTTTTATGTTTTATGGTTTAAAGCATTTGAACTACATCTGATCAAAAGTTCAGTCATACAGGTCTATCACGAGCTGATGTTTTTGATAAGTTCAGGTTTTGATATTTTTGAATTAGTATAATAATAAACATATGTTGATTATCTATTATTCATTTTGTTTATACCTTGGTTAAAACCATCTGAACTCCATCTGATCAAAAGTTTAGTAATAATATGTCAATCAAATGCTGATATTTTTTATGAGCTCATATTTTAGTCTTACACAGATAAAAAAATATAGTACCTGCTCTAATTTTCATAATATGTTTTATTGCTCTATTTTGAAGTATGTTATATAATGTAAAAATATAGTGCAAAAGATCTATCAAAAAACAAATTAAAAATATTTGTTCTTACCTAGCATTTTGCTACGTATTTAGCGGGTTTTCATCATTTTAGCCATTAAAAGGCCAACTCGCCTCGCTGGCTTGACTTTTTTTTGTATGTATTCAGATAATCCTTGCTATTAATATGATGTGCTGTAAGGTTTCTGCTTTTAAGGTGGGAGTTGAACCTTGTTGTATGACCAAAATTATAATATTATCATAGCATCCTAATAGCGTCTAATTATCCTAAAATCAGCAGCCAATTGGTGAAACCCAAACTCAAAAATTCCTTATTGTCACAATATATATATATATATATATATATATATATATATATATATATATATATATTATATTATATATATATATATAAATTATTAAATTAAATACAAATCATTCAATTATTACAATTTTTCAATTTTATTATTATTACATTTCTACCATTAATTACAAAAATAAAATAAAACTTTTTCTATAAAAGTGTATTAATAGGTGTTGTAGACTACACTACGTTCACGAACTTAGTTGTTCGCTGCCTAATGTAGTGCAGCCTTCGTCCTGTCAGATTCTTTTTTCGGGTACTTCAGGTCCTAAATAAACAAATTACTTGGGTACCCTGGCGCCGCATTTTGTTAACTTTCTTTTCCTTATCCCATTATATAATTAATGATAAGTGACGCATGATGCTGTTTTATAACTTGTCAAATATCCCCTTCCCAGAGTAACTTGTTTTGTCTGATTTACGACTATTAAATAGACTTTACTACAGGATATATATATATATATATATATATATATATATATATATATATATATATATATGTCTGCCTCCGTGGCCGTGATCGTAAAGGCGTTCGATTTCGGCACCGGAGGTCCGGGGTTCGCAGCCCGGGCTATGCTCTAAGATTTTATGATTAGTATTTGTATTAAAAAAATGATTTCGCCAACTTTAATTAACTCTTAGAGTGTAGTAGATGCAACCCACCTGAGGTGGTTCCCGCAGGGTGAATACCCTGATGGGCCGAAAGGCCCTAAAACGGGCATTTATATATATATATATATATATATATATATATATATATATATATATTATATATATATATATATATATATATATAATATATATATTATATATATATATATATATATTATATATATATATATTTATTTATTTATATGAGTCTCAATATAAATAACCACATATTCATTATTGAAATACATTCCACAAAAATTTACATTGTTTTAGTTTTCTCCCTTAATATGAATTTATCATTTTTTTCAATATTTATCGTACTTTATCTAAGATAATATTTCTCTTTTGTTCCAGGTATGTAATATCGCTACGGATCAAGTGTCTCATGGTGACTATTTTATTGCAAATATCAATAACTGATTACACATTATACCATCCAATTTCTTGGCTCTCAATCACTCGTAAAAGTTTTACGATCATTATGATTCTCCATAAAATGTTTCCTGTCGGGTAGTCATTATAAGTTCGCCGAAAAACGTACAACGCACTATTTACCAATAAATATGACCTATAATTCATTCATACAAATATAACAATACCTCCTTACTTGAAATACAACGTTTTAAAGAAAGAAAAAAATGAAAAGTATTGTTTTTACTTGAATTACATAGTATAGTTGTATGTTTAGGCAGCGTAGTTCCTGTACTGGTCAAGTATACGTTGCATTTTCTCTTATTCTGAATATTTTTATTGTCAAATGTTATATATGTCATTTTATAACAAAGATAATTATTTTTTTACTACAATGATATTTGACATTATATATTGGTAGTGAGGATATTTTGTTATGGCCGATCGAATATTTGTTTAAGAAGTAATTACAAAAGGGAGTTGAGTTGATATCAGGATTACAGTCGTTATACAGGGGTTAGATTAGGCCTTGCCGAACTAATTGTAGTTTAGATGTTGGAAAATCTTAACAAAATATTTTAGGAAGTTTCCTTCACCTGCTTTTGTTTTACCAACTGATTCATAAAATAATATTTTAAAAATACGATGAATTTTAATGCTACGTATAAATATTAATGTATTCTAGATTACTTTACATCAGGTCCGCAACCTGTTTTTAAAGCCCTATGACCTATACGTACATAAGAAAAAATCGAAGTCACTAAATTGTGGCTTCTTTTAGGGGCTTTTGGGGTTGCTCAATTATCAAGCACTTCTTGTTACTCATTTTTTCTATATTTTTCAAGCGAAATGTACATAATAATTATATTGGTTATACAAAACTATGCTTTTAAAATGATTGGCAACGCACCCCTTTTTTTGCACTAGCTTAATGCTTAGTTGGTGTTTTTCTTTAAAGGTTTTAACACGGAAACACGCATTCCCAAGAAAAATCACCCGACATGCGGACCACCGCGCAAGACTTATTTTGTAGTTATGAACTTATGCACTGTAAAAGAAACGATAAAAAATTATTGTCCTTACCAAAATTTGAACATAGGTAAATAAGCTTTGAGTGCTCGTGTCGGCCGAAAATTATACAATTCATTCTAACAAAGGAAAGCCAGAAAGTGTATGTCCCTATTGTTCAACGATGAAGTGGAAGTCTGAGCCCAAGGGATTTTTCTGCCGCGAAGGAAAATTAAAACTACTAACTTTGCCAAAGATGCCAAAAGTTTTAATGGACTTAATATCTGGTGAAGATGTCCGTACAGAAAGGTTTTTTAATAGAATAATGTCATGTAATAACTCATTGACTATGACATCCATTGTGTGTCATGAAATGCACTAAGGCAACTTTATGCCAACTTAGAATGCTCATAAGTCTGAGTAGTCAACGTTTAAGTCTTTAACTTTAAAGAAAATAATATGGGTTTAGTGCAACACTACATTTTAAGCGCTTGCAAACTGGAATCTAATCGATGGATCTTGACTAAACTCTACACTTAGACGACTCATAGGTCATATTGACCAAACTATATGCCTCAATGAAATTCTTTCACAAATAACAATAGGTGTTATTTTAACTTGTCAATTCATGGCTTATCTTGTTAAGAATATTATTGTATTCTTAATAAAAGTCAAAACACACGATTTGAGAATTCCTATTTTGATCGTCATTTTATCAAAACAAGGAACGTACCAAGCATGGCTTGAGTATCACCGGATAGACAAAAACATCTTAAACAAAGAATTTCCTTGCTATTACAACTGTTAACAACTTCTATTTCTTTAGTCCTTAGAAAAATTAATAATTTGTTGTTTAATAAATAAAACATTTGCTGAGCAAAACTTGGTTATCACTGCTTTAGTGATAACTGGTTATCACATTTATATTAGTATAAATATAAATTAGTAAATATAACTTTTATAAATTAACAAGTTTGGTACAACTTAACCAAATTTAACCAAGTGCTTTAATTACGTTAATTTTAATTTTAATCAAACTTAGTGTAGTTAATTACGTCTAAGCTAAGTTGCTTAGACAAACCCGGTTTGTTGAGGCAGGAAAATTTTTAAAAATCAGTAACATTTAGGGCTATTGATTTTAAAGAATATACAGGAAACTTAAGTTAAATGACGGTAAAGCGCAAGCGAGCATGTACCTCAAAGAAAATTCGCCTGGCTTGTGGACATCCACAAGCCTATTTTTTTAAAGGTTGCCTCTGAAGGACAAACAACTTGAAGAGTTAAGTTTAATTGTCGTGTTATGCATTTTAATGTTCAAATATACATTGCCCCAGTCTTAAGTATGAGTTTTATTAACAAAACGTTGAACTTGAGTTTACTTATTTGCCAGAATGATAATTACTGAACCTCAAGCAAAGTAGAAGGGGTTCCCCACTCCTTAACTATAATATACTCTAGTTATTTTCGTACATAACGCGTGCCTTACCAAACCGTGACCGAATCTGGGTTGCATCTTACAACCAACCTGTTTTTAACAATTTCAGTCTATGTCTGTCAGTCTTAGTGTCATTATCATATACGGTCATCATCAGTGCTGAAACGAATTACAAAACCTTTCACTTTTTTTTGATGTTACAATTTAAAGTGTATAAAGTCATAATATATGAATATGATTAAAAATTTATTTCAGCCCTTTGTGATGATTTGTGGTTTAAAACTATAGTAAAGTGGTACTAACGATAGATGTATAGATGTATGTATGTGTATAGATGTATAGATTAAATTACCGAATTGTGTTTTTCTTAAGCATGTACATTATAAAATAATTAATACATTATTTTTGCCCTTTTAATGATTTGCGGGAAAGGAAATTTATAGATGCATAGATTGATTAATAACAAAATTACACAATTTTAGGCGAGTTGCATAATTCTTAAATTATTTTTGTTATTCTTAACTTATTATTCTATAATTGGAGAAGAATTAATAATTCTATTGTCTTTATAATACAATGGATAATCATTGTAGATTGTAATTGATTTTAATATTTTTTATAACATAATTATCATATTTTACAAACTTGTAATAGCATTATCAACAGTTTCGATCGTTCATCTTTTAATTATTTAGATTTTAATTTTATTTAGATCGTTTTCAAAATATTTATATAGAACAGATTTTAGAATTAGTTTTCGAAAGTCTGTAGTATAATATTTAATTCTAGTTCTATTACTTTTGTGCGTTTTTATTTTTTTATAGTTCTATGGCTTAATTACTTTTCCTCTACTATCCAAGGATTTACGAAAAGTATCGTGTTTACCTTAACTGAATTTGAAACCGATGTTTTATCATATTTATCCGTTTTAGGCATTTTCATGACGTTTTGAATGGTTTTCATCATGCTGTCTGTGTGTGTGTATCACGCATAACTTTCGCTGTATTTATGCAATAGAGTTGAAACGCGGCACTAAAATTTGACTTAAGGTGCTGCCCGCAGAATTTATTTTTTTAGGCATTGTTTACTGAGTTATTAAAAATCTATTCAAAAACAATTGAGTTGAAAAAAAAATAATTAAATGTTGCATCGCTCAAATAAATTTTAATATGATATTAGTCGCCATTGTGAAAATATTGACTTTTGAATTTTTTTTTAAACATTGATGACCAACAACTTTCAATTATTTTATGGTTTTTATTACGTATGGTCAGATAGCGTAACACGTAATGTACTAGTAGTTAAAAACAAAATACCTAGTCTTTTATTTTGTTCTTTTGCTGTCTTTATTGTATTTGTAGAACTTGACTATAACTTATCGGAAATAGTTACTAGTTTTTATTAATTTTATTAAAAGTTTTTGTAATTTAACATTTAATGTTTTTGTATAATAATACCTCTTTTTTCTAAGAAAAGGAAGCTAGAAATTTTATTAATAAGCTATTAAAAGTTAATTTTATTGATTGTAAAATTTTTAGTTATGAAATGAAACTTTTTAAAAAAACTTTTATTTTATATAAATGAAAACAGTTTTTTTACTCATCAACTAAATTTAAATGCTTACTGCGGTGCTTAATTTACAAATTATTTATCACAGTGTGACTTGACGTGCTCAGACTAAGTTAACATAGTTCGTGTTAAGTGGATGTATGGTTTTAGTTACTTCGTGGTTGTGTTAGTTAAAATATGACAATAATACCAACAATGTCTACAGTAAGGCAGATCAAGAGACAGCAACATCTGAATAAAAACAGATCTGCCACTCTGCCTGGTGAGTCCATATCTGCAATAAATTAATATTATTAATTTTTTATGTTATCATGGTAATAACATTACACTCTCTCGTGTTTTGAAGACATAAACAACTTTTTTCTCACCTGGTGTAATAATACGTGCAAATATGATGTGGAATAAATTTAAAGCTTTTATGTTTACGACTTGCAAGGAAAGCTTTTATGTTTACGACTTCCAAGGAAAGCTTTTATGCTTACGACTTGCAAGGAAAGCTTTTATGTTTACGACTTGCAAGGAAAGCTTTTATGTTTACATCATGCAGACTTTGCATTATAAAATGTTTTGATTTTTGACAAAAAAATTCCAAAGTTAATCCCCAAAGTATACGGTGCTCTGTTATTAGAGAAGTAATATCTTCACATTAAATAAGTATTTCTCGTAGCTTTTTCTACTTACGCTTAATCAAATTTTTAATACAGATGCTATTAATTTAACATCATATGGCCATGGATTGCGTATTAATTGTTTTGGTTCATGGGCAAAATGTCAATCAGTTTGGCAATCATCTTTCGATTTACCATCCTTTTTATTTACTGTCATTTGATGAAACAGGTTTAAAACTGTAGCTGTATTTTAACTATATTATACTTTGATTATCATAATCAAATTGTAGATGAAACTTTTAGTCCTAGATTAAAAATTTAGTAAATTTTCAATATTTACTATGGAGATAACAGTCTATCTACTGTTGGATTTATTGACCTATTACTTTAAAATTTGTCATTTAGATTGATAAGTACGCTGTGTGCCTAGCAAACCTTATTACAAGGCCAGCCTCATTATTTATATAAAGTGTAAATAAAGTGTTTATTGTTTGGTATTTGGTATAGAAAATTTAACCTTTTTTGAGTTTCTAAAATTCTAGCTTAAAAAAATCTCAGTTTTTTAGTTCTTAAAGAAACCTTTAAGAGTTAAAGAAACCTGCCATAAAGTTACCAAGCGTGACTATAAACCTATTATATTAGAACGGATGGCTGAGTTTGAATTTGATTTCACATATGAATGCATCCTTACTGTTCAGCAACTACACTAGAGGCTGTTTCTGAAACCAGTGCAATCTCATGACTGCTGACGTGGTTAGAATAATATAGTACAAATATAGAATCTCACTTCTTACCTATATTCCAAAGAGATCTATCCTATAATTCTATAAGATCTATTATTCTAACCAAGTTTTTAACTATTATGAGACAATGTCCCCTAAAGATTGTTTAGTTATTATTCTTGAGATTTCTGCAGTCATTAGTTAACAAAATACAGATTTTATTGTGTATTTATAATGTTTACCGATAGAAATTATTTATACTTAGTGATTTATACTATAATGGGGTCTTGTATAAGGGTTTTTGCGAATTTTAAATTATATGATGAAGAACATCTTTGTTGATCATTTTTAAAATGACACCTACTCTTCCAGCCTGTATTTTAAACTTTATTACTCATATAATAACCATAGATTAGGTATAATCTAACTCACTTTACCACAGCCTTGTGGATTTAGAATTTCATTTTGAAAATTACCAACAGTAATGAATCATTGTATAATTTAATAATTGCCTCTAGAAGAAAAGACAGCAGTATTTCCTGAAGCAATGAAGAGGATCTCTATTTTTAGATCGACTTTTCAATAGCTTGTAAACAGGAACGTGTGAACCTCCTGGGAAGCAAATAAGTTATTTTGGAAACCTGTTACTATTGTCTATCCTTGCATATTCCTTGTTCACGTAAATGAAATTAATTTTTAGCTAATTCTGATTTTGACTAATCTAGATTTAACTTAAATAAAGTTAATCTTATTTAAGACACATAGAGGTTGGAACATTTCAAATGAGCCAGTTTAAATTATAAGAATTAAATATGGTCCTATACCTTTAAAAATGGTCTCCTTCCCAAATTAATGGACTCCTACATTTATATTTATTGTTTACGCATGTAATCATATTATTTTAGAGGGGCTAATCTAAAACCTAAAGCAGTTTTAACCTTATTAACATCTTAACTAATCGTTTACTGCTTTGATATCATCTATCCACCCTGTGAATGAGCCTAATATATCTAAAATGATTTTTACTGAATGACAAGCTAATATAACATTCATTGTTGTATATATAATTATTACATACACAATTAATAATAAAATATAGGAATACATCGTCATTCATAATTCGCCCCTCTATGACATGAGTGTTAAAATTAGAGATTCGTATTGGATCTTAGGTTGTAGTTTAGGGTTGAATCTGTGTCTAGTTGCTATTATTGATGTTTTATTATTATTATGATTTTAATAATTAATATTTTATTTTACTATTCCTCAATTATACCGTAGGTATATAGGAAAAATATTTTTTTTGAGGTAGTACGTAATTGAGCACTTTATTGGACCGTTTTAGGATGAGAAGCCAATCATTATTGTTATAGGAGGTTATTTAGTACTTTTCACCTCCGAGACAATAATAAATGTAAAAAAACTCCTAGGACGTAAAAGTAATTCATATGTTGCCGCCATTACTGTAATGTAGCGTGTTCAAAAAACAATCTGTGTTAAACCTTCATGAGCTTTATTTAAAAACGTTCATTTTGTTTCTGTTTTTTTTGTAGACTAATTTTTTTTTTCGTTTTTAAAAGGTGTTCTAATTGACAATTTTTGTGTGTTTATTTGTAAAGCTTTTACATTTTTGAGTAAAAGTGTGAAGCTATGGATGAATTTAATGACGGCAAGTTCAGTTTAATAAGTGCTATTTTTTGATTTTTTTAATGAGTGCTTTATTTAATGAGTGCTACTCAAAAAAATAGTGTATGCCATCCGGCTGAGAATGTCTTTATGTCTTGGCAATTTTTCCCGACTCGCTTCGCTCGTCGGTAAATCTAATTGCCGTGACATAAAGACACACTTCTCAGCCTTATGGCATAAATAACTATTATTTGCAAAAAAATCCAAAACCAGTATGAAACGGAATTATGAGTTTCAGGCGTTTTAAGACCTCCTGAGTTGTTTTTGCAAAGTTGTCTGTCTGTATGTGTGTCTGTTATCTTTATAGCGCCCGCAGTGTATTTATGCTAGAGAGTTGAAATTTTGTTCAATAACCAGTCTACCGGTGTAGTTGTGCTATTAGGAAAATATTTTTTATGACGTCATAAAAACCCGCAATAATGACTCAGCAGAAATTTCGAAAAATCATAAAACACGGTATAATAATGAGATCTGATTGAAATTTGGCACGCATGTAGACATGTATGAGACTAACATATGTGCTAAGTTCCATCTCATTGTTAGCATTAGTTCAATTTTTATCGAATGATTCGTATACGTTTTTAAACAAAAAAGTCGGAAAATATTCCAAATAAGTTGAAATTTGGTACAAATGTACCCCTTGACGTAATAAATAAGTGTACTAAGTTTCGTTATTAGACAACAAGTCTGTCTATGATTTTTGGTGGATCATAAAAGTTAAGTAGCATCGAGTGTATTCAGGGCATGGATGGGGGACC
>JACMZG010000008.1:18358499-18433499 GCA_018340805.1 Microvelia longipes | reverse complement strand
CATAGTTAGTAGTTAGTCCTTTAGGAAATTTACTCAGCTTTCTAATGATACCAATTTCGCCTTTCTAGCTTAAATAGTTAAATCCCTATTAACAATTTTATGATGTGAGGTCAAATATTTTTTTGAAATATTAAATTTGACCTTGTGGAAAACGATTGGAGATCGGGTTTATATTATAGGACATTTTTTTTCCTTTTGAGGAGTACTATCACCTCCTTTTCTGGTGGACACTTTATATGAAACACCCTGTATATATATATATATTATATATATATATATATATATATATATAATATATAAATATATTATATATATATATATATATATAATATATATATATATATATATATATATATATATATATATATATAAAGATACAAATATAGACATTTGACAAACAGAAGCCAGTACTGGTTAGGTTTAGAGGTTACCCAACCAGTATGTGGTTAGGTGACCTCTAGAGGAATTAAAAACGGTCTAAAAAGCTTTTAGTCCAAGAGTCAGGCCTAAATGTGACTAATTTTGTACTACTTTAAACCAATTTTTTTTTGAAAATATACCTTAAGTTATAAAGGAAAAGCATAGCCTGCCTATCCAGAGTGGAGCCCTTCGTATAAATGCGCTGCTTAAAATATTAGAAAATCGCACAAATTCTAGTTTTCTTGTAATAAGTGGTTCCCTGTAGGTCGTGTGTAAACATAAAAAACATTGTTTAAAGCTGATAAAATTGTCTATAAAACGAGTGTTCTTTCGTTAAAATCTAATAACTAAAACTAAAGTTATGGCGTTTGTTAAATGGCAAAAAATTATACAAAAAGCCAATATTTTTCTAACAAAATTCGCTGATTATGCATAAATTAACAATTTTTTTAGGTGTTTTTGGAAGAGCCATAACTTTGGTTGTAGTCATCCGATTTTTATGATTAAACACTCGTTTATAGAAAATTTTATCAACATTAAAAAATGTCCTCTTAATTTTTTGAAAACGACACACAGGGAACCACTTATTCAAAGAAAACTGAAATTAGTGCGATTTTATTAAATTTGAGCTTGCCCAATCGTATAAAGAGCTCCACTTAAGATAGGCAGACTATGTTTTTTCTTCATAATTTAAGGTATATTTTCAGAAAAATTTGGTTTGAAGTAGTACAAAATGAGTCACATTTTTTCAGGTTCGGCTGATGGACTATTTACTTCAATATATAAATAAGGTGATTTTTATATTCTCAGGACGAACAGAGCATGTCAGATGTGTTTAGAATTAGTATCTGTATCTGGTGAGGAGAACTTCAAAGGTTCCCGCACATAATATTTCTACGCTTGGTAGCTTTTATTTGATTAGCGTTTATATGCATTTAAAAGCATATAGGGTACATTGCCGTGTAAGTGTGTTTAAATTATTTAGGACTACTTGATCTTCAACTGTTATGGTATAAGAGGATTATTGCCATGTGATATATATACTAAAACACCGCATTATATTTAGTTCCATATTTTATAGCTATGAATAATTATACTACAAGACGCAAATTCATTAAAATAATTACTTTAATGTTTGTAACTTTAAAGAAAACTGCATCTTTTTTATTATTTTTCTCCAAAAATTACTTAATAAAAACTTAAAAATGAAAATTCTGTGTAAAAAATAAAGAGGTCGTTAACTATTACAAATATTAAAAGGTTATATTTACCGCAAGTTGAAGAAGCAATCGAAGAATCAGCTACCGTCGATACTGCTGTTGATATATATCCCTGACCGGTTTCGCATAACGCCATCATCAGCAGGCGGGCAACACTCTGATTTAACTTTTAGTTGAGAGCTTGAGTGTTGCCCCGCCTGCTGATGATGGCGTTATGCCGAAACCGGTCCAGGGATATATATATCCACAGCAAGTATCGACGGTAGCTGATTCTTCGATTATACAAATATATATATATATTAATATATATATATATATATATATATATATTAATATATATATATATATATATATATATAATATATATATATAATATATATATATATGTGTGTGTGTGTTGTGTGTTTGTATATTTATGTATATACTAAACGTTTTCACTGCTATATACATACTGGAAAAGGTTGCAAAGGTAATTATAGGTTATAATATCTTCTCCCACTGTAGCCTTACTTTAGTTAAATACAAATATAACTTCTAACTATGTTACCTAATAATTAAAAACGTAATTTTTATTTTAGATCTTTAATTGTGCTTATTAATTGTCATTAATACAAATATTTATAGTTTATTATTATGAGTGGAGTAATTATATATTTAATTAAATTATTTGATTTTAATTAGATGTGTGTATTTTATTAAGTTTTATAAACTTGTTTTTTCGTAAACGCATTTAGTCTTGTAAGGAGCTCGATGAAGCGGCTACCTATAACCCCCACCTTATGTGAAAGATTATGCAAATCTATACTAAGTTTTTTAATAAGTCCCAGACTCTCTAAACGTATCTGCCGGAAAGTTTCTATTTTATGTTAGTCTTGTTTTGTATTCCGTACGAATACCATCTAAGCCGGACTCCCTGTACTTTTTTATACATTTATTTACGTTCGACTTTGAAATTCAAGATAAAATTTCCTGAATTTTCTGTTATATATTTTGTGAATATTTTTTTTATTAAATTTATTGTAATTAAATTTTACTGAGTTTAAAACGAATAAGTTCGTGCAGTGCAATTGTGATAATTAATTGAGTGCTTTTTGAGAATTATTTACATACCTAGTTCATGCAAGTGCTAAAATGTAAGTTAAATTTTTTTAACAGATTTTATTTTAGAACAGGCAAAGAATTATATGGTATTTTATTACTGTGTTCATCCATCCAAAATTAGGAGAGCACAACTATTATTTTCACTAATTTAAAACTTAGTTCATGCTTTTATTAAGAGCTATAGTGCATTTCCTTTAAAAAATTTAGTTACGCATTTGAAGAATTGAGTTACGAGTCGCTGCTTACTATGTCACTGCATAAGCTGCTTTAGTTACAAAGCATAAACTGAAAACGTAAGCCAGGAATGGACTTTGAGGCACCAAAGCACGCATTTCAAAGGGACTTCGCCCGGCATGCGGTCTTTCGCGTCAGAATTATTTTATAGTTATAAACATCTAGATTTTGAACCTTGAACACTGACTTTGAATACTTAAAGTGATCGACTCCGGATCGGTTTCATTCAGCGTCTCAAAAACATAAGAAATTACTTTTTACCGGCGAAAATTTTTAATCCTAATTTTACAGGTTTTTTTAAAAGTTATCTGACTCAGAAAGTCCGGTTAATAAAGTCACACCTGGTTTTCTACAGGAATCATCTTCTCAATAACTTTGATATTCGCATACCAAGTTTTATTTATAAATGTTTACTCGTTCGACCGCTATCGAGCTTACAAAAATTGGCTAAAAATACATTAATTTTCATAATTTTTTGTTAAATGTATTATTACGTGATAAGGGACCGCTGAAACTGATTTCTAACATATTCCTGGATCCGATTTTCGCAATGACACCCACCTATTTAGCGAAGGAAATTAGCTAAGAAAATCATTTAAATGATTTTAATATAATCTATGACATAAATATGCTTTGCTTTTTCTTTGCAAAGTTCGAAAAAATTAAATAAGAAGTTGTGACTTAACTGTCAGGTTTGAAAACATATTACGGCAATTTAACAAGACGTGATTGTTGAGGAACGAAGGACGCATTTTATAGAAAATTTACCCAGCTTGCGGACCTGTTCCACAGTATTATTATGTATTTAAATTTCTCAAATTTGACTTGATATAATACTATATACTGCTCCTTTTTTCTATACGTCTTCATAACTATAAACGACTAAAGTAAGTTATGTACTTCTTTATAAACTTTTAAGTGAAAAATAAAAAAATATACATCTCTCTTTTACCCTCTTAATAATTACCCTCCTCAGGAATTAATAGCTATCAACGCCTTCGGTTTGACTTCGGGAATAAAATGTTTAATGTTAGCAGTTAATAGTTTTAGGTAATGTAGCATTACCTAAAATGTATTTAATTTTATTCACATGTTCCACATAAATATTACATATGTTATCTACTAAGTTTATACTGGGACAAATATATAAAATTTTTAGTCTTCAACTATTAACAGTCTATGCAAAGTAATCATACATATATTTATGGTTTTATGATTAAATAAATAATTATAATTTTATACATCATACACATATGCGTTTATTACCTTTTGAGATACGGATTATATAAATATTTATATATACTGAAAAAAGGAAGTAAATTGATTTAGAACTATTAAAAATAAATTATATAAATAATAATAAAGATAAGAAATGATATAAATATAATAGTTACAAACTTAATTCGTCAAAATCCAAAGAGTTTATGAAGTTATTGGAAATATTCATAACTTTAAAAAACATTTGAAAATTAGCAGGATTCCAGAGTAGAATCTCTTGTGACAAAGCTAAAAATTAAAGAGCTTCTCACAGCAGCAAATAACAGACAACTAAAAATAACTTGTTGCTATTTTTGAGGAGCTACCTTGTCCCAGCAACATGATGGATCTGGAATAATGTTAAAACAGTTAACAGCTTTAAGAGCTTTTTTAGAAACATAAATTTCTATGCTTTAGGTAATTTTCTATGTAAGGAATATATTTGTTTTCGACCTGCTCTCTACAGTTGGGGAAAAATGTTAATTCCACAACACTTTCTCTGAATTTGTCCACATTTCTTTTCCTAACTTGTAATTTAACTGTTTTATTGGCATCCTCTAAAAGAATTATGTGAGGCTTCTTTGGCTAATCGTCAGCATTTTCATTACCGTCTATACCAGAATGACCTTTGATCCATCTTATTTGAACCGACAAACCGTCTCAAAAGTTTTAGCAATAACAACCAGCAAGATTCTGACAGATGATAGTGACAGACTTGATTTTTAATACAACTAATTGAAACCTGAATGATGGCAATACTTCGACATTGCCTCTGAAACCAAATGATTAGCTATGATAAGGAATAGGCTCATTTCTCCGTTGAATATCAATCTAAGTACATATTTATAAAATAATAAACAGCAATGCTATGTATATAGAAATAAAAATATAGGTGTAAATAGAAAAAAATATCTTTAGTCAATGATGAACTCCGCGATAAGATGAATGATGATGTATTAAGATACATCATCATTCATAATCGATTTGCTTCCTCTGCGAAAAAAATGTTTAGGAAAGTAAGGAAAAGATATCACTTAACTATTCCTGTTCCAGACGAATAACATCGTCTCCCTCCGGGAAAAACGAAACGTTAATTATTCATCATTATTGTCCTAAAGTCTGGAATTTACGACTGATACAACGACTGTTGTAATATTCTCTCGATAAATTATTTTTATGCAAATTTTCAATGAAATGTGGTTGTGATAAAGTAAAGTAGTAAAAGTGGGGAAGAACCTAGATCTTATAGCAATTATGGCTCTGGGACGCTTTTTGCCAGTCCCAAGAACATCCTCACCTCTTATTTAATAGAATCTCTATTCTCTTTGAACTTTTCTGATTCCTTAATAAACTTCAGAACATCTGCCCATGGGAGTTTCACTAAGTCGTCGTCTGGAAGAGTGACTGATCCAAATATACTAAATCTTAATCAGGCGTATGCTTCACACCATCCCAAAACGTGATCTGGCGTCTCCTCCCCAACTTCACACTTGGGACACATTAGTTCTGCCTTAATCTTCATAGCATGCAAATGTCTCTGAAGCCAGCAATGACCTGTCAAGATACACACCAGGTATCTTAAGCTCTGACTCCCTAAGGAGAGAGCCCATATATTCATGGCTTTGTTGGCCTTCTTCAACATTTCCCTAGGTTGAATGTGGTTGTGATAGACGAACAAATTGTAAACAAGAGACTACCTGCCTTTGTGCTTATATATATATATATATATATATATATATATATATATATATATATATATATATATATATATATATATATATATATATAATATATATATATATATGTATATTTCCCCTGGGAAATTTGCTTAAAAGAATATTCTTCTTACCTATATGTTTGTACATAATGTACATTTTGATAAAGTTACTTAGATATACTTTCATACATAAATTTCTTTAAAAATTTTATTATACATAATATGTTCAAAATCGTTATCTTTATTTCTTCTACATATTAAACATGACTTGTATTTCATTTTTTTCTCATACGCACTTTAGTATTTGATAGCATTTTAGTAGTATTTTTCATTTGATTCTAAATTAGACCAATGTGTGTACTAAAAACATTTTAATCTTGATGACTCAGTAGAGAACAAGTTTAATAAAAAATATATTAAGAGCGTGTCATGTAGTGGCGAAATGACATTTATTTCTTTTTCGCGCCAAGAAAATGCAGTAACTGTACATTAATTTTTTCTTCAAGTTGCGATGAGAAGAGTTACGGGTTTTTAAGTAGCTCACATATTGGAAGTAATAAATCTAAGCCTTGTACGTTAGCTACTACTTTACTCCTTTATAATTAATGGAATTATTATGCTTTGTAAAAAATTATGACCGTTGGATCTGGATGTTATTTAAACACGCAAGATGATACCAAGTCTTGTTTCAAAGTTTTTAAACTATCCTAAAGTTTTTTTTTTTATTTTACGAGTTTAATAAAAGGTTTTTAATATTAATTTTCGTGAATAATATCTAATGGTGTGTAGATAACGTGTAGGTAACAAATTTATTTGTCCATCTGTTTTATATTATATCTTGGCTGCTATATGTACACCTTTCGGACTTGTACTTATGTACAGCTTGAGCTTATATATTTATTTTTACGGCTTTAAATGTAACCTGACTTTGTTTTATTGCTTTATTACATCTGGCTTACAGGTATAGAATGTCCCCGCTTACAATTAAATGTATTACTATCATAAAAAGCATAAGGATGACAGACGAAAGTCTCCTTTATACATTAGGTGTTTTTAGTCCCAGATATAATTTGTCGGGTCTGCTACATCCAGTCGACTCTGCGGAGTCAGAGGCATTGTTTATGTTTACGTTACTTTTTTACTAGTATTATGGAGACACATATAAGTATTAATAATGTTACTTTTTTAGTGAATTTCCTTGGAGAAAATTCGGTAATGTAGTGGGTGGCAAGACAGGAGTCGGACCCCAGAGTGTGCCTGACGTGTAATCTTAAGAAATACATTTTGTAAAATCGAAAACTTAATATGCATCCATATGCATGCCCTTGCATACCATATGCATGCCATATGCATACCTTAGTGCCATCACTAAGGTAAACTAAATAACGAAGTTAATTTTTTTGTCACATCGCGGTTTTTGTCTAATACATAAAAAATTCGTTATTTTGTGGTTCATGCCCCTTTCAAAGACTAGTATAATACGAATACATATAATACAGGAAAACAATAATTTAGCTGCCAAGCGGCCCTCAACGCCGAGGTCTCTTGTTTACATAATACATCATTTACCATTTCTTTTTAGTATCTCATAGTTTTGATATTATTATTATTATATTATTCTTTAGCTATTGCAAGTATTGTTAATATCAGATATGTTTATAATCTGCTAAATCATTTTATTCATTTAACAACAAAATGTTTTCCTTATTAATATTAATTCCATTTTTATTGTTAAATTAATATTAATGAGGAAAAAGGAAAGTTAATGACTACTCGGCATATTCTTTTTGTGGGCAAATTATGGGAAATCAAATGAAACTAAATATGCCGGACTATTCTATTCATAACTAGACAACTTTTCCGAAATAAGTTGATGTTACACCGTGTATGAATTTTATTGTGTGGGGTTTCCACATCAGATCTTACAAGTTTGTTATGGTAATTTCACGGATAGAAATCCATAATATGTCTCCCATTAGTTTTATATGTTTTGTTTCTTGCTATTGAACTTACAAGTCTAAAAGTATTTGGTGCTAATATTTATAAATTTCAATCTATTTGTACTTTACTGTACAGCCTAATAATTTCCATATTTTTTTATTTTATTTTTATGTTTGCAAACGGTATTATTGGACGTACATATTGTAATTTTTAATATTACTTTGGCGAGAATATTTCTCATCTTCTAAACTGTGTGAATATGATTTTTTTCTTAAAAAGATAAAATGTTTATTCACTACTTCATCATAATATGATGAAGTAGATTTTCGCGCGGATGTTCGGGAACCGGGATCATTTCTTTTGGAATATTAACTTCTTGTTAAAAATTCAATTTCATGCTCAATTTTTCGGGTTATGCTTAAAATATAGGCAGTATGCTAATGCTCAAACTTTAAAATTTATATATTTTCCTATACAATTTTTTAAATTGAATGGTGTAAGTACAAGCCTAATGTTGGTAATTTTAGTTAAAAATTACCAAATTTTTATCGATAGTTTAAATTAAATATTTTTAAAGTCTATAAATAAGGTATGTTTTTAAAATTGAGTCCATTAGACGGATATAATTCGTTATTTTCAAACCTTAAGAGAGTTTTATGTTTTTTTCGTCACATAATAACTTTTATAGTAAGTACATAATGTATTCTGATGATTACTTTAATTAAGTACATGAATATCATTGTAAGACTTATAATTGTTATATATCCGATGTTAATACTTATAAATGCTAAGATGTATAAAACGACACACCCAAATCCAATTATCATGGCATTAGGAGCAATGTCAAAAGTGACTGGTGTTTCTTACGCCTTATTAGACTTAAGCGCTTATCGACCTTGGGTTTTATTTGAAAACATTTCAAATAGTAAATTCAAATAGTTTAATCAATTAGGGAAAGTAGAGAAGGTGTGATGGAATCTTGTTTTGAAGCTGTTTTAATGTCCTGGTCATAATGAATTGATGAACTCATTGATAAGCAGCTAAAACATTACTTGTTTTGGCTTTATTTCAGTTTCTTAGTTTGTTCTGCTGCCATCTTGGTCTTTAAAATAAGTTTCTTTATAATATCAAAGAAATTCCAATTTAAATTTGAAGGCAAGACTAGCTGCAAAAAGTTTAGGTTTTACGTCTTTAAATAGAACTGCAATAAAACATTTCGCCATCGACTTACACGAGTATTAGCTCGTCTCTTGCGTTTATAATTTTCATGCGATTTTCATGGTTGACTAGTACTAATTACTTTAAAGATTAAAATGTAAGACCAATTCTTTAAATTCTTTCTAGTGACACCAAGATCATGTTTCTAGTAATATAACATATATGAGAATTGTATTCTAGACCTAGCAAAAATATTAATCGTTAGGGTTTATGGATTTAAAAAGTATTCTTACTTCAATTAGGGGTTCGAATATTCTAAATTGCTACAGAAACCATTTCTTTCTATTATCTATTTTTGAAGGGAAACGTATGCGTTGCTGAAATCAACGCAATTTACACGCTGTTTGCTTTGTCAGTAACGGCCATATTATGTCATTTGTTTAATAAAACTTACATTTGTTTAATATTCATAAATCCCTAGAATAGAAAAGTTATGTTTTAGCGAATTTTCATAATGAAAAATGACGCTTATGAGGTTGTTCGGATGACGGAAGTGAGGGTGGGAGTGAGTGAATCGGTTCCTATTGGCTTCCTGATAACAAAAATGTATGTTCGAAAAAAAGTTTATATATATATATGTATATATATATATATATATATATATATATATATATATATATATATATATATATATATATATATTATGTAAGAGTTTCTACCCTTTCGTATGGCGAACGATAACTCTCGAAGGCGTTCTCAAATTGAAACGAAACTTTGCAAATCGCGAGATGTTGAGGAGGTTACGAGGCCTATTGTTTATAAAACATTATGACGTCATCAACCAAAGTTATGACGTCATGAAAAAAAAATTTTTGAAACTTAAAATGGCTTTAAAACAAGGTATCTAGTATTTAGGTAGACGGCTAGCTGAATCGATTAAGACCAATTTCAGCTCAATCGAACCATCACAAATGGCGCAATTGGTATACATATATATATAATCTTGTATATATGTATACGTCTAGGTCAAAGACTCGTACGATATCTGTTGGGTTCAGTAGTGTTAGAGGGTGGGGATATAGTATAAAAGAGAGACCTCTACCTCTTGCTCCATCATGGTAAGCCTACTGTCCCAGAGAGACAGGGCAAAAATGGCTTCCACTGAACCACGCGAGCTAAGCAGACCCGTAAGAGGAAGAACATCGAAGTAGTCTTTATATGGTCGAAGTTATTCTAAAACGAATGCGACCAGTTTCAGCTCAATGGACAATCTAAGTGACGCAAACGGTATTTTTATTTTAAATAATCATGAATATATTTTTTCAACCTTAAGATTTTACTCAAATAAACAATTTGTTTACAAAAAAAAATTTGACATTTTTCTTTAAATTTTATAAACAATCATAAATGTAAGTAAGTGTTGAAGTTGTCTTTATATGGTCGAAGTCATTCTAAAACCATTGCGACCGGTTTCAGCTCAATCAGACAATCTTTAGTGACGGAAACGGTATTTTTATTTAAAAACAAAAATCATGAATAATATATCTTTGTTTATAATGTTTCTTAATTTTAATATTATAGCATACTATTAATAATAGATTATTAATAAAATCTTAATTAGTAAAATCAAATTTGTGAGAAAGCCTATCAGGCCCCGAAGCGGGCCTGTGTGGAGAGGCTGTGAAAATTCGCTAGATACATGGCAAAATGCCATGTAACAAGAACAATAATGAAACAACTCGTAATACAAAACAACACAATGTGGCCGCAAAGCGGCCACAGGGAGGCCCCCGGGCCGCGAAGCGGCCCGGTGGGCCGACGCCGCGTAGCGGCTACGGGCCGAAGGTTATGTTTTTTATTTAGATTTAAATTAATTTATAGATATACATTTTCGGAATGGTTATAACCGTCTGCCAGAGTTGCATATGTATTTTTTTAGAATATATGTATTTTGTTTATACGCATATATCTTATATATCTTATTAGACCACAGCGCTATGCTGATTTAGATCTAATTTAATTTGTATTGCATTTATGATCTAATAAATGGATATTCATATATGTTATTACTTTATTTCATCGTATTCAGAGTTACTCTTAACATTATTTTTTTATATTTAAATTATATTTATCTAATAAAATAATTTAATATTTCATCAAATAACATCTATATATTAATTTTGAGTTTTCTTAAACATACTTGGCTAAACGTTTTTATCTGTTATTTGTATTCAAATTAATAGTTTTTATTTAATATTTTTAATAAGTTAATTAATATTTTTTCTTATGTTTTATTTTATTTATTTATTTAGCATTTTAACAAAAGTATAATATACAACAAAATAAAAACATATAGATTAATGGAACATACTTTTTTATTTATAAGTTTAATTTAAATTATATTTACTTCAATATATACTAATAATTCATAAATCACTGAACAATAACAAAATAAACAGGAGAATAAGAAAAAATAACAAAAACAAATAATAATCGAAACGGAAATAAACAGAAAAAACTAATGGGTTAGCTACTAAACTACAGAACAGCCATTACATTTACTATTTTCACTGTGCTAAGTAATTTTCTGTCCAATACAGTCTGTAGTTGTCTTGGTCTAGTATAAGTGTATGCACTTTCCATATAAACACAAGAAAACTTTTTATCTTTTACTTTTAATAAGTAAAAATTAGAAAGTAAATTATAATGAAGTTTCATCAAACTCAAATGTTAAGTCTCATTTTGTGTAGAAATAAGCTGTGTTTCTATGTGTACTTATGAAAATTAAACGAAGTCATAATAAAATGATACATAATACATGTATGGTTTAAATGTAAGAGCAGAGTGTATTTTGTCATATAGGCAATACTACGAGAAGATTTCTTCTTTCAAAGTATCAATTATAATTAATAATTAGTTTATTTAAACAAAAATTAATAATAAATATACCTTGAGAAAAGATCAGGAGAATGGTAAAATGTTAAGTGGTATAGTTCTATACCCGATTGATTCTTATTAATTCAGGAGGATCACTTCTCCTCCTAGTATGAAATGGTTTATGAAGTTACAGGAAAAGGATCAACTTGTTCTCTATAATTTAACTACCAACTTAAGATTTCCACCTTTACCAATTAGACTTTTCGACTTAAAAATCTGCGCTTATCTAGACAAATAAACCTGACTGAAATAGACTATTTAAGTTTAAATTAAATTTAATAACGTGTGTCAAATATTCTGCTTCAATTGAACATTTTTTATATACTATGATTATCATCAATAAATATAGCTATTAAATTGATAGTTGTGTGTTTTTATGATCTGTAAGTCGTTTTAAGGTGGGCGTTCCATCATTGTAATTGTTTTTATGATTATACATTATAGGTGGGTAGAAATCTGTAATCTTTATCTTTAAGAATATTTCTTTATGATTACTCTTGATAATAGTTAGATTTTTCCAATTTATACAAGTGTAGGAAATAAGGTGTGTTTAGTTAGATTATCTTGTGGCATTAAATGCTACTTATTTGTTTGATTTCAACACCAAATTTTTCTAAAAGAGAGATTTTAAACAAATGTAGTTAAGCCTTTTTGACATTCCTCCCCATATTTCCATAATTTCATCTAAAACTATCAATAACAATAAATTTTTGTTTATTTTTAATAAATAAATGGTAGATCAATAATTCCACTGCATTCATCAAATATCTACGTTTCAGTATATACTTAAATACTCTATCTTTTATATGTCTAAGCACCCTGTATATCTGTACTTATGTGTATACTTAGTAGGTTAATAGTTATATATATATATTTATATATATATATATATATATATATATATATATATATATATATACCTGTAATATACTTAAGTATTATATCTACTTGTATAAAATTATCATAATTAACCATTAATTGATATTTACATGGATTTAGGCATGGGTTAGAGGCACTTTGCCCTAAACATCATCATAGATTCGCTTTCATGTTACATCATAGTTTCATCTTTCAACATAGTTCATGTAAGTCTGTATTTGAAACGTACATTAATGTAAGTTTGTCCTAATTTTTTAATAAAAATTTAAGTTCAATGATAGAATGCTAGGCTGTATTAATGATGTTTGTTTTTCTGTATAAATTAATCTATAAACGATAAGTTATAGGTCAAACAAATACACGACAGTATTTTACGTAACAGAATTTGTGAGAAAGCGATATTGCCGGCCATATTGTTCTTGTAGTACTTTATGGTGCAAAGTACCAAGGTCAGAGAGATAAATCTACAAGTCTACCCACACAGATAGGGTACCTTTTTTGTTCCGTATTTTCACTTTGCGTTTCGTGTGCTTTGTGTTCTCTCGATTTTGTAATTTCATGGTTAAGTTCTATTTATTTGTTTGTTTTTACCGTCCGTATAGCTCTGTAACCGCAAAACTTTATATTGCCAATGCAATCACCTACAGTAATAGTAAGCGTTAAAAATATCGTATACGCAAGAGATAATAGTTGTTTCTGTGTATAATAAATTCACTTTTTATTTACTATCCTTTTCCCCTGCAATCATTTATAAACCCTTAAAGACATTGAGAATTTTGAGAATGATGATATTATAATTCACACTACCAAAATAAAGTGGAGTATCAGGAAATTATCAAAATCAAATAAATTTAAAAAGGTCCTTTTTCCACTTTAATAATTTTAACTATTGCGGTAATAAATTGAGGTAACTTAATTTATAGCTAATACCACGAGTCAAAAGCGAGTGTTTACGTGCGTGATTAGTTGTCTAATAGTGATGTGAGACAGTATAGGTTTCCTACCTTGTAGCAAAGTTGGTTAAATTACGATCTTTATACGCGCTACATCCAAGTTTTCATTCAAAGAATGGTATCTGATGTTTATAATTAAAGTAGCAAATCTGTGGGTTAAGTACTTAAATTAAACTCCTTTGTAATGGTCGAGTGATATTAACCAATCCTGGGCTGAAAGAACTGTTCGTTCTGATAGAGCTGTTCGTTTTTACTTCTCTTTCTATGTACTACTCTTTATACTATTTCTTCTTTATATAGAGGGAAATTATTTTTCATGATCTATTCGCAAACCGAGATTTGTGTAAACTCTTCTGTTTCATGTATTCTTCAGATGTTCTGAGTGGTGTGTCAGGATGTGTGTCCGTGTCACGCATAACTCCGTATTTATGCTAGAGATTAATGTACTGAAGTCAATTTTTAGGTATATGTAGTCTTCTTCTTTATGCCTACTTACGCATTATCTCATCAGTGAATGCGAGAGAAATTTATAAATTTATGTCAACCACGTAATAATTGCAAACAATAAAAAAAGGATGATGTTTTTATAATTAAGAATAGATTTTTATATTTTGGCAAATTTCATTTTTATATTTGATGATATTTGAACAAAATACTCTTAAAAATTGCAAAAATTAGATTTTTTAATAGATGCTTATAGCAATAAGAATATCACCTGGTTTTTGTTCTTAGCAATTTGTCACTTGGTTCTGCTTTTAATGATTTTTGCCTTATTATTCATCCGAGCAGCAATTAATCATGCAATTTATAGAAAACTTAACACTAAAAATGCACATTACCTAAGATAAAAAAATACCTTTTTATTGAAATTGGCGCCTTTCACACACAATAATTATAATAAATTATGGCTCTTGTATAATCTTGTATAATGCATATTTATGCACGTCTGTTGAAAACCTGGTCTAAAACTACCACTCTAGGAAAAAAGCATTAATATTGCAATTTTTATTTTTAATTTTTATCGATCTGTTATATTCACGGTTGTGTTAAAATTAAATCAGCTTAAAAGAAACGAGTTTTATTTATGTATTTATTTGTACTTTTCGTCACCTACTACCGTTGGTATATATGAAAAGTATTGTATTCACCCTAGAAATCCGAAACTGAGCTTATATCATAATAATCCGTTTCAGGGACATTTATGACGTATTAAGCAATACCATAGGTATTTTTCAATGCGTTTGTTAATAGGAGCGTAGTTTATGGTTTACAGTTGTTATATCCTGGACATTGGGTTAATTTAGCATTTCCTGGTCAAGCTCAGCGAGACCGAACTGATAACACTCTTAACATTGTGCTACATTATTATTATTCTGAATTTAAGTAATTATTAGTCCTAAAGGATTTAATAATCGCGACATCCTGAGGAAGAGCGAAGCAAGTCCTGAGTCATAATACCCTAAACTTAGGGTATTATGACCGAAGTAACGGACTTCGGGACCGAAGTAATGCTACATTATGCAACGTACCCCGTTCCTAAGTTTACTTTTCGTAAATAAAAAAAGTATTGTGATTGCGAAAAAATCCGAAACCAAGATTTTACCTGAATTATCCATTTTTTAAAACTTCGTGAGTAGTTTTTACAATGTTTTATGTTTTCTGTATATATATATATTTACAGTATATACCCTTACAGAGGGTAAAAATATAGGTGTTATGGTTTTAAATTATAGAAAATTTTCGACATTTGTCTTCGTCGGTCTAGTAAGAAAAGAAGTTACGACTAAATCCGAGCTACTCGGAACTTCTACTTGTTTGAGTAGCTCGGATATTTCCATTCTTACTTGACTGACGAAGACGAATTTAAAAAATTTTCTATAATCCATTAAATACAATAGTATCTTCTTATATATATATATATATATATATATATATATATATATTATAATATATATATATATAATATATATATATATATATATATATGTGTGTGTGTTGTGTGTGTGTCTATACTAAGTGTGTTTATACTAGAGAGTTCAAAGTTGATGCAAAAATCAATGTTTAGGCCCGTATTCAAAGACATGTTCCTAATATTCTCTTTAAAGAACTAAGAGAATGTTAAGAAAAAGTCTTTGAATACGGGCCTTAGATTTATTTGTGCTATCTAGAAAATAATTTTTCTATGATGTCACTTAGCAAAAATTTTAGACAGAACATATGAATAGCAATGCTAAATTGCACCTAAGGCCTGTGTTAAATTGTATTATAAAAATCTCCGCTTGTCCGCTAGGTTGTGAATTGGTTATAGAACTACCTACAAAGTGCGTAGCCGAGTATTATTCTTACTTATACGTATACTGTTACATTAAATATTATAACTTCTAGGTCATCCCTAAGTTACTACTATGTAGGTATGTACTAGACCACGGGACTAGATAATATATATTTCCCCAAAAGAGCGTTGAAAGTTTCTGATAACATGGTAAAATGCTATTTATGACTTCTTCTGACCTGTCCAAAGGCTTACGAAGCGTCCTTGAGCTTTAGATCTCTGTATTATTACTTGTATTAATCTCTGTTCTTCTTGAGATAATATTACATAAAAGACATAGATGTGATGATTAAGAATATAAATCGATTTTTACTTTTAATTGTCCAGTAAATGTTACTTAAAATAATATGTATGTTAAAAACATATGTAATATGTTAGTGCAGATTAATATTTAATTTGAGTTTGAATTTCAGAATTTTCATTAAAAGAAAAGCAAGAGAGAGAAAAAAACTTCAACTTGTAACTAAACAATTAATCAGTCATGCAATTTGTCAGTTGATTTCCTACGACGTTTCGTCCTTTTTGCGTTAAAATTTTTAAAAAACGAAGTTTTTAGGCAGTTAAATTATGCTACTAAAAATGATCTTACTTTAATAATTATTTATGAATAATGTGCTAAGCTGTTTTTTATTCAGATTTTTAATTTACTGTTATTAATTGAAAAACGAAAGCTGTTATTAAGTTATTTATCAATAGTTGAATAGATTATTAATTGTAATTATAATGGTCAGCTTGTAATTATCGAGTAAATTGTCGATATTTCTTTCGAATATGGTGTTGAGAAGTGTTTTTATTAATTAATTTTTAATTTTAACTATTAATCAACTAAAGTTGTTAGAAAGCCTGTAATCCGGGTATGTATATAGCTCATAGATGTCTCCTAGTCCAAGTTTGCCTGGACTTAGTTATATTACCATTTATTATTTAAAAATATATCAAGTCATTGAATTTAAAATAGTAATTGTTGGTTGGCGAGCCGTATTAGCATTTGCATAAGTCAGCGGCTAATTAGGCTAGCACTAACAAGTAAAACAATCCGTTTTTCGACTCGGCCATGGTAGAATATTTATGTCGAATGTAATATTAGATTATGTTGGTTGAATATGAATGTTTGTGTTTAAGTTTAAGTTTTTTATAGAAGATTTATTTTTTATGTTTACCATGTTACATTAAGTAAAGACGTGAAGCGTCATTGAATTCATTAAAATTACATCTAAATCAAATGAACTATATTAAAGAATATTATAATTAATCTATTTTAAGATAGAAGAAGGGACTAACATAGACATATATAACTAGAGGAGCCCTATTGCTTGAATTTTGAAACATTGAAAAAATAACCTTACCACCTTCGACTATCAATATAGTCAAATAAAAAGAACAAAATTACAGTGACTTATATAGTAGAACGTTAAAAATACAAATCAAAACACAAACAATATGCAGAAAGTCGAAAACAGTTGATTTATTATAACCTTAAGTCACTCTTAGAAGAGGTTTCAATGAAGTTACATAGAGGCCCTGAGAGCCCCAAAAAGATGTTTCAGGTCTCTTAATGCATTGAGATACGCTATGCCCCCTCTATTATATTTCTATGGGGACTAATCCATGAAGTTGATATCTTTATCTTCCTACATCCTCCAACATTTTTTCTAAATATCTTTCATAATGAGCTTCTAGCTCTCATTCTTCATGCTGATTGCTGAATCTTCTAAATAGTACAAAGGCTCTTAGCAGGTCTTATTCAAAGCTTACTTTAATAGTCAATCATATATTTAAGGGAATTTCTGCCTATCAGAGTGTATAAACTGCGGGAGTTATATTCCACAAATCATGCTGATTTTAACATTATTTAATTAGGCTGATTGAGCACTTTTAAACTATAAAAGTGCACTGATACCTGTAACTCTGTCTATTATAGTTTTATTCTTTAGTGTTGTAAGTTCAATTTATATGTGTATAATAAATAAAGTGTTTTTTAAAAAGTTAATGTTAGTTTAATCACTCGTAATTGGCGCAGTCGGATCGGACCTTAACTTAGTTAAATAGTGATTAAGTGATCATCGCGATCTAATCAAAAATTTTTCTAAGTGTAACCCGCCTGATTATCGGAATCAACCTCAACCACACACCTGATTATCAGAATCAAGTACCACCACACTACCTGATTTTTGGAATCAACCGGATATCTGCTACACCAGATTATCGGAATCAACCGGATATATACTATACCCGATTATTGGAATCATCACCGATATCTACAATGCACATAAGTTTAAACACCTTATATCTGTAAGTCATTTTATAATTAAAAGATAAGAAAAAAGAAAATAATTAATATAAAAATAAAATTAATTCATATAAAATCAAAATAAATTTATCTAAGTAAAATATAATAATATTAATATAAATAAAAATATCGTAGTTAGTAGTAGTAGTGTAAAGTTATTATTAAATAATAACAAACTTTTCATAAATGATTTAATTGAATGAATATCAATTAAATCTAAATAAATATAATTTTAAGTAATAAATAATTACAACTTAACTACAATAAAATAAAATAAATTGTTAATTAAATAATTTTATAAACAATAATTAATCATTTAACATCATTGAGTCATTCGAAGATCTGTTGAACGCTATAAGCAAATTAAATATTAACAGCAATATGACCCCCCCTGTGGAACAAGCCGCCGCTCAAGAAGCCGGCGTTGTCAGGGTAGACTACCACTTGTTAAAATTATTTTTAGAAACCATACCGAGTTATGACGGTAATCCACATACCCTTAGTTTGTTCTGTAGGAATGTTGATGCCTTAGTCAGTCAATTTGGGGATAACAATCCTAACAACCCGATAAACTCATTTCTGGTCAGAGCCATTTTAGGCAAGCTTTCAGGTAGAGCGGTCATATTAATTGGTTCAAGAATAGAAATTAACACCTGGGCACAAATTAAAGGTACCTTAAACCAATGTTTTGGTGATCAAAGAAACATTGATTGCCTAGTTCAGGATCTAATAACTCATACCTGGTAGAAACGAGCTACCCTATAATTTCGGTATGCGTTGTCAAGACGCTAGAAGTCTTTTGATAAATAAATTAAGCTCACTGGAGGTATAGCTCAAGAAGAGAGACATATACATATAAGATCATATGACGACCTCGCTTTAAAAACTTTTATTAGAGGTTTACCAAACCACTTGCAATCTATCATTAGACTTAGAAACCCGCCTAATCTAGAGACGGCTATGAGCCTAGTGATAGAGGAAGAAAATTTCCTCTACTCGTCAGGACGACAAAACAATTTAATGAACGGAAATATTCCAAGGATGAATAATTTAAATTTATTCAGACCTACTGGTATGAATCTAAGAGCTCAACGACCCAATCAAATGAATTTAAACCCCCAAAATTTTAATTCTCAAGGTTTTCAAAGACCTATGATGAATCAAAATTTCAGAGCTCCAAATTTTAACAGCCAGGTTTAACCCTCTAACCAATTTCAACGACCCAATCAGTGGAATAACCCAAGAAATTTTGGGTCAAATGTTCAAAATTTGAGACCTCAGATGAAGCCTCAATTTAATCAAAATTTCCAACTTCCAAATCAAATGTCTAGTTCCAACAACTCTAATGTACATAAAGCATATACCCCAACTCCTATGGAAGTAAATAACACCTTGGTATACTCTCAAAATTTCGATAATATACCTAATTTTGACATTAATAATGATTATAACCTCTGGTATGACAACAGTTATTTGGAAAACCAATATCATGAGTATGCTCCTAACTTGATCGATCAGATTTATTCTGACCAATCTCAAGTTAACTTACCGCAAGATATCTTGTATGAGTAATTATGAACTACCCCAAAATAATCTAAATTTTAACCTGGGAGGAATGAACAGTGGAAATCAAGCTAACAGTCAATTGTCAAACAATATTAACCCTTGCAATGCTAACTTATCAGCAAATGGCAGCATTATAAATAGCCCAAATATATCTACTGTACAAGCAAATCCACCAGATCATTCTTTTTTCAAACACCGGCCTCCCAACCGAACAACCCATAGTAAAAATAAATTATACCAGAGAAGATCTACCCTACATAATTATTCCTGAAATCAACGCTAAGTTCCTCATAGATACAGGTAGCTCCAAAAGTTTAGTTAATCCAGAGGTAGCCCAAAAATATTATTATCATTACATACGTAGAGAAAATTTTCAAATACAAACTGCACACAATACCTCTCTTCACAATGAAGTAATTGTAATCCCTATCTTCCCAACATTTAAGATAAATGAAAATCACAAGTTTTATTTATTCAAATTTAGTAATAAATTTGATGGACTCATTGGTATTGATCTACTACAAAAAATCAAAGCAAAAGTAGACATGACTAACAAACAACTAACTACCCCAGATGTAAGTTTACAAATAGTGTATGATACTCCGATACCAGATTCAATAAATAACACCTATTATTCTATACCAGCTAGGACACAAAAAGTTATAAAAATTCCTGTAAATAAAGCCCACAGGCACTGGTATAATAAGGCAACAAGAAGTTGTCAAGGGGGTAGAACTCTCCGAGGCCATAGTAAAAATTAATAATTTTGAATGCATTACGATCATTACAAATAAAAATCAAGATATGGTTAATCTAGGAATGAGAAAACCACTTGACATAGACATACTTGACTTTAACGAAGTAGACATAGTTGAACCCATAAAATGCAATATGACTGAGAAATTAAATCATAGAAATACAATTAAACCCCAGTTGACAGAGGAACAAAACAAAATACTTAAGGAAAATTTAACGAAATTACGCCTAGATCACTGTAATACCGAAGAAAAAAATGCTATTCATAAACTATGCAGCGAATATAAAGATATATTTTATTGTGAAGACATACCACTATCCTTTACTAACGAGATTCAACATCAAATCAATTTAAAAGAAGACAAACCCGTCTACATTAAGCAATACCGTTATCCGCAAATTTACCGTGAAGAGGTACGGAAACAAATAGATAAAATGTTAGAGGACGGTATAATATGTCACAGTAACTCCCCATATTCATCACCCATATGGGTAGTTCCTAAGAAACCAGACGCTAGTGGTAAACAGAAGCTACGCATTGTTTGTGACTATCGGGCTCTAAATAATTTAACGATAGACGATAAATACCCATTACCCCAAATAAATGACATCCTAGATAGACTTGGTAGGGCTAATTATTTTACGACCTTAGATCTAGCCAGTGGGTTTCACCAAATAGAGATCGACCCTAAAGACGCTCACAAAACAGCATTTTCAACCGAAGGTGGCCATTTTCACTATCTAAGGTTAAGCTTCGGCCTTAAAAACGGGCCTGCAACCTTTCAACGGGTGATGGATAACATACTAAAGGGTTTACAGGATATTTGTTTAGTGTACCTTGATGACTTGATAATATTCAGCACGTCCTTGCAACAACATTTAGAACATCTAAAAATAATTTTTGACAGACTACGTAGAAGCAATTTGAAAGTAATGTTAGACAAATCAGACTTCATAAAAGACTCAGTACAGTATTTAGGACACATAGTCACTAAAGAAGGTATCAAACCTAACCCAGATAAAATAATAGCAATACAGAAATTTCCACTCCCAAAGACACAAAAAGAAATCAAAAGTTTCCTTGGTTTACTCGGATATTACCGAAAATTTATTAGAGATTTTTCAAAAATTACAAAACCTTTAACAAACTGTTTAAAGAAAAATTCAATAGTTAACTATAAAGACCCAGAGTATATTAATTGTTTTAACATTTGTAAACAGCTTCTTACAAACGACCCGATACTTCAATACCCCAATTTTGACAAACCATTCATACTAACAACCGACGCTTCTGACTTTGCCATAGGTGCTGTCCTTTCTCAGGGGCAAATTCCAAATGACAGACCCATAGCATATGCCTCCAGGACACTTAATGATACCAAAACTAGGTATAGTACCATAGAAAAGGAATCACTTGCAATTAAATATGGAATCACATACTTTAGACACTACCTGTATGGCAGGAAATTTACAATTTATACGGACCATAAACCTCTACAATGGCTCTTTAACATAAAAGATATAAACCCTAAACTATTCCGCTGGAGATTGTTACTAGAAGAATTTAATTTTGATATAGTTTATAAAAAAGGTTCCCTCAACTATGTTGCTGACTCTTTATCCCGCATAAAATTAACACCCTAGAAAATCAATCCATTGCCGAAACGGCAGATAGCATGGCTAATAATAACGGCGATTCAAAATTTAATGCTGCACAATATTTACAAAATATTTGCTCCAACATAGAAGAATATATGGACACTGACCTTGAGTCAGAAGACCCTTTAGATCAATTAGAGACAGTTCATACTACTAATGATGACGATACGAACACAGGAATACCCATATTGGACGATATTCTCAATAATAAACTTAACCAAATAATAGTTATGCCAAACGTTTATCCCAAACTAGATGTAAAAGTTGAACAAACAGACAGTCTTCAAATATTTCGAATAAAAATCCCTTGGAAAGATAACGATCAAATTATAACAGATTTTCTGACACAATATACTGCCCCTAAAGTTCTTTACCACATGTACTTTTTGGATGACTCATTATACGCAGACTTTTGCAGAGTATACTTAGCGAAGTTTTCAGTAAATGGACCTAAATTAATAAAATGTACTAAACTAGTAAGCTCAGTTCATGATCAAGAAGAACGAATTACTCTGGTTCGTGATTATCACGTAGGAAAAACTAACCATAGAGGAATAACTGAAACTTTAAAACAGCTTAAACGTCGGTATTATTGGAGAGGTATGAAACGACTCGTAACACAAATAATTAACTCTTGTGAAGACTGCAGGAGAACTAAGTATGCACGGGATAAACCGTATGTCCCCATGATGCTTACTCCAACGGCCTCCAAACCATTTGAAGTAGTACATATAGATACTTTTACTTATAACGGCCAGCATTATCTAACCTTAGTAGATGCATTTTCCAAATTTGCCCAAGCACTATCAATAGCCGGTAAAACTGCAATCCACATAAGTAACACTCTGTTAAAATATTTTTCATGTTTCGGAATCCCTAGATCCTTAACATTAGACGGAGGACCTGAATTCAATAATGATGTGGTAAAAGAAATGTTAAAACTCCATAAAATAAACATTCACTTTACCACACCAAACCATCATGAAGGTAATTCAATAGTAGAAAGATTCCACAGTTCGATCATTGAACACTTAAGGCTCCTCTCGGAGACCCATGCTCGCGAGGACCCTAACATCATGGATTATGCCATTATCGCATACAATCAATCTATCCATAGTGCTACCAACTTTACTCCTTCGAACTTGTCTTCGGACACACCGATTTACGTGACCCCCATGAAATCTTCCTCACTCACAATTTTTACACAGACTATGTTAACAATCACAAAGACCGTCTACAGAAAGTTTACGACACCGTCGGCGAAACTCTCAAAACTTCAAAACAAAAAATTGTTACTAAGACGAATACAGCTGGGGATTCGAGTAATCAATTTCATGTAGGACAATACGTTTACAAAACAAATCCAAAGACAAGAAACAAAAAGTCAAACCGATTTTTAGGACCTTTTGAAATAACCAAAATTTTAGATCAAACAGAGTTGAAGTATCAAGAAAAGACTCTAAATCCGAAAAAAATAAAATAGAAATAATTCATATGAAAGAACTCCGTAAACCAAGCGTATTAGATAAGCCATCTACATCTACATCTAAACAAACATTCACTGATTAGTCACGAATGTTTGCCTTAGTAAGAGGGGGATGATAATAAGTAGTCAAATTACTATATAAAGTAATTAGTCAAAATAGTGTAGAAGAATTAAAATAAAATACTAAATTAGGTTTAAATTATAAAATTAAAAGTTAGTATGTAGTAAAATCTTTGAAACCCATATAAAATAATTGTTGCAGGTACTTAATGTTTTCATCAGTTAAAGGGAACGCTATCAAAACTAATCTTAATGATAATCCTGGAATTTTAACTTTAAACATAGGCAAGGCACGTGTAGAGACACCACTGGAATTTTATACAAACATACAGTCTAGACAGAATAATAGAAGAATTCCGCAATCTAAACAAGTTTTATTACAAAATAAAAGAATCAGCGAGAAACAGCAGGTACATGACACAAGACAATGCTTTCCAACTCACAGATCTATTAAGTTACAAGATAATAAAACAATTAGAACAACTAAACCCACTCTGACTGATAATTTAAATATCAACACAAACAGAAATAAACGTGGACTTATTAATGGATTAGGCTCTATTATAAAGACCATAACCGGGAATTTAGATTCTACAGACGCCATGAAGTATGATCAGATCATTACAGAAATTACACGAGATCAAAATTCAATTAAGTCAGTTTTAGAATCCCAAGTAACAGTATTCTATAATATAACAACGGAGTTTGAACAGAACATTAAGACTTTAGAACATAATCAACAGGTTATCGAAAATATTCTAAAAGAAGTAGTAGAAAACGAAAATAATAAATACAACCAATTCACTTTCCACGTTACCTTACAACAAATATTAAGTAATTTCCAAATTATATATGATACCTCGGCCGATTTAGAAGTGACTGTGTCGTTTGCCAAGTGTTTCACAATTCTATAATAAATCTTTAGGGCCTTTTACAAGGTTTAATTGATGTTCAGAACCAATTAACTATCACTGTGCTTCCCTTGATGTTACTCTAGAGAATCTCTTATTTTTAGAAAATTTCATAAATATTAAATGTTACACTAAGGGTACCAAAATTACCTTTATCCTTGAAATTCCGTTGTGACAAAAGACGATTTCGATTATTATCAACTCATATCCATACCAGTTTATAATAATCTGACGTCATCATTTACTACAATAATACCCACAAATGATTATTTGTTGTTAAATGATAAAGAATTTGTATTTTCATCGTAAGTTAAATGTTAACAATTGATTAAGAAATCCTACATATGTAAGGATATTCTTCCATTAAATTTAGATAATAGACCAGATTTGTGTGAAACCAATCTATTGTTACGTACAGGTAATAATAATGTATGTCATTCCACTCCTATAGATTTGTCTCATACATATATCAAAAAACTAGATGTAAATAAATGGATTATTGTATGTAATAAAACTCTAATGACAGAACAGTGTAGTCAAGATAAAAGTACTATATGGAAGGTACTTATCTTATAGAGCTACCTGATATGTGTAACCTATCATTTGATAATAATATCTTACAAACATTTCGAATAACAGAATCATTTTAAAAGATATTTCCATCCCTGATATAAGCCTACCCAGACCTATCAATCCAAATATTCTACAAAAACCCGTTGAACTAAATCCCTTGAATCTTAAATTAGAAAATTTTGCCCAACAATTATCCTTTCAAAAAAAATCCTTTCAGATATTTCAGTACCAATAAATTTTAAACGTTTTGACCCTTACAATATTATTACCATAGTTGCTATTGTAGCAATATCAGTATCCTATCTTTTTTACTCTTATTGTTACAAACAAAATTAAAATCACTCCAGAAATATCCCAAAATTCCTCAGATTTGGTTGGTTCCTCCCCAAATCATCAATTTAAGGGGAAGAAGTTTTATTCCACAAATAATGCTGCTTTTAGCATTATTTAATTAGGCTGATTGAGCACTTTTAAACTATAAAAGTGCACTGATACCTGTAACTCTGTCTATTATAGTTTTATTCTTTAGTGTTGTAAGTTCAATTTATATGTGTATAATAAATAAAGTGTTTTTTAAAAAGTTAATGTTAGTTTAATCACTCGTAATTCGGGGACTATTATTTCAGATGAATAGAATAGAATACTGTTTATTTATATAAAATTAATGTTTTTTTTACAATAGATAACTAAGCAAAGAAACAGCCTACTCCAGGTCCATATTTGCACGTCAGGAGGAGGGTTGCTGGTAACTTATTTACTAAAATGATCAATTAAATAATTTTTATTTTACTTTTAGTTTAGCACACATGTGTAAATTATACCCAATAATTTATTATCAATTAAACCAGATCATAAATTAATACATATCAACATCCAATTCACTTACAATCGGGTTTAAATTATACATAAGTACTTTTTTTATGAATAAATAATTGAAAATAAATTGTATCAATTTATTTGAATTTATGAAAGAAAATAAATTCTTTCAGCAGAGATCAATTTGCATCTTAGGTACCAAAGACTTTTTGTAAAGAGAGCAAGTTTTTCGCATTCTGTCGCTGAATTGGGTCGGAGTAGAGTATTATAATTTTCTCATTATCTTCTGTGCTGAAAAGTAGTAATTTGGCATTGAATTTTATTTACAGACTATTAACTGTAAAAACTAAAGGTACAAGTTTATAAACTACTATTACTTAAACTTAATTGTAAAACTCAAAATTTAGTGAGAGCATCATATAAATTATTAGGCATCTTTACAACATTGCAGGTATTACTTGCATTATTTCAAGGGCAGGCCCTGTCCTAAAACTTGTATGTCAAATATTTGCTGGTTATAAAACCAGATAACTCTTGGGCATAAGCACGTCTCATGTGTTAGCGTAAGTATCTAATGAAAAGATGTGTTATTGTTGCAGGAGGTAGAGGAGATGTATCGCTACCAGGTGCTACGTCACTTCACACCCATTCAGCTAAATTTCCAGTAAGTGTTATTTTTAATAGTTCATTTGAATGATGTTTAAAGTGAAATGATATTTATTAGATATTCTTCTTGTGTATAAGTTTTTTCTCTGATAAAACTTAATTTTGCTATATATTTTAACTTCAGGCAGTTAAATATGTTAAATTTTATATATATGTCATCTAATATTTTTTAAAAACAATACTATTTATCATGTTTGAAAGTAATACCAATGCAAAGTATAATAATATAAATTGCAAGAAACTATGCAAAGAGGAAATTACTCGATTATAAACAGTTAAATAAGCTTCTAAATCTTTCAATATCAGAAAAAAATTAGTCGACTTGTCTAGTCAGGGGTTTTATTTAAAAGGCTTGGGTTAGAGTGTCGTAAACTTACATTTGTGAAAAAATGGTTAAGATAGTGCAGGTATCAACACATACTAATGACACAAATTTAAATGTCATCCAGATTAATTTATATGCCGTCTACATGTGACATAAAAATGCACCAAAAAGACAGAAAATAGGCTCTTCCAAAATCCACACATCTTATGTTCAGAAGCAAAGTTAATCGAAATTACTTACAAAAAGCTCGATTTCGAAACCGGAGGTCCGGGGTTCGTAGCCCGGGCTATGCTCTAAGATTGTATAAATAGTATTTGCATTAAAAAGATTTCGCAAACTTTAATTGATATTTAGAGGATAGTAGACGCAACCTACTAAAGGTGGTTCCCGCAGGTTGAATACCCTGATGGGCCGAAAAACCCTAAAACGGTCATTTTATTTTATATTTATACTTACAAAAAAAAATTATATCCCAACAAAAACACTCCTTGAAAAAATGCAGCCAAGTCTTGCGTAAAAAGTTATGATATCATAGTTTACGCCAAGTCTATTCATTCGCTGTTTTCATAAATCTTGAGGGATATAGATGTTTATTATATCCGCAACGTATGCGCTCAAAAGCCTTACAAAATTTAACAGTAAAGAAATTTCCGACTTGACAAGAAATTAGAAATAGAATAAATAAATAGACAATACCTATTTAGAAAAAAGAACTTTCAATATTAATTTTAGGAAGAAATTCATGATTGATTAATTTTACCTCTGCGTTCCTGCCTAGTCGGAAATTTCTTTACTGTTAAATTTTGTAAGGCTTTTGAGCGCATACGTTGCGGATATTAAATAAACATCTATATCTCTCAAGATTTATGAAAGCAGCGAATGAATAGAGTTGGCGCGTAAACTATGATATCATAACTTTTTACGCAAGACATGGCTGTATTTTTTCACGGAGCGTTTTTGTTGGGATATATATTAAAATTATTCATCAAAACATAAATGAAGTAGGGTGTTTGAACAAAGTTCCGCTTTATTTCTTCCTCAGTATATCTATTTCAGGAAAATGTTGACTATTTGAGTTAATTGAAAATAAAATATGTTTTCAGCAAAATATATCTGGCGTGGTCATGATAATTTTAAATCCAGACCAATCTACTGAAGTACCTCAAGTATTTGGTAACTTCATTTATTCATTTTATGACTCAGATTAATTTTCTTCTTTAGCTTGCTAAAACAAAAATATTACTAAATTTTGGGTACCAAACTCAAAATCTTTAACTTAATATTACTGGCACAATAAAACGTAACTGTAACCTAACAGTTAATTTTCATAACAATATTTTATTATGTATATTATCTTCACAAATAATTTTCCTCAAAAACACAAAAGAATTTTCGAGAAAAAAATTGGTCATTTCATTTCCTCCTAATTTCAGAAGTTGAACAAACAATAAAAAAACACAGGAAGTTACAAAATCTCTCAAAATTAATTTCTTTTAATGAATATGTCAGACAATATTTCATTTACATTTTATCAAAACAATATTATACTTGAAAATATATAATAATACAGTGCATTATTTATTTAGTTAAGCTTTTCGAATTTTATAATATAGATAATTAGCAATTTTAAATTAATTCTTATTGGTTGAACTAAAAAATAATATAAGGCGCAGTGTTGTCAGTTTAACATGTCTACCCTGTAGGGCCAATATAATTAACTTTTTTTTAAAGTTTTCTAACTGTAGAGATAAAGATCTCTTTTGTGGGAATATTCTCAGGGAAAACTACAACTGAAGATTCTTCTTTCATATTTTTTTAAAACAAAGAAAAGATTCTCTTGGCTGCTCTATTATTTATTCATCTAAGATTGAAGTAACAGGTTGTCTTTGAATCACTGTGTTTCTTCCGCTAGAGAAGGTTGAGCTCTATGAAATTATTCAATTCATATTTTTATTAACTTTCACGTACTTTTATAAATATCCTTCCATTAAAGGGTCGACTAAGAAGTAAATAGAATACTAGTAAGTGTGCTGGTACTAATAGGTGCTGAAAAAATATAAATAAATTACTATGGCTTTTAGTTGTATAATAAAGAAACCAAAATAAGACAATGATAAAGCTTACTAATGTGCTGCGACACTATTGATTCTTAAAAATAACACCAAGGAATATTTTTTCCCCATCAGCTGTTAAGTAGGAACTTTACTTCCTCAAAAAAAGTCGGTAAAATGCAAATTTTACTGCCTGAGACAGTTTCGTAGTTTTTTACTGTCGGCGATAATAAAAGAGTTTTTTGCTGTCACTGGCTTCAAATGTCCACTAGGTTAGCACTAGTAGTCATAGGGGGATATACTAGAGGGGGCATAGCCTATCTCAATACATTGAAAGGCTTGAAACATCGTATTGGGGTTCTCTGGGGGTCTGTGTAACCTCATTGAAACCTCCTTCAAGAGTGAGTTAAGGTTATAATTAATAATCGGTTTCCCGAAAATTGTTTGTGTTTTGATTTGTATTTTTAACATTCTTTTATATAAGTTGCAGTTACTTTGTACTGATAGCGAAAGTGGTCTAGTTACTTTTTCGATGTTTCAAAATTCAACCAATAGGGCCCCTCTAGTAATAATATCTCTATGCTAGTAGTTGACAACAAGGTTATAATAATACCTTCCTATTTCTTCTTACTTTTTTTGTTTTTTAATAAATAATCAAACGTTTTTGATAACGAAGTTTTGTTATTTTCGAAAAGTGAGTTATTTATTATCAAGTGTTAAATAAACATGGATAGTGATTAAGACATTGAAAATACGCCGCCAGAATTAAAACTGTTGGCTATCTAGGCGATCAAAAGAAGTATACCTGAAATATACTGTTTCTCTTCTAAATGTTTACTATTACTTCGCCAGAAAAAAGTAGCATATGCTATACACAACTAGGATTTTTTTACCTTAGTTCCTTTTACTGTCTCGCATCGCTCAACAGTAAAAATAGTCGCCTCGGTAAAAAAGACTTTCTTCACAGTCTTGTACCATAATATACTATTTTTTTCAGAAAAGTTTATTGCAAATATATAAAATCTCTTCAATATTGGCAGGCACGACGATCTCAGTGACTTAGCAAAGTCTTGTTAAATATGCTTGTGAGGTTGTTCGGATAACAGAAGAAAGAAGGGATTAATTCCAAATATATATATATATATAATATATATATATATATATATATATATATATATATATATATATATAATATATATATATATTTCATTGTCCCCAATCTCATAAAAGCACATTTTTTTCTTCGGAAATTCGCTAAAACTTTTTAAAAATCGTATAACCTCTTAATTGTTATGAAAAGCATGTTTTGTTCTTCCTTTGGGAAATTCAAGTTTTTCATTCACTGTTAAACAAACTTAAAAAATATGTATTTTTTTATAATGAAAGAAAATAACAGATATTTTAGATAATTAATTGTTAATTAATTATTCATATTAAATTTATAATTAAAGTTAATAAAAGAATTAGCTGACGATAGTTTTATTCAGAGGGTCGTGATGTTATTTTAATGGGATTCCTGTAAAGCTGCCACTTAAAAAATTTGATTAAAAATGTTGTTTTCTGTGAATATTCGCTGGCCTTATGTGAAGTAAAAGAATTTTAATAAAATTACTCACATGAACCATTATTTATTTTAATTTGATTGCATGTGAATTAATTAAGTGTAATCGTAGATTAAAACCTCTTGTGTTAAAAAATATAAATTAGGGGCTGTCTCTAAATTTAAATAAAAACACTTTTAAATTCAAAAACTTATTGAAGGTTTAAGAGAAAATTTTCCCGTATAATCGCAATTTGTTGCTAACTTAACCACAGCTTCGGATGTCCTATGCAACAAAATAACCAAAATAATATAAAAAAAAATGAAAATAATATTTTCATTGGGTTTTTGAGTCCTAGGGATGATTATAGACATTTTGCTCCTTTATTATTTTTGTTTAAGGCCGCTGTTTTTGTGGAAATAAGTGCTCAAAGTGTAATTTTGGAGATTCTAAAAACTCAAAATTAAAGCTTAAGTATGAGACATGGAAAAATGGCTCATCTTTGGTTTAGGAACTCAAATCATTTATGACATTTCTTATTTTTAAATAAAGTTGTGGTTACAAGTTTCCTTATATGTAGCATCATTAGTGACTCTATAAATACCTTTTTTAAAGCTAAGGTTTATAAATAATTTTATAAAGCTAAGGTTTTTAAATAATTTTATAAAGCTAAGGTTTATTAAATAATTTTAGAAAGCTAAGGTTTATAAATAATTTTATAAAGCTAAGGTTTATAAATAAATGCTTTGTGTTTTTTAGCAAAAACTAAGGAATTTTCACTCTTCTAATGCGAATTCTTTCTAATGTAAATTCTTCACACTTGGGGCACTAATTACCGCCAAAATAGCGATCTTATACAATAATATCCAAAGGGCAAAATGTCTTATATTAATCCTTAGAACCCAAAAAAACCCCAATTAAATTAAATTCGGTGTGCTACACACATCGACAATTACACATTCTAAAAAGAAGTTCTCTTTACACAAAAAATACCCGTTTCATAAAGTTTCATAAATGGTTCAAAATTTAAAGGTGAGATGGGGGAGACTTTTTATCCACGTTGTATAATAATAATAGTATTAGTAATATTTAGGATTACATCTGAAAGACAAGTAGCAACACAGCAACAAGGTATTAGCTATGTTCACTTTCACAACTTTGGACTTAGTTACTGATACTTACGGTAGGAATTATAGAAACAGGTATGACACTCTGTTTACATTACTTGAGCTTTTGTTGTTTCTTCATAACTTAGAATTATAGAAAATTTACATTGCTTTGAGGACATTGCTTTTACGGATGTATCAATTAAACCAGAAAATTATCTAACAATCTAATATGACGGAGCTCAATTATATTAAATATCTTAATTATCGTATTAAACATCGCTCACAACTGACTGTTCTTAACGACAGAAGGAGAAACACACTTCTATGATAATATTTTCTTTACATCACGGCATCCTGATATTAGGAGAGATGTTTATCGTATTCACATTTCTGTGACGTAATAGGATGTATCATCATTTATAAATATTTGGGACGAATATGATGGACAGAAAGATTGATAAAATTACGTCACGCCAATCATATTATAACCTCTCACCAATTTTAACTTCTTTATATAGGATTAAATCACCTTTTTTTGACCATTAGCTTGATTTGGACAAAATTTAACATTTAAGTCAAATACTTCAATCAATCAAAAATATTTTATTTATAGTAAAAATTAAAAAAAAAAAACATTACAAGATTAAATGATAATAATTTGGTAAAGTTATATTTTATTTTTAATAAATATAAATTATATATATAGTAGAACAAAAAAAGCACATATTTAAAATTAGATAATGAAAGGTGTTCTATCCACTCCCAAGAAAACAATGCTTTCTATCCCATTCTATATCTTACCATGGTAATGGTTTATTTAAACTTTATTATTGCTTTAATGGTCTTGGCAAAGTACTTTGATAGTCTTGGCGAAGCACTATTTTGACGTAACTTTTTGAGGAAGCCCCTTTTAATGAGATAGTTACTATAATAATAAATATTATGATCAAATGCAATGATCTGCACTATGTAGTATTTATTTATGTACTATAGTATATTCTATGTACTATGTACTCAATTTTTATTTCCTCTTGTTGTAATATAAATTAAATTAAATTAAATATGGTTGTAATGAATGTTAGCCAGCTCTCGGCCTTAGCGAAATTCAGAAAAATCTGGTAGATATTTTGTATTAATTATGCTTGTAAAAGACAATTGCAGAGCCCTAATCTACTTAATATTGGTTTCACCCGAGTTACGAACCCTGCTTCTGTTGTTCTGCTCCTGTATAAGCCAGCCACGAGTATGGGCTTAAGGTTTCTACCTTACACAGCATAAAAAGCTTTCGAGGCACAGTAGCTAGTTAGTTTCTAACATGTCACTCTATCTTGTTGCAGATCGAGCGTGAAGTAATTCTAACAAGCTGTGAGAAGGAGAGCGCTAAAATACCGATACTTACAGAGTATATGAGAAAAGCTAAGACTGCTGCAGCAGTAGCTCCAGATGCTCCTAATATACACATCGCTTGGGCTAAAGTACGTATTTAGCACTTATTTCTTTGGAAGTATTCTACTATAAATAAATAAATGGTTTACTTATTTATTCTACTAGCTTTTGATTGGTTAGTAGAATAGTTACAAGTTGAACTCGAACTCGACGTTAAAATTCCGCGAGTATTTAGTATTCTTTTTTTTATTATAAATGACTAACTAGTATTGATTAGTTAGCAATTTTCCTCTTAAATTTTTGTACTCTACCTACATTATACTAGTCAGCGATAAAAAAAATCTTGATGCTGTATATCAAGTATTTTTTTATCACTATTGTACAAAGTGGCTATTAAAGGAGTGAAAAAGTACCTTATTATAGCGGTACATTATTTCTTCTTTATCATCCTTCCATCTATATGGCAACGAATTCAAGTCATTCTATCTCGTTAGTCTATCTATGTGTATTTTTACACACAAAATTGGTGAACAATCTATAGAATAAATATTTAACCTTTCAAAAAAAAATACTTCGGTAAACAAAAACGAATCGTTTTCAAATTATATCTTTTAAAATGTATTAAATATTTCTTTTTTTATTTTATTTTATCACTTGACATAAATATTTAGAATATTTATTATATTTATGTGGCCTGATTTTTTTTTTATAAATCTTGGTGATTTTTTGCAAGTTGTTAGTAAGAACATAAGTAAGAAAGAGTAAAGAAGGATTTCATCTTATTTAGCATCAGGTTCACGTTTAGAAGTGAAATCAAGATCTAATGGTTGATGGAACACTTGATAGTGTCGTTTAATATCAATCAACATTGGAGAGTAAAAATATAAAATCTAGAATCTATAGGGGTGAAGTGTGTCATAAGAAGTCAATATCTTGAAGATTACAATATGTACATATATAGGCAAACAAATATTAAAAATAATAACAAAATATATTTATAATAGCTTTTCATTAGCGATTTTTTCAAAGGAAGAACTATCTGCCAATTATGGAACTAGCTTACCTACCTTTTATATGACTTAAAGAATTTCGTTTTTTTTTTACTTCCTCGGCTTATCAAACTTTTATTACAAAGACAGGGCAATTGGACCTAAAATACTTTAAAATAACTCAAGAAATTGTATTTTTGTTAAATTCTATACTATGGCCAATATGTTTCTTGTTGGATTTCGCTTAAAATTTAATCAGTTTTTCTTCTCGCAGGATTTGAATTTTGTACTGTTTTCTCTAATTCGGCTTAGTCGTTTTGTCGTCTTTACTGGGTTTTTAATTTAGTTATTGCAGTAAATTCCCTTCCATCCGTATATACACACACACTCAGTTAATGACAAAGTTTTCCAATTCTGAGATTCTGTGTGCGATCAAACTTAAACAACTGATGAAAAATTTATATTTTATATTTTTACTTTCACAATACGGATCTTATTAACCATACCAAAGTTATACCCATTAACCATTACAAAATCCATAATAGTACTAGGATATTAATTTTTGGTTTCATGTAAGTGATATAATGGTGATGAATGAATGGTTAAATTAAGTGATAAAAATGAATAAATTGCTATACCTCTTTAAACAATCATAATCCACGGGTCTCCTGGATTTCGTAGGATAGATAATAATTAAAAAAATGGCTAGCCCTTTTTTTGAGAGGGACCTATAGCCGAAGGCCTGGAGCCTGTATGTTGTAAAGTTCTTATTCAAGAGTTTAAAAAACTATTCGACCATCAAAGAAGATTTTAGGTAAAGTGTATTTATGACTTCTATAGTTTTAAAGTAATTGCGTTTTAGTTTCATAGTGGAGGCCCTTGTTGTACCCAGAGTTTTGGATATCAAAACTTTAAAGCGGTTTGGCATAGTTTAACTGGCAGTTTCTTGAATAATTCAAAGGCTGATGGCTAGATGGTAGGTGGTATGAGGCTAGATGGTAATTTTTGTAATCAAGTGTATGCTTTTGTGAGATAGCACTAATAGTCATTGGAAAATCTTTCTTGGTTTTAGACTAAGAACAGAATCAAATTAATAACTCAAGGAAATAATTAAAATTTAGTACTACGGTCTATTTTAAAATTGTCAAAATGTGCTTGTCAAGGCTTCTTTGTTTGGTGATTTTCCCCCCCCCCCTTGTTACGACTAAAATTATGTGTGGTTACACGTGCAATAACATTGTTCATTAACAATTGTATGATTTATTTAATTAAATTATACATGAAAAGACAACTTGTTTTAATACAAGCCAACGCCAACATTCAGACTCTTAATCCCAGTTATGTTATACGCTTTATTTTCTAATTATTATAAAATGGAGTCATAAATAAGAAATATATCTACCGCAACAGGTTCGTATTTACGAGCTATTCGTTTGCAATCAAGATTTGTAGATTCACATCTAGAAAAAAGTTGTTTGATCTTTTTTCGCAAAGAAATCATGTTCTGCTAAATGATTTGTAATATCATAATTTTTAATTATATCTTCTTTCCTCTGTCAAATGTTATTCTACTTCTTATTCTAGTATTATTTGCTTTTATCTGTACTTGTTTCTTTCTTTTATTTTTGTTGGGGTATTTTAATATACGCACTTATTTTTCTTCAAGTTCTTCAAACAGGACATTATCCTGCTTGAAGAACTTGAAGAAAAATATTTTTATACATTATACCAGGTTTTTATATTTTATTTTTGTAACGTTCCTTTGATTATAGGAAAGGAAAACATCTCATTCGGTTTACTTTATAATTTATATATCTATTTATTTTTATCTTTTATTTTTGGGATTTATTTTGGACGTTTGAAGGAATTATTGAAATCGTAGCGTTCATTGTATTCATTGCGTGTTGATAATAGAGCGAAGTGTCATTCAAATAAGTTTCTATCTGAGTGGAATGTCTCTTTTAAGATATACCTTAATAAGTTAAAAGTTTTGGTACCAAGAATCTGTCTTCTCCCGAGATCTCATTATTTTTAATGACAAGTTCCGAAAAATTGAATGACCAATCTACTCTCAAGGATTGTAAACTTTCAACAAAATAAACGTGGTGAGTAATGTTTAAAGAATGTCAGTTTGCTATTATGTACTTTTTATTATTTATGTTAAAATATTTTGATAAACCCTATTTGACTTATAGGTCAAATAAGTCCTAACATCACCCCCCCCTGATGGTTGTATCATCTGTATTACGAATTTCTTAAGTTATTAACATGTTATGTCATGACGTATATACTGCCTGTGTTCTTACTTTTGAACGCTGTGATATTTTTTGAATATTTCTTCAATTATTAAGAAACAAGATCCAAAAAATATACATAAAAGTAAAAAAAAATATAACTACCATCCCATCTTTACTGACAGATGTATAAATATTTATGACTAAACATATAATCAAACTGATTAGCCAGGTATTTAAATTTAATTCAAAAATATTTTTCATCGATTAGCATAAGATTTAAATAAGTTCATTTACTTTTAAGTCTACTTGAATATTGTTATATATATATATATATATATATATATATATATATATATATTATATATATATATATGTATTATGTGTGTGTGTGTGTGTGTGTGTATATTTATATATATACATTGTTTTGCCACGAGAAGTGTGTGGGTGTGTGATGTATACATACACATACAATATTTTGTTCTCCTAGACGTTTCGCTTTTTTGAATCAAATTGAAACTTAGCACAAAAATCGACCTTGTTAATGTCAAGCTCGATACATAAAATACGGATAAAAAAATCGAATATATAGTTATCTATATTTCATAAAATATAGATTTTATGATTTATCTTTGCCACCATTAACCCACAATAATGACTCAGCGAAAATATAAAAAAATTCACAAAACTAATAAAGTTTTTTGATCGGTATGATTGCATACACATTATGAAGTTTATTTATGAAGTTAATCTTTATTACCAGCATTAGTTTAGGTTTTATCGAGTGAAACGTACAACATAATGTAAACAAATCACTTTTGCTTTTACTCATTTATACCGCTGGTATATAGGAAAATATAGTGTTTGAAGAAAATCCGCAACCGGGATGTCACCGGAATTATCCGTTTAAGGCGTTTTTAAGGCCTCCTGAGTGGTTTTTGCAAAGTTGTCTGTCTGTATATATGTGTGTGAGTGTGTGTGTGTGTCTGTTACTACTGTGTTTATGCTAGAGAGTTGAAACTTTGTACAAAATCAGTCTACCGTTGTAGATGTGCTATTCGGAAATTTTTTTATGACGCCATTAACCCGCAATACTAACAACGTAAATTTCAAAAAATCATAAAACGCGAAGAAATTATGCGATCTGATTGAAATTTAGCTCGCATGCAGCCATGTATATGAATATTATATGTGCTAATTTGCATTTCATTATCAGCATTAGTTCAATTTTTATAGAATGACAAATACGTTTTTTAAAAAATTGTAAAAAATCGGAAAATAATCCAATTGATTTAAAATTTGGTTCAAGCATATACTTTTACGCACAAAATAAGTACACCAAGTGTAACCAAATTGTCACAAATGCGTGGATTAGAGAATCTCATGTCACACAACCAAGCCATTTTGATGTTCTATAATATAGGTATAGATAGATATAATAATGTATTAGAAATTAACACTAAAACCGAGACAAGACTGAGGGGATGTAAAGGCTTTGGAAGCTAGGATTGAGTCAGGTAGGAGGCACAGATAATAAGGAGGGATGAGGGAATACGTCATAAGGGTCTAGGAGTGTCTGTGATGTATGGTCACACGAGTTTCGTATGAATATTACAAGTATATCCATGATTTTTGGTGGATCATAAACGTTAAGTAGCATCGAGTGTGGTCAGTGCCTGGATGGGTGACCGCTAGGAATGAAACGAGTGTATTTACTACCTAAGGACGAGCGAAGCGGGTCCGAAGCTGGAAGGATGAGCGTTGCAAATTCGATGTAATAAGGAAAAGTTCCGAGGTACCGCGCACCCGATTCTTTTACTAATACTTTCATGTGCTGTACTGCTATATATTGTGGCAGTATGCCATTTATATAAAATAACATAACGACAAACTAATGTTGGACAACAACCATGCGTGGCCGCGAAGTTGCCCCAAGGTCCGACACCGCATAGCGACTAAGAGTCCCCAGACCTCTTGCTTTATTTAAAAAAAAATTGTTTTTAAATCTATTTGGTTTCTAGTTACCTACGGCAATATTCGTTGTCGACTGGTATTAGAATACTATGGAACGTAGTATGAAATAAAATAAATGAATATTGAAGAACAAAATGTGCATTTTATTTGGTCAATTATTCCTGGGTTGGTGTAGTAATAGTAACAGAGTGGAGAGCAAAGCCAACCTAAACCCCGTAGTTGCCCACCCCGATTCTTTAGCCCACACCATCCCTACCAAGAGTCACTTGCAAAGGTTGATAAATTAGAGGTTATCTCTCCAAGAGAAGAAAGCTCCTCTTTATACCAACGAAAGACCAACGCCAAATATGCAGGCACGAAGAGAAGCATATGCCTCATACTCTGCAAGCAGGTGAATAGCTGTCTCCTCATAATATCCCCAATTAGAACAATTAGCCCCTGAGATTATAACTAACTTATTAAAATGTTTATTCAACCTACTTAGTATACTGATAATCATTCTTACGTCGTCACGTACTAATATCACGTCTAATATTGGTTGATTTGTTGATTAAAAGAATGTCGTTTACGTTTGTTACAGTCTATGGAGAACCTAGCATCATCATCCGTGGTGATGTCTCACGAGATGGCTTCTCACCAGGTTTATAAGGTAAGATATTACTACTATTCGTTACTGTCAAGAAATATATTATTTGGTAGTTTAGCTTTATATAGATCTGCCAGGAACGAAGCGAAACGCGAAACGAGCCAAACTGGCCCGCAAAGCTAGCCTCGCGGACCCGCGGAAATAGACTTTGGAGCTTTTCGCTAAATCCATGGCAAAATGCCTTGTAATAAAAAGTAATATTAAAAAACAAATAATTCAAAAGAACAACATTGTGGTCCCGAAGCGTCCCTAAAGCCCGACGCCGCTAAGCGGCTACGTATTGTACTGTACCGATTTCGCCACTTAGATCGATCCTATTGAGCTTAACTTCACAAAAGTTATCGTTCAAGAAACCCCTGCATACATTAACACACACTATATATATATATATATATATATATATATATATATATATATATATATATATATATATATATATATTATATATATATATATATATGTGTGTGTGTGTGTGTGTGTGTGTGTGTGGTGTGTGTGGTAGCAAGCCAAACGAAATCGATCCTCCAACAATCTCAAAAGCGTCATTTCCATAATGAAATTTTGCTAAAAAGGTTTAATTAGGAACGATCTTACACTATTTAATACTTTTTATTTGACTCGATTGATTCAATCTGTACATATTGGAGATACTGCCGACTGTAATGTAAATGTCAGACAATGTCCAGTACTTTGTATTGGAGTTAAAAATAATCAAGTAGTCTAAAGTTTTAATTTCCATTACGTTATTCCATTAATCAATTAGTGAAGTTTTCAGTAACCTTGAACTTGACTAAACCCGAATTAAAAGCTTCTTAAAATTAAAAGGTTGTATGGCTGGTAGAGCTACCATATCCTATATGTAAGGAGTTATCAAAGCGTGAACATCTCAAGCTTAATAATGCTGCCAGGGTCACCGACACAGCCTCCTCCGCGCTCGCTGTAATTAACTACCGAAACTCTTTCTTTCCATTTTTAATGACAACATTCAGAGGAATGTTACTAATAATAACTAGTATTATAACTCTTAATTATTAACGAAATAATGTTGATAATTTATTAAAACAATCGAATACGGGGTACCTGGATCTTTTCCTCATCACATCAAATTTGCTACGCTCGTCCTAAAAAATATAAAGAAAACAGCACACTTATTTTGCGACACGTCATCGGACTCGCTTCGCTTGTCCTCAGACTGTTAATAAAATTGTTTTATTCCTAGCGGTCACCCTTTCAAAACTCACCTCGCTCGGTGCAGTTTAACTATTATGATCTACAAAATAATTGTGCGAGAGACACCTAGGAAATGTAACAAGTAAAATGCAATGCTACATCTGGGAACTGTTCCATCATTTGGCATTTGTCGTCATTGATGGCTCGAGAGTAGGACATGTTGTAATGTCATGTCCTACTTTGTTTCGATACTTTTAACTCATCAGGATGCCGACAGAGCCTGAACTTATATTGTGTTCATGGTTGACATGTTTGTAGTATCAAATGATATATTATGATCGTTTTATGTTTATGTCTATTGAAACGAAACAGTATAATTTTTTAACATAAAGGGATAATAGTGTATCGAATTTCAACTCAATTGGATTGTTTCTCAATTTTTAATGTATAATGTATAAATGTTACTTCGGTATAAATTATGAAATGTAAAAATTGTGTTAAAATGATATTTTTAAACATTTTGACAGATAATATTCTTCAAAATATTAAAATTTGAAATATTGTGTCAGTTTGAATTTCATTTATGCTTGCTTAAGATCATCCGCAGATTGAGCTGCTATTAAGAAAATTTACTGCAAAAATGTCTGTAAACCCAGGAGGTTACCGCTTACAGAAAAGGGATGTTGTGCGTCTCTTGTCTAAAAATGGATGTGCTACCTATAAATTTTTGAACATATACTCAGTCTTACAATATAATAAAAAACAGAGTCTCTGTCTTATACTTGCCTCATAAATTGCCGCGTGGTGAAAACATTTTACGATCAACTCTACAAATGTTATGGTGCTTATTTTTTGCATGAAAATGCGGTTTTATAGTATGTATTTATAGTTGATTTTGTACTGATAAAAAACATTTGATTACCTTTTACGATAATTTGACTTAACTATCTTTTAATTGAAGAAGTAGTCGTAAAACTAGAGGTGGAGTAATCATGTGTTTTAACATGCAGTTAAAAAAACCTTATTTGGATCGTTCGGTAGCAATTATCTGAAATTATATTGTCTTTCAAACTTCTTCGCATATGGCAGGAATCAATCTAACATCTTTTAAGTACCTAACTTACAACTCGTAGATTTTTGTTAATACACCAACACTCGAACACTGATGCACGTAACTGCCTACATCATTTCACAAAATCGTTCAAGTGCCAGGTATTAAAAGATGTTTAAGTATTTACCGGCATTCAAATTAAAGATATTTAAATTGGTGGAGAATTAAGGTAGATTCACAATACTCCGGTATTGATGCGTTCGTCCGTTGCGTGCGTAGCGGTCATTGGGATGTGGAAATTGGTGGTTCCACAATAGCAAACGCAAGTTATACATACAGATGTTATAAACAAATTTTAATTAAAAGTTTTTATATTTAAAAGTTGTTTGGGACGAGCTGCTACTGGACATACTTTAAACTATCAAAATTATCACTACGCAAGATCGCTTTCTAGCTTTAAAGTAGACTTATTGATTTTCATTGAGACTGACAGTAATTTTCGCTGTATGGCTCAATATAATTGTGACGAATAAAATCGAGTTCAGAAATCATTATGTATGAAATGTATTTTCACTAATAAAATATTAAGCCTTACCAATAGCCAGCCTTCAACAGAGAAGACTTGAGACCTCTTAAAAGAACGTTACCCCTCGAATGCCCTTATGCCCTCAATCTTATTCTCCGAAGTCTGGCGGGTTCAGGTATCAATCCTTGGACCAGAGCCTACTTCATAATAACCATCATAATGACCAGCCTAAGGTTTCGTAATAAACCTGTTTTGTGCACTGTTCTATGCCAGAAAATTTACTTATATTTCATAGTTGGGAGATTGAGTGCAGTCTTGCCTACTAATTAATTTGAAAAAGGTTCGAAAATACTAGCAAATAAAGAGAGAGGTCCTAGTAAGGGACCTCTAGTAATGGATTGAGTTGTAAATAACACCATCTTTTTAATACATAAAGGAGTAAAACATTGGCCTAGTAATGAATCCTCTTGAGCTATTTAGACCTCTCGTTTAGTTGACCTTGGTACGATTTTTAAATGCTGTAAAATGTAAAAATCTCCGGTTCTGAGCTAGAGCTATAATACTTTTTCCTGTTTTAGAAGATCAATTTGAGCTATGTTCGAACAGTAGTATTAAAGCAAGGCCTACTACATCTACAGGCCTATACATCTCACAACAACAATGGCGGCGGAAGTAGACGGTTTTACCTCTAACGCGTCTTTTTTCTCTACCTTGCATGACATTTTGTTAATTTGTGGCCGAAATTGGGGGGTCAAATTAATATGACCAAGATGATCGTAAAGGTAACGGATAGGGCTATCTGGCTATGTACTTGATTTGACCAAATGTCCCGGTTTCGCCATTTACCAGGCCAATATATTTAGTGTTACAGTTTTAAATTACGAAATTCGTCATTTTAATATTTTGAATACGGGTAACCTAAACGGTCAAAAATAATGAATATTGAACGAAAAAAAAGTTACCGTCCCCGCTGAGTCAATGGGTCAAAATTGCGTCTGAAGATAAAAATTGACCTTTGAGACAATTGAGCTAACTCGGTTAAAACTAATCATAGAAAGTTGAGACAGGGTTAATTTTGTTAGAAATAAAGTATATTAACTTTCCCTAAATGCATGTTTCACAAAATATTTTCAGGTGACCCATTTATTTCGAACCAAAGTTGACAGATAATTTTTACAAACTTTTAAATTAAATTGCGGGAAAACGGTACGAGATAGCGAATTCGTTTCAATGGGCACCATACCCTACTTTGAAGAGATCTACAAGGATATGCCATCATTTTTCTTTTTCGACTAATGTACCCGACGGGAACCACCATTTTTTGTATTTATTTCTCTAATACGATTTTCTTAACATTTTTTGGGTTCGGGCGAAGTATCTTTCCTAGCTGGTTCTTCATCTCACCCAAAAAAAACCAATAAATATTATAATATATGTATGTTTATACATATATATATATATATATATATATATATATATATATATATATATATATATATATATATATATATAATTATTAGGGTGTAGGAGAAACAAAAACGTTTACATGATTTACATGATTGGTCTCCATATTAGTTTAGTAGTGATGAGTGGGCACAAATGAGACAATAATTTTTAGGTGTTTTCACTTATAACATTGCTAATGTCTATTGCTAGACAATTGCTACACTATTGCTATTCCTCAGTTAATTGATATTAAGTTGTCTCATGTTTAACTTAACCGTAGGCTTTTTAGGGTTACATAGGTAATAAAGCCTAGGGTTAAGTTATTACCTTTGTTTTTATTTTCTAATATATCACTGGTTTGAAATCTAAACCAAAATAGGAGTCGGTATTGTCTTATTATAGGGTCGTTCTGTCCGAAAACGCAAGAATACAAGCAATCATAAACCAGAGGCAGTAATCTTACTGGGAAACTTATTATTACTCATAATTTTGGACTCCAGAAAGATAGGAAGTTGTCAGACGGCTCGTGAATGCCCTTGGGTTATTCCATAGACTCTAAAATCCTTACTCAAGATTTAATGCTACAAGTAGTAGCCTACGCAGTGTGCACTTAAATAAATATTTTACTTGCATTTATCATGTTTGATTTATTTTAATTTTTGAAATCTTCCTTTATAAGGTCAAAAACCTTAACTTGAAAAAATCAATGTACATGGTCTATTGTGCTTGTTATGTTAAATCTCTGACGTAGTTCTACGGACCATACTTCTGTTCTTTTTTTCTTTTAAATTGCTTGTATTAATTAAGTTAAAGAAAGACATTTGATTAACTTTAACTTGTACGAATGTAAATTTTTTACCATTAATAGCTTTAAAATTAGAAGAAAACAAACATCAAACAAAAACTGCAAGCTGTTCAGTACTTAGTGAAGTTTTTTAAGAGGTATCTGCTCTATGATCTCGCACCTACAGGCGCTGTGAACTGTAAAATCTACATATTGATATGAAACACCTTTTTGTTCATGACTAACTATTTATTTTATGTTCTCAGGCTGAACCCATGGCACTGGTAGATTCAAGTCAAGTCTCTTCCGAACCATCTCCTATAAGACCAGATCACAGCAATATTTATTCGTAAGTATAATTGTTATTAACAATAGGCTGATCGTGAAACGAAAAAATGTCATCTGCAATACATTAATTATATAGTTATTGCTCAATATTTTTAGCTATTTATTGCATTTTTAAAAATTTTGTTTATGAAAAATTCTATATTTGAATTAAACAAGAAAAAGGAAATTCGTGAACTGTTTTTCACTCAGTATATATAAAAAATAGTACCACGAGCTTTCCCTTGTAAACCATTTACTTATTTTTAATAGGTCGAATAATGCGATATCTATGGCTTTTTAGACGTTCTGGAAAATAATAAATGCCTACGAGACCATTGCTTTTCATCTGTATTAATTTTTGCGTTTTTTCTTTTAATGAATGTTTTAGCGATACGAACGGGGGACTTGCAACGTCAACTCCCGAGACTGAGAATAGCAAAGGCGGATTTCCTTCCCGTACATATCATAGTATAAAAGATATGATATCGAGTAGGTTTAGTAGTAATAAAGAAAAACAGCAACCACCTGTTGAAAACAACAATACGACTTTAAGTCCGCAGTCTCAGCTCAGGCAGCATGGTGTTTACATGGGACCTGCTACTTCTTCTTCCTCTTCACAGGTATTCTATCCTTTCTTTATTGATGTCAATATCTTTTTATATTAAGGTTCGGAAATCCTTAAATTAATTTAATATTAGAGTTCCGTTAATTATGTGTTTTTATTTGTGTTTATTGTAGGATTTAAGGGGATCTGGAAGAAGAAACGAAAATGGTTTCAGTAAAGGAAATTTCCCACCTCATAACCAGCCTGTTGAAAGTGTTTATCAGACACCCACTTCTACTTACAGACAGCCACCACATCACCATCATCAGCAGCATCACCAGCCTCAAATCCATCAACAACCACATCATCAGCAAGATAACATGATGACTCCAGCATTATACAAACAACAACCAAGAACAATTGAACAGAATTATAACATGAGTAGAAATAGTTACGTTCAGGATGATTCTCAACCACAGTGGCATCATCATCAAGCTGAAATCACTCACCATCAGCATCATCAGGTCAGATACAATGGTTATCCTCCTCAAGGTACCCCTCAGCCACATCCGATGAATAGAATAAGTTATAATGGTACTCCGGGACCCTCTAGATTTGACCAACCCATGCACCATCACCCCCCGCATCCTCAGCATTACAGTCCTGTAATGAGAGGACAACCTAATCCTCATAGATCCCCTAGAGCTGTTCATCAACCCCCTCAAGGTAGACCGCCTCCAGCTCCCTATCAACAGAAACCTCCTCAAGACAAAGACAGGCAATCTCCTGGTCAAAACTTCACACAGAACGATGGTAGACAATCACCAACTATTTATCAATTGGGAAAACCTCCGTCCGAGACACCTCCGCCTTCACAAATCCATCAACTAGTGAAGCAACCTACTGAAATTAAAAACTCACCATTACTTGATAAACGTCTTGAAGCTGCATCCACGTCACAACCAGATCCATCAGATAGGCTTCCGACTCCTACTTCTTCGACTTCAGCTCCGCTTACTTCTCAAGAAGAACCACCAAAAACTCTCAAACGTTCCCAGTCAAATTCTCAAGATGCACTTGATTCTGGTCAGTCCTCTCAATTATCAGACACTGTGATCAATAACTCGACGAAAGCAGACATACAGCAAGTTCATGAACCGCCAACAAACCTACCGGAAAATACTACTTCTTCCAACTCTGATAAACACGATAAGAAGACAGAAGCATCTAACATCCAAAGACTCTCTAAGTTAAATCTAGATCATGAAGATGACGACGAAGGTAAATATAAAACTATTTTTTTCATTACTTCCTATTAACTTCATATTTAACGATTTTGAAAATTCACGATCTCTTCAGAAGTGCTCATAAACGAACAATAGTTGTTTATTTATGTGTTTCTTTATGTGACTTTTTATTCACTCTGTTGCAGGTGGTTTTGTAAAAGCTGGAGTACAAACTGATTCAGGAAGAGGAAGTACCATTTATTCTAGTACCAAAACAAAACCAAGTCCGGAACCTGGCCCAGCTAATGGTATATCAATATTTTTAATTTACAATTATAAAAATATAAGCTTCTATTGGACATTCGGAAGGTGGATAACTATTAAAATTATTCTCGTACATGATATGTCATCAGGAAAAATTAATTCTATATGGTGTCAACTAAAAACGGTGTTATTGTTTTGGTGACATTCTAGAATATAATCTTAAAGTTTATATTAAGATATTACAAAGGTATATGTGATACTCATAACTGATATAAATAAATACATATAAATGGGTCTCACTGGAACTTTGAATTGAAGAAATGATGTTTCTTATTACTGCCCTTACTGTTTTGAATCAGTATCTTAGTAGTATACTCCAGTACTTAGTAGCTAATTTTTAATTATCTTCTTTTCTTTCTTGATGCATCATTGTTATTCATCATTATTCATTCATTGTTATTCTAATTAATAACTGTAATTAGGTGGGGTTGGAGAATGGGCAGATTTAGTGGAGTCAGAACTGCGCAACATTCTCGGTCCAGGTAATGCAGGTGGTAATTCAACGCTGAGCGAAAGCATATCATCAGTATCTCCACCTCTACCACCACTCTCACCCACACAGAGTAGCGAAGAACTTAACTTCAGGAATAGAAAAACGTGAGTGATCTATATTAAACATGGTTTAATTTACTTTGGAATCGTGATTATAACATTTTATTTTCTACTTGTAACCCTTACATTGTATTCAATCATTCAATTTGTTCGTGATTTGGCTTTGTTTGCCATTCTCCCCTCTATATAATAAATAAATAATTAGTTTACAGCATCCTACACTTATTCTAATTTCCATAATGTTTTATAAGTAATAAAACAGTGCATCGCGCGCGGTCATATGGTTGATGCCCTTTATCAGTTTGTCATATTGCTATTCTATAAGTGGCATCCTGCCACCGTATAAGCGAGTTTTCAAATGTGTTAGTCAAAAAACTTGATTTTTATCAATATATGTCAATTGATAAAACCGGAACTAATGCTGATAATAAATTGTTGTCTTCATACTTACTCAGTTCATAAGTATACACAGATTTATATGTGTATAAAAGTTTAGCTTAATCAGAAAACTTTTTGAGCGTTTTGATATTTTTTGCGAAAACATCACACATATTTCAAAGACAATAGAGGTCGATTTTTGCACCAAGTTTAATTTTGAACCGAGAAAGCGTTTGAAAGTTATTGTTTCCCATAGAAATGTCAAGGAACAAAATCTAGTACATACATATGTGTTTGTATATAAACCTCAGAAGTATTTATATATTATTTTTCATCTAGTACCCCCTCCCGGCTAAACTTCGGTATACGGTGCACCCTGTTATCAATACTATATATCGATATATTTTTAGTTTAGAGATGTGACGTAGGAATAATCGATATATGCCTTTTCTTTTACGTTTATGAACATATTTTATTATTTTTTAAATGTTTTTTTGTTGTTTGCGTTTTTTTTATTTGTTGCAAAATGGTTTATAACTATTTTCATATTTTTTTATGTTTTTATAATGTTTTAACTATGTTTTTATAAGAATAATCGATGATACACCACATCTTTTTTTATGTTACGCGTATTTTTTTACGTATTTTTGTGTTTGTTATATTCAGGTTTTTATTATATTTTTGTTGTTAATGTTTTCATTTATTTGTTGTTTTTTTTTTAATGTTTTAATTATAATTAATAATTTAACGACGCTGCGAGTTACGCTCAGTTCTCGTTTACGTGTCGCGTAACTAAAAATATATCGATATATAGTATTGATAACAGGGTGCACCGTATACCGAAGATTTACCCCCCCTCCCAAAAAAGATTACCCCCACCTTTCCTCCCCTCTATGAACCTAACCTCATAAGCTTTTTTCCTACCTCTATCCATAAATACATATACATAATATGTTCATACCCTAAATTTCTCTATTTTTGGGATTTGCAATTGTTAGTGGACTTTCGATGAAAACTTTTGCGCGTCTTAATTTTACGACTTTTTCCTGTGATGTTTTGTTTATAGCGTGTACTGTGTAGCATATTATTTGTTTACGACATTATAGCATGTAATGTGTAGCATATTATTTGTGTTTGACACGACATGCTAATGTAATGCTTAAAAGGCCACAATTTAATAATCTGCTTAAACTGGTAGCATTTATGTTTGCAGTTATGGAAGTAAAGGAGCAAGTTCTTCTGGATGGAGGTCAAAAGGTCAACACAGATCTCAACACAATTCTGTTAAAACATCTAGAAGTAAGTTTTGGCATTTGATTTTATCATAGCAAAAGTGAATTTTTTAGATTTCGTTTAGCAACTAAAGTGAATGTAAAAGCTATTATTTAAACCCTTCAAATTGTAGCTTTATTACAAGCATAGTTGTTTGTTGCTTTTTATCATCCTATATCATTTCAAAGCCATATCTTAGACCCCTGTAATAGGTCCATTATAAAATAATGTAATAGTGTATTAAATTTTTGGAGTAGATTCATTAACAGGTGTTAAATCGACAGGTGTCTTATGTGGTTTCTTGTTACAGATGGTGTTTCCAGTAGTTTAGAAATAGACTCCATGTTGGATGAGAACAATTCCAGTGAAGATGACCTGGATTACACTGATGTTAGAGCAATCAGAAAGCAACTGGAGGGGCTTGAAACTATGTATTCTCAGGTATGGATCTTATTACATACTTAAATGTTAACAACAAATAATTTTCTGAGCTTCCCAAGTGAGCTTGACAATTGACTTATTAACTTATTGCCAAACATTTTACTAAGCTGAACATTTAATCTGCAAGTGAAAAGTGAATATTGCAGTGAAATAATACAATTGGTATAATAGATGTTGTGTCTTTACTAAACTAACTGTAGGAATAAAATCAATGTTAACTAGTAATTTACATTTTATAATTTAGTGACAATTTTAAGTATTTGTTTATGTAGTGACAGATCGTTGCTATGGAGATATAGATAAAGGATATAACAATAGACAGTGTTGTTTTGCTCTTTCTGTACCTTTTTATTTCAACTGCCCAATATCTTTTTATTGCTGTTTTAAAAAAGGTACTTATTTACTTGGTTCCCAACATAAAGTTGGGACCCAAGTAAATATGGCGATATAAGGCAATTATTCACTTGGGTACCGACAATATATTTACTAAATTATATAAAAGAAATTATTTAACAATCTTAATAGGGGATGTTGAAAAGCAATGGGGCTTTTGTATGGGGTTGAGAAGGGGGGAAGAGAAAATATTGATAATCAAGTGAATAAGATGATATACTACGAAAGTACCCTTGGTTCCCAACATAAAATTGGGACCCAAGTAAATTAGGCAATTTTTGTTCTCATAGCAAAAAGCTTGGGATTTTTTAAAGTCTTAACTCCATTAAAAATTGAAACTAAGGGATTTTAATGGTTATTAGACAGACCTCCTAGTTCCTATACCTAAATCCACTCGATTTTTTTCAGATAAATTGAGGTTGGGAACCAAGTAAATAAGTGCCATAAAAATGTCTTCGCAGTGTTTTTGTAAACCCACATTGTGTTTATTAAATAGAAATTCGCAAAGGTGCCGTTTCCTGTACCTTATTTGCGAATTCCTCTGTCTGTATTTGTCATAGAAACTTTAATTTAGTTAAGACTCTCAATAAATAATGCTGAATAATGATTATGCTTATGTATATTACCCATCAAAACATTTAAAGATGCTAGACACATTCTACTGACCTTATTTATGTTCTTGCCAATTTAATGGGATCCTGTTAAAAACTATAAGCCTTGTATAGAAATTAAAAAGAATTTGTGTAATAATAATGAAGATATATATGGTGCCCACAAACTCACTCTGGAAAGACAAGAGCAAAAAAAAAGAAAAGATAAAAAGATTGACAATCTTAGATCAAACCTAAAAATAAATACCATGTATATTTAAAAATATATTTTTTATTCTGTTTTGAGGTTTTAGGCAAATTTTCTTAGTTGCTGTTCCAAGGCCTTAGATTTAAATGTTAAAATTTGATTGATTATACTGTTTATTAAAAATAATGAAGAATTACATACCTAACGGAATTATTGGGACATAAAAACTAATTTGTACTTCCTAATGAAAACTATGTGTATTTTTGTAGGTATTAAAATTGCTTGGAGTAAAGAAAAGAGGAGGTTCTCGCTATGAACCGTCTGAGAACAGGATACATAAGAGAAGGATTTGTGGTTCCATGTCTAGTTTACCAAGCTCTGTTAGCAGTCGGCCTATAAGAGATAGAAGAAAAGAACTTAGACATAAAGTTAGGGATATTAAGGTTTGTATAATTACACTAGAGTTCTATTTATACATAGCTATTACATGTTTTGCATTTAAATTTAATTACACTTCTGTTTGTTTTTAGGGAATAAATAAAAGATTTCAGAGGTTAGAATCTCATGTGGTGACTCTGGCAAGGAGTGTGGCTCATTTATCATCTGAGATGAGAACTCAGCATCTGATGATGCAGGTGAGAAATTCAATAAAATTTAATATTTCAACTTTACATTGTATTTAGGTTTGACTAATAGGTTGATATGTTATTTGAAAAGGATTCGTTTCTATGTCTAGGAGCTGGAGGTAATAAGGAGCGAGTTGGCATCCTTGAGGCTCCTACAGCAGGCTACAAGAAACACAAGTCCCGCAAAACCTACTCCAGACAAAGTGAAAAAATTAACAAAATTCTTCGGAGACGAGCCTCCCCTCCTCAGGCTATTCCTCAAACAACTTGGATATGAGGTAAAAAATGAGTGTTATTTATATTTGTCTCCGTCCAGCTCTGGTATTCTGAAAATGCTGGCTAGAAATGAGATTTTTATATTTAATAACCAATTTGGCTTCTTGTGTTCTATTTTCATTTCTTGATTCAGTCAATCTAAGGCTAGATTGAAACATCCAAATAATAAGCTAATTTAGCAATTGTAAGATTTGAATTATTTTAGTTGAGAGACATTTTTTATTGTGTCATTTCATCCTTACATGACTTTAACTCTCTACTAGGCGCGCCTAGGAAAGTTACAATACCAGGCGCATTCTTATGTTGCACGATAACTTCTAAAATATGAACAAATAATGAGTAAAAAGTGTTTAATACCTATCTTTAGGCATAAATGTTATTATTTATTAATTTTAAATATGTTTATGAATAAAAAAAAACTAAAAAGAACGAAACAATCATTCATCTGCTGGATTTGCAATTATTATTTCTCGGAAATCACCAAACATCATACTTACATGATTTTTTTAAAAAATAGAGGGTGAGGGGTTATATAGAGATAGAAAGGGGGTTAGGGGAATTAAGTTAGAGCGATTATATTAAATGAATAAAGTAAATAAATAAATAACAGAAGTTACACAATTAAAAATAATATAAAAAATACATACATTACTGGTGGCCACAGGGATTAAGCTGCAATTGAACTTTTTTTGTATAAGAACTTTATGAAAAATTAGGTCTCATTATGGTCCACTGGATAATGATATTATTATCTAATGTTAAAGGTTGAGACTTGACATTAGACTGACGTTCAGTTGAAGCATACCTCGAGCCTCTGTGACCTTGACTAATCATTACAAATTTTATTAAAAAAAATTAAATTTTGCGGGTAAATCCTCGCGCCCAGTAAAGGGTTAAAAGTCCTAGAAAATTGTAATTAATTTTAACAAAACTACTTTTGTGTATTGAGCATTTTTATTAGTTCGAAAAGAAAGATTAAGGCAATTATGTAGTATACCACATATCTTTGGTATTCTACATAATCTTTGGATTAAGGTTACCATGGTGACCTTATTTCTATCATGGTGATTATATTTAGTCCTTTGTACCTTATCATAAGTTTATTACCAGAGGTCAACTAGAAAGTGGACAAATTAATGAGTGTTGGCATTGCTTTAAGCTGCCCTTTGTTCTATTTATTTTCATTGTGACTTACACATTTTTTGTGCAACATAGTGTATAATAATATGTAATAATAATATTTTGTATAAACATCGTTTTACTTATCTATTAAAACTGTAAATAAATAAATTATGACAACTGACTACACTAACTTTATATATTTATAAAGATAAATTATTAAAGATTTATTTATAAATAAATAAACAAAAACTTTTTAATTCTTAAAGGTATATAATGGTTTTAACGTCGATTAAGATTTTTCAACCTTTAAATCTACCATTAACTTCTGAATAATTTTACTTACTTATTGCCTAATATGTAATTTAATACTTTGTTCTTAGAAATATGCTCCAATGTTTGAGAAGGAAAGGATAGGCTTGGTTGAGCTTCCCTACATGAGTGAGGAGAGATTGGTTAAGTTGGGAATTCCCTTAGGACCAAGACTTAGGATCATGCAGCAAGCACAATTTGCACTCGCAACTCAACATCCTAATACACTTTGCATTGTTTAGTTATTATGTACCACTGTTGTTTTTAATGTTAATGTAATATAAGGAATAAATGCTCTCACCAAAGTTATGAACACCCTGAATTGTAATACTTTTAAAGAAGTTTATAAAAACTAAACAAACTATAATTATATAATTAAGTTTAAAGATGACTGCAGTCCTAAATAGTTGTTAATTTATTTAATTATTAATTAAATTAACAATTATTTAGAGCTGCAGTCTTCATTAAACTTAATTATATAATTATAAAAACTAAACAAATTATAATTATATAAATAAGTTTAAAGATGACTGCAGTCCTAAATAATTGTTAATTTATTTAATTATCAATTAAATTAACAATTATTTAGGGCTGGAGTCTTCATTAAACTTAATCATATAATTAATTATATAATTGGATATCAGTTCAAGAAATTTACTCTTTTATAAACTATAATTAGTTTCATATACATTTAAATCTCTGAACAAACAGTTAAAAATCATGGTTGGATAATTATAATTTCTAATATAAATTTTCAAAACTAACTTAAGAGAAAATAAGTGTTCAACACATTTTCTTGAGTTTAGGAAGTAAAATTGTTTTACTTGTTCAATTTCATATAAATATTAACTCTAAATTGTAAGTTAGTTGACACAAAATTTAATCAAAATAACTATTTGTCATTTTTAGCTCAAATAAATGTTTAAATAATGTTTGAAGCTCATTACTATTTAATATATAATTGTAATTAACTATTAAAATGTAATTATTGTAAATAATTTTGTTATATTTGAATTTTCAGTGTTCTTACTTATTAGAATAGAAAAGCTATGACTTTTAATCTAAATTAAAGTATTATTATTTATATAAACTAGTTAAAATTATACCAAAGTATAGAAGTTACAGATTATGTTTTATTGTATTTGTTTTATGAATTTAATTATAGGATATGTTATATTTTAAATTGATAGCAAAAATATCTTAATTCACTAAATTTTTGAAAATTAAATTAAATTGTTATTGATAATGAAATGTGAATATTTTAATGAAGGGATATCAAAGTTTAAAGCATATGTCCTTGATTTAGAGCTATGATCTATTTAATAAATATGACCAAATATAATTTTAATTATTCATAAATGTGTCTTTAACAACTGTATCAAAATTTAATTATTTCCCAGAATTTAAGTATTAATTATATTAAACTTCAACATATTTTTCAAATCTACTGCGTAATTGTTTAAATTTATTACATATGAGTATGTAGACAGTATTTTAAAAAACTTTTTCAAACACTATTGGAAGATTGGCTATTATATTGAAAATAAATTAAAGGTATGCTTTTATTGTTCATAACACCAAAATCGTTTTTAAGTTGGTTAAATCAACAAATATATGTAAATTTAATTAGTCCATTTACTTTCGGTTTGAGTTGCTGAATACTAATAAGATCACTAAGCTCTAATATATGATCAAAATCTTCATTGTATTGAATTATTCATGTATAAAATTATAAGTATTTATGTGGAAATGCTCTAAAGAGAATAAAAATCCATTTTCACCAGTCTTTTAACTAAGTGTATATTAAGTATTTTTCAAGGTTTCATAATAATAAAATAATTATGTAGGTGATAGTACTATGTTTTAAAATATGTAATAGTTTTAACTATTTTATAATTATGTACCTTAAAAAAGACTTTGCCAAGTCTTTTTCTAGTTGAAAACTTGGTAAATTGTTTTTTATTCTCTTTAGACCAATTCCATCTAAATACTTCAATACAACTCTCAAACCTTTTAATATATTTGTGTATATACTCAACATTCCTGTATAAAACTGTAAATAAGTAACTCAAAGATAGTCGCACAGATTAAATTTAATTTCATATTAAGATTTAATGTACTCTAAGGTTAACTGTAAATTTGTAAATGTTAAAAAAGATTATATTTAATTATATATTTTATTACTTTTATTTTGTCTACTCTTTATTCTTGATGAGACCAGTCAGAAAAAATATAGTCTGTGTAAAACTTCTGTGGGTCCATGAACCAATAGGGAGGATAATGAGAGTCAAATAAAGTTAACTAATTATCAATGAACTGAAATGGAGTTCTTTGAGGATCAAAAGTTTTTTGTATACATGGAGTTAGGCTTTTTGATCAGCCATTAAGGGCATATAAAATATATTTATTCAAAAATATGATGCAATTTTAAAAACTATTATTTAGGATCATCATTTAGGATCATGAGTTTATACTTTAACTCTTAAAAAAAATTAACTCTTTAATATTCTGTAAATAGCTTTGAAAAATAGGTAAATACTTGGTGGAACATTTCAGGTGCACCTCAAGGCCAAAGGCCACTTGTTTTTTGTCGCTATTACTGCTATGGTAATTTTTAATTAATTTTATGATTTGAAAAGAATTTTATAATTTGATAAAATAAAATATATCATGATAAAGATTGATTTAAAAACAACAAACTCAGAGACATTTGATACTTATATCACCATATTTCAGAAATTTTTCATTAAGCTATTGTTAGAGATATATTTTAGATTTTTGTCAAAAAATAATCATTTCAGATGGGTTTTAAACAAAAATCTATAATACTAAAGGGCTGAAGGCCCCGTTATTCTTATTGTTTTTATATTTAACTGGTTCTAACCATAAACCTTTTATCAAAGAAATAGCTTATGTGATACAAGGCCTTGCCTAAGCTTGATGTTTGTGACAAGTTTCAACTCTCTTGAGCAATCTAAGCGAGAGTGTAGTACACACAGCAAACCACTCAGAACATTATAGTAATCTCGATTTCTTATTTTTGGGGTAAATAATATATATTTTTACTATATCTCTGGTAGAAAGGGAGGTGCATTCATTACCTTACCCTTATTTTAAGGTTTTATAGTCAATAATGCTGCTTTATATACAATAATGTCAATACAATTTCATAAACAATAGGGTTCGGGACATTAATTAGTTTGACTTTGTAAGTTTTATTTATATATATATATCTAAATATAAATAAATCATGGATGGAAAACGAAACTTGTGTACTTATTTATAACGTAGTACCGAATTTCAACTTAATTGGGTTATTTTTCGATTTTTTAAAAAAAATGTTGCCAAGTCATTTCACATAAAACGTGACATATATGTTGGACTTATATTATATGACTTCATGTGTGCCAAATTTCAAATCAATCTAAACATTTTCCCGTGTTTTATGAATTTTTAAAATTTTGCTAATTCATTATTGCAGGTTCATGACGTCATACAAAAATATAAAATAGGGTATAGGGTCAAAACGTCTTAAGTTGTGAGGTTAAGAGTAGGGAATGTGAAGTGGTGAGGAAAAAATTTGATGTACTGCGTACCCAATTTTTTATTACACATTAATAAATCTAAAGCAATTAAAATTTTAAAAATCTTTATTCATTGAATAAATTATGAAAAGTTAATGTTTTGGTGTGGAATATTTACGTTAGGGAACTCTGCTGCTACGCTTGTACAAGGCCTATATTTTCTCTAACAAATATCTTTGTTTTAAAATAAATGCCTTGTGATTTTCCCATAAGAACAATTTGATTTTTTTTTAAAAATCTAGAAAGCAACTTTAATAGGTTCGAGTGGACTCTGTTGCATAAGACTTATACTGATGTATATTATGCTGCTTGATGCCTGGATATTCTCCATCGGATTATTTGTTCACAATATTAATTGGATTAATCACATTTTAGGGATGATTTATTAATTTTTGACGGGGCTTAATTACCTAAATAAATTACCCTAACAGGGTTCCGATTAAAAGCCTTGTTTACACTAAATTAATATTTATATAATAACGCATATTAATATTTATAACGCACGTGGAAAATTCCAGGGCACTTCAACCTCTTTGTGCCAAAATAGTTTACACTAAAACAGCTACGTTTGATAAGGATAAATAAAAATTGAAACTGGTTCTCACTGAGATAAAAAATTAAAACAAGGTTTTGAAATTTCATCTTAAGTTGTCTTTGATTCAGAATTTGCTGCATTGTGCTTTTTTATTAACACATTAATGTTACTCATATCTAATATTTTTTTCTGCAAATTGTTCCTTGGCGTTGACTTTTCATTTATCTGAATTAAGGTTCATTGAAACTTGCATATTTTGCGTAAAATTCAAACTCACATACTTAATAATTGCATTTCTGATGGCGAAATCCTTAAAATGTATTAGATACTGCTTTATGAAGATTAGTATTATCAATAGATACAGCGTTTTGTGTGTTGATTTAAGATAAGTTATCTTCTTACAGAGGAGTTTCGACATTTTTCTTACTGTAATCATAGGTTGATTTTTTCATTCTTTTTGAATTATTATTCAAATTTATAATAGTTTTTAAAATTTTATTACTAAGATCTGCAAAACATTTAGTATTAACATCCTCTCGTTTGAAAGGTTTATTTTTCACATTGCCTTTTTGAAAATTAATACTTGATAGAGGTATGACTAAGTAACCTTCGTCAGAACAGGAGGAATGCGTTGTCGGGGCTTCGAACTTGTCTTCTAACTTTGCTTCTTTATTCAATGCCAAAAACTGGCAAAGAAATTCCATTACAGGAAGTTTAGCCAGCCAATGTCCGTCCGCATTGAAAGGCTGTTTCGCTCCGCCCCCTGTTTCCTTTTCCTTTTCTAAGTCATGTTTTACTTCTTTCTCTGTAACATTATCCATTTTTTCATATTCTGGTAAAGTTATATTCTGTTTTTCTTCTTTTAAAACGACACTCGAGTTATTTATTAAATCTTTACCAAATATCGAACCTTTTGATGATTTGCATTGATGACTGATACCATCGTTTAAAAGAGGCGATATATTAATAGAAGTTAAAATATTATTTAAATTAGAAGTGAATTTTTCTTTTAGGTTGGCTGCTTTAGATGAATATATAAGATCAGGCATATTGTTATAAATATTTCTTGACAGATGGACATCGGTTAAATTTTTTAAGAATTCATTAAAACTGCTTTCTTGAGAGTTGACATTTGCTGTCGTATTCGTATTATTCAAATTTTCAGCATTATGAATCAGATGATTAGCTAAATTACTATTCTTTAAATGCTTCTCAAAGGAATCAGTTCTATTGCTTGACGGTTGTTCGGTAGAGTTAATTGTTTTGTCCATACAGCTCAAAAATGGAAGTTTCACGAATAATTTATTTTGTTGATTGTTACTTGTTAGAGAGCTACTATTAATTCCGTTAATGCAAGTATTTTCAGTCGGGAGTTTATAGCCGACAACTGATTCCCAGGGCAACGCATTTCTGTTACAATAACTCAAATTCTCAAAAGCTATTTTTAGATCTGACTTACTTGTCGTATTAATTGTGGCCGGTTCTAAATTAACCTTATCAAGATAAGCATTCTGAGGTCTAAATGAAGGATTACTTTGATATTTCTTATTCAGCAAAGAATCCTCATCTTTGCGAGAAGTATCGATCAACATGGATGACAGTGGGATATTTTTAAAATGGTAAAGGTGGTCTTCATTTGATTTGGAAACATTATCGAGCATACCTCTAGTTAATTCTTCGAGAAAAATTTTCTTATAGGTGTTGTTATGTCTCGCAAAATATTCATTATTTAAATCACCTGACCTAGAAATAGATAGTTTATCTTTGACTTCATTTCCACCTGAATGAAGTCTTGTATTTTCCTCGTCTCTTAAATGTTTTACTGAATTACTTTCTAATTCTTGGCATAATATCGGCAAACACCCTAAACCTCTATTGTACACCCCTGAAAAAGGTCTGTTCGCAAACAGGCCTCTGTGACTTTTACAGTTATTCTCTAATTGCGTTTGTTCTTTATTCAGTTTTATTGGCCCTGATAAAAAGCGAATCAATTGTGCTGTCAGTATATCTGCCCATGTAAAAGGTTTCGGATGATCTATTGCTGATTTTGTGAAAGTATAAAACTTACTAATAGCTGGATCATTTTCGAAAGTGTTACCGAGTATATTTGCTTTAATATCCCCCAAAGTCAGTTCACCATCTTTTACACCAGAAGCTTTCTTTTTGTAAATTAATTGTTCTAAAGCATTTAAGAGGTATTGATAATATTTGTCCCTGGTAAGTTTTTCGTTAAGATACTGATCATGCGTAGCTGGATGTACATCAGCATTATCCCTATATAATCTTCTCCGCTGAGCTAATCTTCCCTGGTACTCATTAGAATTATTTATGTTCACTAGTATTAATCTGTTAACAAAAATCACGTAAAATAACAATAGCTGATATTATACCCAAGAAAATTAAGATACGTGATAAAGCAGGGAGAGTGGTTAAAATTACTCATGATTATGAGCTAAACAGGTTTAGAAGTGTTGTAAATGCTAAGAGTTCTTATCTGTGTTAAACTGCGCTAAATAAAAAGGACAGTAAGAGTTTAGACTAATGTATAGAGAAGTTTTTCTTATTTCCAAAAGCTCTAAAAAAAGAAGAATTGTGACAGTTGCATCAAAATCGGACACTTTTCCACTGAGTTATAACTAAAATCTAATTTTCTGAATTTTCATGTCTATGCCTTCAGTTTGCCCAAAGTTGTAGGTGGAAATGTTGAGTAGAAATTGCGTTTTTATGAGCTACTGTTGGTTGTGGAGTTTGTTATTGTAAATAAGTATCATATATTGTATAATTATGAATTATGTTTTAACACTTCAACGTTAGCGAAAAACAATTCTAGTGATGGGCGATCCTAAAATCGATCCTTATAGATAAGATCGATCCAGATCGAGCTTTTCGAGCCCATAATCGAGGTCGAGCCCGAGCTTGAACTCATGATCGAGCTCGAGCCCAGATCAAACTCGAGTCTAAGTCGAGCTCGAGCATAAGATCGAGGTCGAATCTAAAAACCAGGTCGAGCCCAGGCTTTACGTCGAGCCCAAGTTCTAGCTATATGAGCGATTATAAAAATGTTATGGAATAATAAAAATGACGTTGTATTTGTATAGCGTATACTAACTATTAAAACTTAAGTAAAAAATTAATTAAAAATAAGACACAATAACAAGCTTGATGATCAAAAATTAAAGATAAACACAGTATATTAAACGATAAAAATTTGATCAAACGTGGCGTTTTTCCTAAAAAGGCTAGTACACCATTAACTACGCAATATACAATTGTCGTGGTTCCCGTAGGGTGAATACTCTAATTTGTCACATTATTAATTAGTGTCATTATAACTACGCAATAAACTATTGTCGTGGTTCCTGAAGGGTGAATACACAGGTGTATTCACATTCACCTACCTTATCTTTATTACTTCAATAACGTAACGTATTTATTTCTTTAATACAACTTTTATAAGGTCAATTAAATAAATGTAAATCAAAAGCAGAACATTAAACTGGTTTCGTTTTAGAGTAATTTCAAATAATCAAAATGTTTATTTTGATGTTAATGATTGTCATATACAAAATTTATTATTTGACATAATATGTAATGTATTATCTAAATAAAACATCTAAACTAAAGGAAAGAAAATTACTAAAAAAAGACTCGAGAGATAAGATAGTTGATACAGTAAGCGAATGCGTGATTAGCAAAAAAGAAGTATGTACAAGTAAACAACTAAAACTACACTACAAAACCATACACTAAGGAAATCTCAGGATCGACTTCGAGCTCAAGCCCAGGCTCGAGATCGATCCCAGGATTGATTTCGAGCTCAGGCTTATTGTCGGACACAGGATCAAGCTCGATATTAAGCTCGAGCCTAGGCTTGATGTCGAACCCAGAGTTTACCTCGATCCCAGGATCGAGCTCGAGTCCACATTTGAGCTCGAGCCCACAATGGAGCTTGAGCTTTTAATCGAAAACTCGAAGACACTTAAAGCTCGATCCTTGCCAAAAGCTCGAGTACTCGAGCTTTTAGCTTCAGCTTAACCATCACTAAATTAAACCTGATTAAAAACTGGTCGTTTGAGCATATCTTAAAAAGTAAAGTATCGGCATACCTTTTGCATAAAATATTAAGTCTAAGTTAAGATTGGATCCAAATCGGGCCTTTACTCATGAAGATAAAAAGAAATTCGTCTCGACAATTGTCTAAAAATCATAACATTTTTGTTTTTTCAAGTTTAGCAAACCATAAGTTTGCTAAACTTGTTTTCTAAACTACCTTAGATTTTTTATTTTTACCAAAATTTTATGTTTTGTAGTAAAAATGCTAAAATAGGAGAAATCAAGAATGCAGATGGTGGCACCTAGCAAAAGTTTGGATATACTAGCGAAATAATAGACGGAGAACAAATCTAGCTAAAGTAAAGAAAAAAATATATTTATTTTAACCATAGAATCAGAACCTATCCTTAGAAACGTACATTATCAATCATTTTTGTTATGACCATTTGAGTCCTATTGAGGTAAGACCACAAAAAAATTATCCACAATGTGTGTTTCTAAGGATAGATTCTGATTCTATCGACAAATTAATCACTTTTTACTCAAGCAAGATTTTTCCTATTTCTATTATTTCGCTAAAAATTCAGCTTTTGCTAGGATTCTTGCAATTTCTCCTATTTTGGTATTTTTACTACAAAACCTAAAATTTTGGTCAAAATTGACAATCAAAGGTACTTTTTAAAAATAGACACAACATTTTAAAAAAATCCGTATAATTCAGGGTCAATATTTTTCACCGTGAAAAGGTTATTACTAGTGTTTTCAGGACGCTAAATAGACTGATACAACCACTTTAAGTGATCAAAAAGTCGAAAAAACCATGGTAAATTACCTGAATCCAAAATTATGGTCGATAAAGAATAAATTTCGAGAAGGATGAAGTTTTCTGTGCATTTTTGGCAGCTGAATGGAATGAAATCAGTCCGAAGTCGATACGATCACTGTTAGTGATCAAAAAGTTCAAAAAACGGCGGTCAACACCAGAAAACCTAAAATATAGCCGCTAAACAACACATTTCAATGAGGGCCTGTTTTAGGGCCTGTGAGTTCAGCCCCTCAGAGCCAAAGTCAGGGTACTTGGGCTCAAATCCTAGTAGAGACGATCATTTTTTATAGTTTTTTTTACTTTATATATAAGTTTATAAATAAAAAATAATTCTGGTGCGGTAGTCCGCTTGTCGGGCGAATTTCTTTTAGAATGCGTGTTTCTGTTCTTAACAATCCATTTCTTGCTTAAGGTTCCGGTTCATACTTTATAACTTGAGCAGTTACTCAATTATAAAGCACTAATCGTAACTCTTTTTTCTGTATTTTTCAAAGGAAATGCTATATTTTCCATCAATTTTAAGCAAATTGAGAACATAGATATAAAAATTCAGAAAATTGATTTTTTGATATAACTCAGTGGAAAAGTGTCCGATTTTGATGCAACTGTCACAATTCTTCTTTTTAAACTTTTGGAAATAAGAAAAGCTCTAAAAACAATGAAGTTAGCAGCAAAAAGTGGGTGAAACCCGCAACAAAACCCCAAAATTTGAATTTAAAGGTTAAAGCTGGGCACCACAAAGCCTTAAAAACTGTTTTCAATAAGAAAAAAACCATCCCTGAAACTGCATCTTGATATTTTTGTTAGTTGCCGAGAAAAAAATTGAGGAACTTTCTACACATCATTTATATATATATATATATATATATATATATATATATTATATATATATATATATATATATATATATATATATATATATATATATATATGATATGATGACTTTTTTTACTTCAACCTAAAAATCAAATAGAAAAATAAATAATATAAAAAACTTTAAAAATTAAAATTATTCATAATTCATTAAATTCATTCATTTTTTTTGCGAATTTTCAAAGGAAAAAGGAGGGGGGGGGAGATAGGTTTCTTGATCTCCCTGATCAAGAATATGTGTGTGTGTGTGTGTGTGTGTGTGTGTGTGTGTGTGTGTGTGTGCGTGTGTGTGTGTGTATATATATTATATATATAATATATATATATATATATATATATATATATATATATATAAAATGTGTGTGTATGTATGTACGAGATTTTTGTGTCCTAGACGAATGAACCTATATATATTTAGGTTAGAGTATGATAAGAGACCCACCCGTAAAATCAAAACAAAAAAATTTCCCTACAAATTTTTTGACATACAAAAATAATAAATACATCCATTCTCGGGTATGTAGAAAGGCTTTGGGGCTTTGAGTAGGGCATATATAAGGGAGATAATGTAAGAGAATACTCTTACATTACATGTAAGACAATGATTTATCCAATATAAAGGGTGGGTCCCTTATCATACTATCTACAATGGGGTAAGAGTATTATAAGGGACCCACCCTAGAAGAATACAATACATCTATTCTTGGGTTGGTAGAAAAGGCTTTGGGGCTTTGAGTAGGGCATATGTAAGGGAGATAATGAAAGACAATAATCGTACATTAGATGTAAGACAATAATGTATCCAATATAAAGGGTGGGTAGGGACCCATCTATCATACTATCTACAATGGGGTAAGAGTATTATTACTATTATTATTATATAATATTATTTATATTATATATTTATATATAATATATAATATATATTATATATATTATATATTAATATAATAATAATATATATTATATATATATATATATATATATATATATATATATATATATATATATATATATATATAATATATATATATATATATATAATATATTATATATATATTATAATATATTAATAATATATATAAATATATATATAATATTATATATATTATATATATTATATAATATAATATATATATAATAATATATAATATAATTAATATATATATATAATATATATATATATATATAATATATAATAATATATATAATATATATTATATATAATATATATTATATAAATATTATATATATATATAATATATAATATTATATATATATATATATTATTATATAAAAATAATAATAATTGAAGTTATTGGGATTTTAAAGAGTGAATTGTTTGATGGTATTTACATAAGCAGGAGCTCTGAAGATTGGCACACTATATCTATTTGAACTGCTGATTAAGGAAGGTCTATAGTTTTAATAAATAACACATAAACGGGCGTAGGGCAGGAGTTTAAAAAAAAAGGTTTAATTTTAATGTCAAAATTGACATAATTTAACATTTTAATATGGAAAATTTTGATTCCTCCTTTCATGATTCTTTAAAATTGCTAAGGAATGTTACGGAATCCAGCGGTAACTTAAAGAAAGCATTAAAAAAGGACATATTACAAGCCATTGCTGATCTGACCAAACTATTTAATAAATTAAAAATTGAGGTTAATAAACAAGATCTTAATAGTTCTAATAATGTCGGTCCTGTGGAAACTACAATAGCTTCCTCTTCAAGTCCCTTTACCAGCTCTTTAGCAAATAAAGAACCAAAGTTAAGCCAAAAATTTTGTTTGAAAACAAAAATTGGGGATGCTATAAAAAATCCTAAATTTAAGGTTATTATTAAAACCAAAGCAGATTACATTCCCGGCGAAAATATTTCAGAATCATGTAAAGAAGACACTACAACATTATTAAAAAGAAAATTAAATCCTAGAAAGCTTAAAGTAGGGATATCTGGTTTTAAGAATCTAAAAGAAGGATCTTTCCTTCTTGAAACTGAGTCAAAAACAGACTTAAACATTATAATGAAAGAAATTAATAAACCTGATGCAGATATGTTTGAAGCCAAAGAATTAAGGAAATTCAGACCTAGATTAATAATTAAGAATGCTCCTATTGATATAACTATAACAAATGCATTAGACATAATATCAGAACAAAATCCTGACATTGGTTTCACAGCTGAAAATACTAAATGCATTTACGCATGGAAAAAATAAATTCACAAATTTGACAAATTTAATAATTGAAGTAAGTCCAGAGCTAAGAAATACATTAATTCATAAAAAAATCAAAATTGACTGGTCTATGACACTTTGCAGTGATTATGTTTCTGTACTTCAATGCTTTAAATGTTATAGATTTAACCATAAAGCTAAAGATTGTACAGCTCGGATATGCTGCCCACAATGTGGTGAGAATCACTCATTCAAAGATTGTAAAAATTCTCAAAAAAGTAGTTGCATTAATTGCACAAGTCACAAAAAAGGTAATTTAAATCGAGACAATCATAATAATATTAACACCACCCACGCAGCAACGAGCTTATTCTGCCCTATTAAACAATTTTTAATTTCGAGGAAAATAGATAACACTGACTATGGCCAATAACATGTTTTCCGAACTTAAATGTGCTCAAATTAATCTACACAAATCTAAAAAAGCAACCTATTCCTTATGTGAAATAATTGCCCGACGCCAATTCCAAATTATATTTGCTCAAGAACCTTACATAAAAAATGGATTGATATCTGGATTCCCAGATAATTTTAAAATTGTATCTAAAGGGTCTGAAAGGAAACGAGCAGCCATTATTGTAACAGATCCGAACATTGATATTCTGTTAATAAACCAGCTATCAGATGAAGACTTCGTCTTAGCTGAAATATTTTATAAAAACAAACGCTTCTGGGCCGCTAGTGCATACTTTTGTGACAATATGGATATCAATTATGATATAATGAAAATTGATAGAACTCTTCAATACATAAAAGAGCCTTTACTAATAATATCTATGGACAGTAATGCCCGATCTGCAACGTGGTTTGATGAAATATCTAATAAAAGAGGAAAGACTCTAGAATTATTTCTGGCCTCAAAAGATTTAAACATATTTAATTCTAATGACGGCTTACCAACATTTCAAAATACTAAAGGCCAGAGTAATATTGATCTTACTGTTGGAACAACTGCTATGGTACGAAACCTTACAGACTGGACAAATGAAATTGAAGAAGTTTTATCAGACCATTCTTTGCTCAGTTTTAATTTATGGAAAAATAAACATCTTAATAGATCTACTACTCCAGAATCACATCGAAATAGATTTTCCATAAAATCCATGAATGTAGAATTATTAAACAAAAACCTAATCAAACAATTTAAAAAATTGATTCCTGAATTGACTGAAGACATAAATAACGTAGCAGACTTAGATGACGCACTCTCAAAATTTGTTCAAGACACGCCTTTAAATTTACATAAATTCACAGATGATTTTACGAGAAAAATAATATATGCCTGCTTAGACTCAAAATTGCCAAAAAACGAGAAAAAGAAAAAAGTTCCTTGGTGGCATCCTGATTTGACTAAACTTAGGAAAAGTGTGATCCGGAAAAGAAGACTGTTCCAAAGAACTAAAAATAATGAGTCATTGCGCCTGCAAAGGAAAACCCAATACTACCAAGAAAAAACTATTTATGAACAACTTATTCTTGAAAGAAAAAAAGAAGCATGGAGAGAATTTTGTAAAACCACTAATCCCAACCAACCTTGGAATCAGGTATATAAGATAGCAGCAGGAAAAATAAAATCAAACTCAGGACTTAGTACTATTAAACTACCATCTGGATCTTACACTACTGATTTACAATCAACAGCCGACTGTCTTATGAACAAATTTTGCCCATTTGATGACCCTGATACTGATAATCTTCTACATACAGAGAAAAGAAAAGAAGTAGACGAACCAGCTTGTACAACAGATGATCAATTATTTACAATCCAAGAAATTAAAAATGTTATTGACGAATTCAACATATCTAAAGCACCAGGCACAGATGGAATCTGCTCAGATATATGGATGCTTATTTTTGACAGTTTCCCTAAACTTTTACTAGTGTTTTACAATAAATGCCTGACATCTTACACATTTCCAGACATTTGGAAGAAATCATACATTGTTCCCATAGTAAAACCAGGAAAAAAAAATTCGGATGATATTTCAAAATTTAGACCCATCAGCCTTCTGCCTATTGGAGGTAAAATATTAGAAAAACTTTTGATTAACAGAATATTACACTATCTTGCTGTAAACTCAAAATTAAACAAGAAACAATTTGGATTTTACCCCCAAACTAATACATTGGATGCTCTAAGAGAAACTAAAATCTTTATAAGCTCAGCTCTAAATAATAAAGAAGAAGTTCTATTAATATCTTTAGATGTTCAGGGAGCATTTGATGCGGCTTGGTGGACTGCAATATTGTACCAATTAAAACTATGGCACTGCCCTAAAAATTTATTCTACTTAACCAAAAATTACTTTCACAATAGATTCGGTTTACTGTCAGGTTCAGGTTACCAATCCGAAAAGAAAATATCAAAAGGTTGTCCACAAGGATCATGTAGCAGCCCTGGGTTCTGGAACATTATGTATGATTCTTTATTGTGTTTAAAATATGCTGAAGGAGTAAATGTTCTGGCTTTCGCAGATGATCTTCTGATCATGATTAGAGGAAAGGATGGATTAAATCTCAGTGCCTTAGGGAATCATAGTCTTCATCTAGTTGAAGAATGGGCTCATCAAAACAAAATTAGATTCAACTCGTCAAAATCTCAAGTATTGCGCATAAGCCGAAAACGAAGACTAGACGATATAAATGTTTTTCTGAATGGCATCAAGTTAATTGAGGTTGAAACCCTAAAATATCTTGGAGTCACTTTCGATAAACATTTTCCTGGAATCTGCATATTAATAACGTTCGTGACAAGGCATTGAAATTAATTGGCGTTCTCTCACAATCAGCAAAATTACATTGGGGATTGGGATCACAAGCCTTACAAACAATTTATAATGGAGCTATTCTTCCAATAATATCATACGGAATACCTTGCTGGATAGAGGCTCTTGATAAAAAATATAACGTTATTAAACTTAGAAGAGTGCAACGGTTAATATCTCTAAGAATAATTAAAGGCTATAGAACAATATCCTATGAAGCAGCAACATTGCTAGCAGATATTCTCCCCATAGAACTAGAGCTTCAACACCTCGCTCGTTTAAAATAATTGGATGGAGAATATTTACTGCGCTTTGCCTTATGATAAACCTGTTCCTCATAAAAATTGGCTCCACCCTGCTGACTATCCAGCTAAGGCTTTTTCGGAGGATATTATTAACCCTAATGTGTGTATTTACACTGACGGAAGTAAAAATGATGAAGGCGTGGGAACAGCTTTTGTTGTGTATAAAAATTTTCAATTTTTCTTTTCGGATAAATTTAAACTTTCCCAACACTGTTCAAATAATCAAGCTGAGCTACTAGGTATTGAGAAAGCACTTGTTTGGCTAATATCTGATATCTCTCCAGAAGACAAAGTAATATTTACACAGATAGTCAGGTCTCAATTAGTTGTATTAAAAACCAAGCCTGTCATTATCCTCTAGCAGAATCTTGCCGGTGTTTATTACTACAACTTTTGAGACAGGGATCATCTGTTCAAATACGATGGGTCAAAGGTCATTCTGGTATTGATGGTAATGAAAAAGCTGACGAATTAGCCAAGGAAGCCTCACTCAACTCCTTTAGTGTAAGCCCAACTTATGAAAGAATCCCCAAGTCAACTTTAAAACGGTTAAGTTATGAGATAAGTTTGGAAAAATGGAAAGAAATGTGGATAAATTCAGAGAAAGGTTTGTGGACTAAACAATTTTTCCCAACCGTAGAGAGCAGGTCAAAAACAAATATAGTCCTTACGTACAAAATTACGCAAGCCCTTTCTGGCCATGGTTCCAACAAAGCATATCTTAACCGTTTTAAAATTATTCCAGATCCATCATGTAGCTGCGACATGGTAACTCCCCAAACATGGCACCACATTATTTTTGATTGCCCGTTATTTGATGCTGAGAGAAGCTCATTAATTTCTAGCCTTGTCACAGAGGAGAGTCTTGGACTCCTACTAATCTTCAAATGTTTTCCAAATATTTTAATATTTTCTCTAAATTCATTAACTCTTTGGATTTTGACAAATTAAGTTTGTAACTAAATTTCTTATCTTTATAACTATTATCTTTAAATAATTTTTTATCTTTATAATTATTATTTTTACACATTTTTTTTTATTATGATTTTAAATTATTTATAAATCAATTTACATATTTTTTTTTTCTGTATATATAAATATCTTTAAGTATATAATTTAATTATGTGCTTATTCAAGCTACTTTGCATATCTTGTTACTACTTAAAGAGTCAAAAATTTTACATATTTGCCCCTGTTAAAATTTAGCTGATAACACATGTAATATTTGTATGGAGCATGTGAAAAAAAAAAAAAAATGCATTTTAGGTAGGGTTACTACCTAAAAAAAAAAAATAAAAAAAAAAAATGGGGTAAGAGTACATTACCCATTGTACTTGATACATTCTTGCCTTAATCTCCCTTATATAGCCCAAAGCCTATTTACAAACCCGAGAATAGATGTAATGTATTCTTCTAAGGTGGGTCTCTTATAATACTCTTACCCCATTGTAGATAGTATGATAAGGGACCCACCCTTCATTTAAAAAAACCTTGTTATTGGATACATTATTGCCATAATCTCCCTTATATATGCCCTACTCAAAGCCCCAAAGCCTTTCTACAAACCCGAGAATAGTATTGTATTCTTTTAGGGTGGTCCCTTATAATACTCTTACCCCATTGTAGATAGTATGATAAGGGACCCACCCTTTATATTGGATAAATCATTGTCTTACATGTAATGTAAGAGTATCCTCTTACATTATCTCCCTTATATATGCCCTACTCAAAGCCCCAAAGCCTTTCTACATACCCGAGAATGGATGTATTTATTTATTTTATGTTTACAATAATGTCAAAAATGTAGGGAAATTTATTTGTTTTGATTTTGCGGGTGGGTCTCTATCATACTCTAACCTATAATATTATATATATATATATATATATATATATATATATATATATATATATATATATATATATATATATATATATATATATTATATATATGATAAATTGACATGGCGTCTTGCGTTATAAAAATCTATACGTGTTCATAATTATTTTTTCATCTCTCCCTCGAATAATCTAACTTCTTAACCTGAATTTACTTATCCTTATGTTATATTAAGCTGCGTATTACGTTTGAATTTAGTATACTTACGATAATAATACGAACTGATGAAGCATGACATCTTCGTAAATATCTCATATGATGGTTATCCTGTGAATTGATGTCAAAATCGTCTCTCCATACTTATAGGCAAGATAGGCAGTAAAACTATTTAACTTTTAACACGTCAGAAAATTGACATGACAATAAACTTAATGTCAAATATATTGGAAGATTCCAGTGATAACTGCATAATGTTTAGGAACTCAGTTCCTAAACATCCGCGTTCCGCCCCGCTAAGTAAAGAAGAAAGTTAAATTACCTCGCTTAGTCAGTAAAAAAGTCAAAAACATAAAGCTGCCAGTGTATATTATTCTATACACAACAAAGTAGGGGTTTGAGGGGCTGTAGGGTTATAGGTACATAATAATATATATATATATATATATATATATATATATATATATATATATATATATATATATATATATATATATATATATATATATATATATTCTTATTATATCTTTAAAGGACGTGCTTTGTAGATCATAAATAAAGAAATACATTCAAATCGGCCAAATAGAAGTGGAGGAAAAGAGGTTTGAAAATGACATTTAAGACAACTTCTTATTCTTCTTCTTCTTATTGTTCCTGCACATTTTGTTGACGCACCTACAGCCTTAACTAATAAATAACTAATAACATTTTGGATTAGCCTTATGCTCAAATAAGACGAAATTAATAAAATCTAATAAATAATAGAATCTCTAATTCTACATTCCTAAGCTAAACTTTCGTTCTTCGCTAAGCTAGCGAACTATCGTTCGTTCGCTAAGCTCGCGAACGATAGTTTTATACGTTAACGCACGAATGGATTTTGGTGTTTAAGGAAATTGATTTGTCTGATTCCTATTAACATTCCTGCATCAATAAATCCTAAGTTCATATTTCGTATGTTGTACGAACCCCAGAAAACAGAGCTTGAGAATGATGTATACAATACCTCCACACCCTTTACAGCTTTATCTACAACACGTATCTTGCTTACTTCTGTTTTTACATTAAACAGGAGCCGGCCAAAAAGTCATGAAATCTTATTAAAAACCACTTGCGTGGTAAAAAAAAACTCCGCCAAAGTAGGGAAATCAACTTTTCTGTTCCGCCAAGTTGGTTGGAGACGGTTATGGCCAATTTAAATATGGCTCTTTGGACCAAAGACCTGGCGGGAAGTTTTTTACAACGCAAATAGTTTTTGGTAAGAAAAGTACATTACTTCAACTTGTATGAAAGGAACACAATTGACTATCGTTATATCAAAAACTAAGTATACTGTCATGATTGATCTTCATTTGCAATTTGGTCTTTTAAAATATTTTGGTTTATCATTTCGTTGCTCAAATCAAAACGGAATTTGGCATATAGACAAATGATGGGGAGGTTAAAAAGTTTGACGCCTGAAACCCAATTTGGTGATGGTATTAAAATTTTGATATAATTTATAATGAAGTAAGGTGTCGTTATTTATGGTTTTTGGCAGGCAAAATTGAATGAGACTAGTTTCAGCTTAATCGGTTCATCTTAAGATATATTTTTACGTGGATGCCCTCTTATCATTTATTGAATCTAGAGAGTACAAAAATGTGGTCCCAAAGAAATTTTGTCCACATAGACATATTACTAGAGGGGCCCTATCGGTTGAATTTTAAAACATCTAAAACATAACCTGACCACCTTCGTCTATCAATATAATCAAAGAAACAGAACAACTTAGAGTGACTTATATAGTAGAACGTTGAAAATATAAATCAAAGCACAAACAATGTACAGGAAACCGAAAACAATTGATTTAACTAACTAATAGAAGAGGTTTCAATAAGGTTACACAGAGCCCCAAAATGATTTTTCAAAACTCTTAATGTATTGATATATGTTATGCCCCCTCTAGTAATATATCCCTATACTTTTGTCCATTTGCTGTAGGTACGAAACAAGCCCTAAAATGTATAGTGGCAGTAGTCTATTTAACTTTTCTTTAAAACTTTTATTTTTAACAATCCAGTTTAAATCTTTCATTGAACCGACCAAGTTGACGTTACAGAGAGATTACTTTCAAAACCCCGTGTACGAGTATAAAGGTTATGATTTCAAACGGTTAAAATATTATTTACTAAATTTTTATAGTTAATTTACAAAATGTATACAATACAAGCTCGTTGAAAATTGAAATCAAAGCACAAACAATCTAGAGGTTTCAATAACCTCGAGAGGTTACCTTTTCGAACCTCTTCTTAAATTTCACCTAGTATGCCCTATTGAAATACCCTCTAAAACGCCATGCCTCCACGCTATGGAATCTCCTCTGGCCACCCTTGTTGAATTCGACATTTATATTTCAATAAATATTACCGGCATTTATTGCGGGAATAAACATTGAGCTCAAACTAGTTTAAATATTCCTTTTTAACAGTAATAACATAATAATAAATAATAACAAGTCATATACAAACATATATTATTTATTAATAAATACATCTTTGCTGATAATATTTCATTGAAGCATAAATTTACTTTTAGTCCAATGTAAAAAAAAATTGTAACAATATTTATAACAAACGCATTTTATCTTCTTTTTCCTTATCGGTTCTTCCTATTCCTTCATCAGCTATCAATCCTATCTCTATCAAAACATTCCTGTAATTTTTTGCATTCTGAGGCGTTTCTAAATCCAATTTTCGTTCAAAGTCGTCAATAGTTTGTACCAACGTTGCGTTCGCCTGCTCGCTCGCCATCTCTCCGGACGATATTTCTATAAATTTATCGGGATCAACCAAACAACTTGTTTCTAACATCATCGTACACATTTCAAATCTAAGTCTAGTTACCTTTGCATGCAATTCTTTAATTTTTGTTTGTTGACGGCTTGAAAATTCTAAAAAATCTTTTAATCCTTGGTTTATAGATGCTTCGTTCTCCATTATGTGTAATATTCTACTCAAAGAACAACTAACACAATTTTTTTAGCGTGTTAAGTTAAGTATACATTACAATAGTAATTACATAGAAAAATCAGTCGTACCAACTTTGATACTACATAAATTTGTAGGAAGTATCAGTGTTGTTCTTGGGTTTTATTTTACATAGAAATATTAATGCTAGAGCTGTAATTCGGGGTTTGCTTTGAAGGCATAACTATTTCACTTAAATTCTGAAGTCTCTACTAACTACAGTAATAACTCTATAAATAACTGTACACATAATCTAAATAAAGATAAAAGATAAATTTCCCTTTTTTATGTCAATATGCTAAATTTTTACTTTACTTCAAGTATATTGACAAACATTAATGTGTTCATTATAAAAATACTAATAATACACATAAAATAATAAATACAATTAAATTAATAATAAGGTAAAAAATTAGCGTCGGTTACCAAGATTCGAACGCTTGAGAATCCGACAGCTTTGAGTAGATTATTGATCTCCAGACGAATGTTTTCTTCAACTAAATAACACTCCAGATCGAGGGGGTGGATTGATTTCTTATTAGGCAGGAAGGAGTCTGAGCACGTGGACAGTACATTCGGTTGCGAGGAAGGCAGAGGGCCCAATTCTTTGAAACTGACACCCCATTTTTTACTCGTATTATAATGCATCCATGGACTTCGAGAGAAAAATATGATGTACAATATTAATAGAGACCCTTAAAGCAGACTATATGATGAAGAATATTTCAGCCAATTTCAAATATTTTGAAGATGGCATTTGTTATGCTTTGTTTCAAAAACAACACTAAAAGTTAAACATTGTGATTTTCAAGTACTCTCCAGAGCACGCTGTTTTTTCCTAGAATCCGTTGAAAAAATCAAGGTGGAAACACTACTATTATCAGATGGCTAAACACTTAGCACCCTAATAATGTTTAGGCACTTTTATTAAAAGACCAAAAAAAAAATCTTAAAATTTGTGAAAATTGATTTTTTTCTTGTCGTTTTTATCCAAGAAAATACCAGTCAAAACTGTATGTAGGAACTCAGATACATAATTTTCTTGATAGGCCCATCCTTTCTTTTCAAAACGAGACCAAGAACTCAATTTTATCACCGTTGGTTCTTTATTTATGACGGTTTTTACGAAACATAATTTTTTCCTAAAAAGAACGAAATTTTGTAATTTTCCAAACTTTGAACTCTAGTAACTCCCAAAAAAATTTTGTCAGCAAAACCGTTTTGGGAACTCCTGAATGGAACATCATATCCAATTTTCAAGAAAATCGACGACGATGACCTGACGCCCCCCTGCCTAATTTGCGATGGAATGGTCCTATATCGAATTTGGTATTGAGATATTCTCACCAAACTGAACCTATCGGAAAAATAACCTCAACATATTCGATAATTAGTATAATCAAATAAAGAGTACGAAAGTGCCACAACTTATGTACCTACTTCCTAGTAGGTAAAAAAATGTCCTCATTTATATTACTAAAAATACAAACCTTGTGGGAAAAGCCCACAGCCCACTTGAGAGCCTTTAACAGTGTGTTGAGCCTCTTAATGAGATAGGCCTCTTATGTATTCTTCCTCTTGTATTATGGTGGTATGAGTATTTTTGTTGTACGAAATAAAACACAGTTAATGTACTTAAGACTGATTTTTATTGAGATTATTTTACAAATGTTTCCTTGATTTTACTATTTTAAACATGAGTACTACCATGATATTATTGATCATGATTTGTACAGGTGCTTTATTAACACTTTTTTAGAAAAAGTGTCTCATTTGAAGAGGCATAGAGAGAGGTTTGATAATGCTTTCAGTTTTCAGAGGACATTATTTGAATGGCAAGTTATACTTCTTGTGGAAGATGCTATTTAAACCAATCTCATCTTAAAGATGAAGCAGCATTCTTTTTTTTCTGTTTCTGAATTCATCCAGATCTTCCATTTAACATTGTAGCGTTGCTGTAACAGATTATTATACATTATTAGAAATTATTAAAGACGTGAGCA